>OX439001.1:30882963-31055463 GCA_949316495.1 Amphiduros pacificus
CCGGACATGGAGATGACTCACCGGACATAGAGATGACATGATTCCCCCACGCGACGCAGGCAAGACGTGCACAACCCGTGTGCAACCCCGTAGCAGGAGAAGATGCCACACAGGCAGACCCTACACACATGATGCTCAACGATCCTTTAAAAGGCCCCGCAACTGTTAGACGGCAGTCAGAGAAGAAGAGTTCCAGCGTCCACTTGCCTAGGAGATCCACGACACTCAGCCTCGTGACCACATAGACTTGGGTGTTTTATGTATTTTCAGGACTCTATTAGTATCATGCATTTGGGTATTTCATATGCCTTGCTCATTGTCATGCCGGCCTAGCCAGACAAGGATATACAGCACCGAATAAAGGTAGATATTGTGCAGTGTATGTTCTGTGTCTGCAGTCCTTATTACCTCACTCCTCATATAGGTAGATAGGGTTGCTAGGTTCCGTGCCCCGCCTCACAGTAGCCAGCGAGTAGAGTAGAGTATTGATCCCCCGTCCACGTCCCCCAACGACGGATACTCACAAACCATGGGTAACAATTGGTGGAGAATATCCGAATCGATCCATGGCTTTGAGCATTGCTGATACTGTATGGAGTTCCTCGCGGATAGTGACCAGGAGTCTTTCACCTTCTCTGAGGTGTCTGATCCCCGTATTGACCCTGATCAGTCGGGCTCTGATTGTGACGTATCCAGAAATTGAGATGGCCGAACCTGAAAATGTGCAAGATATGCTCCAACAAGTGCTGGGTCACTTGCGTAAAATTGATTTGGGAGGTACTAAGACCAACATTATGCTTCAGGCATAGTCCAGAGATAATAGAATTCACCACCAGAGACAGGGTTCTAAGTCACTTTTACCACCCCCGTTTTTTGGCAGATCCACAGATGATCCCCTTCGTTTCATGAACAAATTTCTCACATACACTCAGCTTTCACATACATCTGAAGACTTGAAAGTTCCCGCTTGTCGTATGTTGTTACATGGTGCGGCAGACGTTTGGTATACCTCGTTGCCGGCAGGTGTCACCAGTTCATGGGATACATTCTATGCAGCTTTCCTAAAGTTTTTCGGTAGGGAAATCCCCCAAGCTGCTTGAGGACACTATCCAGCAGATTAAGCTCGCTGAGACAGTTTGCACGATGTCCAGTGACTCGTCCGTGGCTTTAAACGGCTTAGATTTGCCTGACGCGACTTCACAATTCTTGTCCCAGCAAAGTTCCACTCTTGCAGCCATTCGTGAAGAGGTTGCTGATGTATCAAAAGAGGTTCTTAACCTTAAAGTTCAGCAAGACGGTGGTGAATCTTTTTGTTTTTACTGTAAAAAACCTGGCCATTGGATCAGAGATTGCAAGGCGCGCCATGGTTGCATGCATTGTGGTAGGGATAACCATATGTCTGTCCATTGCCCTGTGCGATCCCGAGGCCCCCGTGACCGTTTCCCTCGTGGCCCTCCGAGGTTTGACAATCGACCTTATCGGTCTAATGGTCGCTACGAGCCTGGAGATGGTCGTGGTCGTTATGAGCCCAATAATGGTCGTTACGGGCAACGCCCATTCCAGAGCAGGCCTTATCAGGGGAACAGGCAAGGTGGCGACGGAAGGAACACCTTCAGACGCCCTCCCTGGAATGACCAGCGTCGTCCTATGCCCCGACCGGACAATAGGTCGCCATACCGGCAGGAAAACTATTAACTCCTGTCCCGACCCGTGAGCCACGTGATAGGAGTAGTGATTCGTTTAATATAGCAATAAATCAGAGCAAACCAGAAATATTGAACGAGGTTCACTGTTATTTCGCAGAGATGTCCTCAAGTTCACCTCGCCCGCAGGACACTCAGTGAGTGCCTGTTCGCCCTACACTGACGCCGAAGGCAGTCCCTGCTGTTTCAAAAAATGATATCCATTTTCTCCCTCTTTCCCATGATGGTCGAATCATGACCAGAACGAAATTTAGCTGTATTAATGCCTTATTGGACACTGGTGCGCAACGTAGCATTATTACTCTTGCCTCTTTACGTGAATTATGCCCTGACAATTCCTTCTCAGAAGAAGTATCAGATAGCAAAAAAGTTGTTGTCGCGGAAGGCAGTTCTGTTCCCATTCATTTCCAGACTCACATTGACTTATTTATTGGCAATCAGCTATGTAACGTTTGTTTTCAAGTAGTTCCTGACTTACAATACCCAGTAATATTAGGACGGGATTTTTTTACCACTTACGGCGTAGTCCTAGATTTCGCGCAAAGTGGTATTGCTTTCAAGTTGCGAGTTGCGTCTGTCTAAAACCATTAGAATCCCGGCTAAATCGGAATATATCACCCATGCTCGAGTTAAACCAAGTAACATGTCTGGTATTCTAGGAGTCTGCACTATGGAGAGCGCATTGCCCTCATATCCTGAGATTGCCATGGCGAGGGTTTTCGCACCCGTTCAAGATCAAATGGTTCCTGTCAGGTTAATGAATATGGAGGACAATGCTGTTACCCTACCAAAAGGTGTCTCAGTCGGATATTTTGACCCAATCCCTCTGGGTTCTGAGCCGCAAGAGCTTCCCACCTTAGACCTTACCTGGGATGTCGATAATGCTGCGAGTACTGACGAAATAGAAGTGGCTCCTATTACCACCACCCCCACTGACCTTGACTCTCATCATAAAATATATCTCACTGATTCAGACTTGACTCCCAGTCAGAAGGATTCTCTGAAACGTCTCATTTCTTCGTTTAGTGACATATTCACGACTAGAGATGGGGAGTTATCGTGCAGGGTATAAACAACTAGGTATTTAGATAAAGACATTATTCGGCCTTCCAATAGTCCGTGGGCTTTTCCAGCGGTTTTAGTAGAAAAACCGGCTCAAGATGGTACAGTCTCATATCGCATGTGTATAGATTTTAGGAAGTTAAACGAGATCACCGTCCCTGACTCCTTCCCTCTGCCACATATTCAGGACACTCTAGACAGCCTGGGAGCTCGTAAATTAACTCACATTAGTACGCTTGACCTCATGGGTGGTTTTCATCAAGTGAGTGTCCACCCTGATTCCCGCCCGCTTACTGCTTTTATCACTCACCGTGGGCTTTACGAATACAAGCGTCTCCTGTTTGGTGTTATCAATGGACCCCCGACGTTTCAAAAACTTATGGAAACTGTGTTACAGGGTCTCACTGATCTTTGCCTCATATATTTGGACGATGTCCTCGTCCACAGTCCTTCTTTTGAACGCCATCTGACTGACCTCACTCAGGTCTTTACGCGTTTCCGTAGAGCTAAACTAAAGCTCCGTACTGATAAGTGTTTCTTTGCTAGAAAACAGGTTAAATACCTGGGATACATCATTTCCAAAAATGGAATAGAGGTTGACCCCTCCAAAACGAAAGCTGTCGATGATTACCCCGTCCCTACTTCTTGTAAAGATGTTAGAGCTTTTTTGGGATTGTCAGGTTATTACCGTCGATTTGTTGAGGGATATGCAAAGATTTCACAACCACTCAATATTCTCACTAGCAAAAAGAGTACCTTCGCATGGGATGATGCGAAGCAGGCAGCTTTGGAGTCCCTCAAAGCTAAGTTAGTTTCTGCCCCAATTTTAGCCTTCCCCCGAATTGACAATCCTTTCATTATCACGACGGATGCCAGTCTTTTTGCCATCGGGAATGTTTTAAGTCAGATGCAGGATGGCGTTGAGCGGGCCATACCATATGGAGGTCGCGCCCTAAATCCGGCTGAACAGAATTACACATGCACTGAACGTGAGTGCCTCAGCATAATAGCTGCTTGCAAATTGCACGAACCTTACCTTAAATATGATAAGTTCACTATCGTGACTGACCATTCCGCTCTACAATGGTTATTTCGTTCAGAACCAAAAGGGCGTTTGGGTAGATGGATGTTGACCTTGCAACAGTTTCGTTACGAAATCATTCATAAACGGGGAAATTCCATCCCGCACGCTGACAGTCTCAGTCGTCGCACGTATCCACCAGAATCTAATCCCACCCCAGAGTTAGAGCTTAAATTGGCAGCTGTCTCTGATTTGCCTGATAGTGCTGACATGCTCCCTGATACACCGGCCGATGGTCATCCTTGCTTGGCGGATCTTAATCAGTCGACTGGTACCACGTACACTTTCGACGATATTAGTGCGAAGCAGACAGCAGATCCATCTCTTCAACCCCTCATCAATTATTTCAAAAAGGCACATCTCCCTTCTACTCAGCGTGAAACACGCAAACTCCTTGCTCAGGTTGATGATTACTATCTGAGGGAGAATGTCTTGTTCCATTTGTATGTTGCACCAGGTAAGGGTCCCGCTAAAGATAGATGGGCTCGGCCAAGCGGTAACGGAGGGACAGCATCACTGAACAGCATAACATAAATGCATTTATTCCAGAAATAAAAAATTATTAGAAATATTTAATTATTGTTTTTGACAAAGCCCAGTGAACATTACAATATGCCAAAGTATTGAGGATCATACTGTAACAGTTTATGTATGGTATCAAAATATGTTTTCTGTAACGGAGGGACACTTTTGAACAGCAGCTTTGGAGTCATGTAGCAAAATGGGCTTAACATAAAGTTCTTATGAATATTCTTAAAAATCACTATATCATATATCATCTACACATAGCTAAGTAGTTAATACCAAAATATCAAGTTTATAACCCTAACACTGTTTTATTTATTAAAGAAATATTGTCGTAACGGAGGGACAACAGAAAATAGTAACGGAGGGACACAAATGTTCAGCTGTAATCTTTTCAACAAGTAACTTCTGTAGCAAACTGTACATGTACTATTTAGGTGCTAAATCTTTATGAACTTGACAGAATAAATTTACAAAATAAATTGAATGAAATACCATAAGTAATAAAGACCAAATACACACCACAAATGACAACTGGGTACTAAGGATGGATTATGGTCAAAATAACCATGTGACAAAGGTGACGGTGGTACTGAACTGCCACATTAGACAGAATTTGGACATTTTATGAATCTAAATTATCCACAAGTGTAAATTATCAACAAGTTGGAGAAAATATGAGTTTAACAATGCTTAGAAATGCATACTATTTACGTTTTTGAAGACTAAGACTTAAAATGGACGCCAAGCTTTAAAGATGCTAATGTCCAGGCCTGAGTGAAAAGTGAAAATATTAACAGAAAGATATGACGGACATGAGGTATAATGACAGCAGAAAGTAGCTGAATAAGATTAAGATTGGCAGCTATGTACAGGTTTTAGATAAGGCGAGGGAATATATAGCTATCAAATGAAATGCACATGCACTTGGTCCAGCGGTCCACTTCGTATCATGGTCATTTTGACCATGGTCATTTTGGTCATCATAAGGATGACACACACAACTCATTCCATTACATCATCATGTTCTTAGCCTTGTGTTATCCTAACTGTAAGCCAGGAACACTGCATTATCCCTAAGAATGGATTTGTCAGGTAAATTAGACACTTTGACAAGATCAAACGGTTACATAGTGTCACAAGGAATCACACCTATCAAACAGCAATTGTGTTGTCTCTGATGGGACAGCTTGTGTACCCAGTGCAGGTCAGCTGGTGGCTTTCTTCCTCTGACTAAAGTACCAATGCAAACAAATATGATTTTTTTTGCCATAAACTCAGACAGTATTGAAAACCAGTGTTTATAATACATGAGTATGTAGACCGGGAAATAGAATTATGTATCACTGACCATGTTGATTGATGCATGAGTATAAACATGAAGTGACCATTGTCTCTCAGGTGACAGACCACATATTAGCCAACCAATACATGTTTAACCATATCAATTGTTTGTGTCCATTTCCACTTGACATAAACCACTTTAAGAAATAAAAATTTCTAGCAAATTACTGAAATAATAACAACTTGCATGAACCTGAACATTTGTCCCTCCGTTACTAGTAACAGAGGGACAGGTTTTCTTCATATAAAATCAACCAAAAATTAAATGAGTTTCATAAAGCATACAGAAGGTTATGATACTTCACTATAAGCACCTTACTTCTAGAAAGTTTCACATTCCTTGTGATATGCATTATAGCATGAGGTAAAAATTTCAATATTTTTTGTAACGGAGGGACATGTAACGGAGGGACAAATTCATATTTTAAAGTTTTTCCCCCAAAACATCTTTAGACTTGTGTGCCAAGAATTTGACTTTAAATCATGATAACATAGCATCTCAACTTTATTAAAGTCCCATTTCCACTACTTTGCATGTGATTTCTAATAAAATACACTATATTTTCTAGATTGATAGAAAAACGACGACAGACAGCAAAATGAACCAACAAAATAGGGTCTTAAACAAATTGTGATTATTTCGCAACCATTAAGGGTAGAGAAAAAAATAAAACAGTTTCAGAAACTACAGTTTTTAGTTTATAGGGTACAATTTAAAAGAAGCACATATTTTGAGTTTCACTTTTTCATGTTAATGTTCACTTCCCCTTGGCTGAGCCCAGATGCAAAACGCAGTTAGTTATTCCACCCACTTTGCGTCATGCCTTGCTTGAGGCATTTCACGATTGTTCTATGGATGCTCATTTGGGGACAGACAAACTTTATTCTACGATACGGCAAAAATATTATTGGCCGGGTATGCATAGTGATATCATGAATTGGGTCCAATCTTGTCATGTTTGTAGCAAGACTAGCAAACTCCCGAAAAACAGACAAGGTTCCCTACAGCCTATCCCTGTTTCGCGCCCCTTCCAGCGTGTCCACACTGACCTGATAGGCCCTTTGCCGAAAACAGAACGTGGGAATAAATACATTTTGGTTTTTCAGGATGCTCTCACACGTTTTCCTGAGGCTTTTCCCCTCCCTGATCAATTGGCCGTCTCTGTGGCCAAACGCCTTTTTGAGGACATTTGGTGTCGATGGGGAAATGTCGAATCCATTGTTAGTGACCGTGGCGGTTGCTACACCAGTGTCATTGCTGAAGAACTTTGTAAGTTAATGCAGGCTAGAAAGGTCATGCCTACGCCTTATTGCC
This sequence comes from Amphiduros pacificus, assembly GCA_949316495.1. Classification (NCBI taxonomy): domain Eukaryota; kingdom Metazoa; phylum Annelida; class Polychaeta; order Phyllodocida; family Hesionidae; genus Amphiduros; species Amphiduros pacificus. The sequence goes on from OX439001.1 coordinate 30,889,994, forward strand.
CCCGCAGTAATGGCATGGCCGAACGAAGTGTCCAGTCTATCTCTAAAAATCTGACACGTCTTTGTCATGACAAACCCATGTCTTGGGATTTATTCTTGCCTTCAGCCTTGTTTGCCATGAGAGCTTCAGTGCATCAAGCGACGATGTACAGCCCCTTGTTTTTAATGACTGGTCGCGATGCCAAGCATCTGTTTGAAACGTCACTGCCTGACCCCACTCATCCCAGCCCTTCTGTTCGCCATTACGTGAAAAACATGTTTGAACGCGTTGAGACGGCGCGTAAATGGGCGAAAGAAAACAATGAAATTATGCAGGCTAAGATGAAATCCTATCATGACTCACGAAACAAGGGTTGGCATTTTCAAATTGGATTTATGTATGGATTTATTTCCCCGCTACCAAGGTACCAGGTCGAAAACTCAAGTCCCCTTATAGTGGTCCATATTACTTGATTGAACAAACCACACCGCTCAATTTTAAAGTGCGTGCTTGTGACACTCATGTAGAACCAAATTCTTCTATACATGTTAACAGGTTCCACCCTTGTGTTACGCGTTTCGATCGCCCTGTTTCCCCACTCCAGTTTGAAGATGGTACTCCCCCAGGGAATGATCTCCCGGGCGAAGCGATTCCGCCTTCGGACCTGCTGCCGGAAGATGACCTGGCAGGTCCACGAAATAATGATAGGGATGCACAGGCCCACGAATCACATAGATCTGACGCCGAAGATGCTGACGACGAGTCTGATTCTCATTATGAGGTCGAACGTATTCTGAAGCAACGGCAGGGTTCCCAGGAGATGGAATATTTGATAAAATGGAAAAATTACAGTGCTAAACACAACACGTGGGAGCCTTTCTCCTTTTTGGGCAAACAAGCCCAGAAGGATGTGCTTTCTGATCCCCCTCGGAGTGTTCGAGAGCGGAAAAAATAGATACTTTATTAGAGGTTTTGTTCATGTTCACTTATTCCACATTTATTATTCATGACATTTTCCGCTATCCGAGGTGATATGCTCCGTTACTTCATGACGCATACATGTGTTCCCAGTTTAGTGATGACCCACATTCAACATTTGTGAACAGGCCTGGTGTAATTATGTCTCGCTAAGATGTTAAATCCTGAACAAAGCCATACTAGTATGCCCGCATAAATTTATGCCATTAGTAGACCTTTTTTGATGCTTTTACCCACGTTGTGCCTAAAGTGATTTTACTGAGCGATGTTTACGAGAGATTATTTGTAACAGCAACTGTTAACGTTGTGTGTTGTTGACATCTGCCCTCCGCATCTTGCATTAACCTTTGTCCTTTGTCGACAATATTTTATTTTTATGACCGTCAGACCGCAGATAATTGGGTATCATAAAACGGTCATGTCCCAGTCAATGATCAAATGTGTATTGAGGCATCCATTGGAAAGTTCAGCATGAGGCATGGCCTTGCCAGGGAGGACCTTGATGTAACCGGAAAAGGTCAGAATTTCAGTTATGAGGAGGACGACACGAGAAGTGCCAGAGAAGAGCTCTAGGAACATCCTCGTCTGGGGGCACTTAGTTTCCCGGACAACGCATCCTCATGGAGTTGGGTGGTTGTATGATCTTAAATATTCCGCGCCAAGAGTAAGTCGCGATGCCGTGACAGTAACGAGTCACGATGACGGCGCATTCCTCAGGTGGTAGGATGGCTGTTATTTATATGATATTCCGCGCCAGGGTAAGTCGCGATGATTGAGTGCACTCCTCAGATAGAAGGATTGACTTTTATATACCGGTATAGTTATGATATAGTATGGCTGACATGTATTAATGCAGAGAGACGGATACAACTACTGATATGACTTCATTGACAGCACATTTTATTAATGGCACATACTGTTCCTGTTGGTCTGAACAAGTCAGGTTTCTATATATGTATGACTCTCTATTAGGCATCTTACGTCACTGTAACATAAAGACAGCTTATCTATTGTGGGTAATTCACGACATAATTGATTAGTGATGATAATAGCAGTTTCATGTTGACATATTTCCCGCGTACTCTAGGTTTTGATTATACACTCCCTTGTTTTATCAATATGTACCGTTCTGAATTTATGATGGCTGACTTTTAACAGAGTTATACTTGATGGATGGATAGACTTTCATATGAGGATTATATACCTCCTATAGTTCTGTTTCGATTTTTACGGATGATAGTGCTATAGTTCGTGTTCAATGTTTAAGTACCTGTTCTGTAGAGTAATATCTTAAAATACGCCTTTTTGTACACTACTAGTAGGACAAATGGTTGGAATTGATGCCTGATCTTACCACTTGATTCACGCTTCTTAATCCTTCAAATCTCTCAAGACTAATACTTGATCGTTCACCCTTCAGGTGAGACGACTATGTTCCTGTCATGAATCCAGAAGACTCTTCTTGCACCCTTCCTGACGAATCTCTATTTGCATTTATTTCGGACGAGGAAGTTAATGCCATTTTAGACTCACTTCCTGGTAACAAGAGTTTGTGGGCTAACATTTTTGACTCAGAGGAGGATTCCTTGCCTGTTCCTCCACAGATCCCGTCACCCTCCGCTATTTCTACCTCACCACTCCCTCAATTTGCTTCTGTAAACGGGTGACCCCACCTACTCCCTCAAGGTTCATATTACCGGCCTACCCCTCCCCCCATTCTTCCGCGCCCTCCCAACCGTGCCACGTGCCCTGTAGCTTCTTTGTCGAGCAACTCCCCTTCTGTGACTTCGGTAGTCCAACTTTGCCCCAAGTGTAAAGAGTGTGTGAGAATACAGGAATTCACCTTAATCCCTGTTCGTAGTATAAAACGGCTGGGTAAAGGCCCTCGCCGCTGACATGTATGTATTGTGGTTGCTTCTTCTAAGCGCTCCACCAGTAGCTGCTGTTACTGTCCTGGGCCGTCCAAATGTCAGGGCCCTCCTCACGAAGCAGGGTTATGTGGCAAATAGTGCGGCGACTTGGCAAGTTACTTTTGCTGTCCCTCATCTTGAGTTACCGACCTCCACACCCCCATTTAGTATGTGTGACGACGTAGTTCCCCATGTTGTTTCCTCAAGGTGCAGACGTGATATATCCACTGCCCAGGGATTCTACAACACTTTCCGTTCACTTACGGCTGCGTATCGGAATCTGAACGATTCCTTAACAGGCCATATTCATCGCTATTGGCGGTCCATCAAGAAACTTTGGCCGGTTACGCAAACTCCTGTCCGTAATGGCGGTAGGCAAAAGCGTTCACTTTTGCCATTTGTGGGCTCGTTTCTTGGTTCTGCCTTTGGGTTAGTCACTGATAAACAACGAAATAAGCTGGTTAAAAGAGTAGACATTGTGGAGAGTAACTCCAAGCGACTTCAATTGAATCTCCATACTTGAATCTCCATACTTCGTCTTTGGTCCGGGTTACGAATGAACGGTTAGACATTGTTTCTGATGGTGTGGTGAATAACACCTTGAATATTGCTAGACTTTTGCAGAATAGTGTAGAAATGTTTCGCAGACTGGAAATAGTTCAAGTACAAACTGATGCACAACGACTTTTGTTAAAATCCTTGGCTGACTTCACTCATGCTAGTGCCTCTGAAATTGGTCACATTCAGGCTTTGACCCTATTGGAATCGGAAGCTCGCACCACCCTACTCGCTTTAAAGACCATTGCTGATAACAAGTTATCTCCAATTTTGGTCCCTCCTGATGTTTTACATAAATCTATGAGACAAGTTGCCCGACTTTTGCGTGTACAGTATCCAAATTTTAAATTAATGTATGATCAATCAAGTGCTATCTACGCCATACCAGGTGTTACAGCTCTTAGCAGTGATTCTCATCTATATGTAGACGTCAGTTTGCCACTTGTAGTGAAAGATAACGCTTTTACTGTTTACGAGATAGCATCCTTCCCTATACCAACAGGAGGCAAGAAGCCTAATCAATTTACCCGCATTTAGGGTTTCTCGGATTTCATTGGGATATCTCGGGATGAGAGGTTCTACATTGAATTATCTAGAGCTGACCTAGCCGAGTGTTTCGGGTCTGGTGTCCGCCACTGTTACAGGTCTTTTCCAGAATTCCTTATTGACATTCCTTCCTGCGCTCTATCCATATTTACGGGCGTGGTCCGTGACATTATGCTGTATTGCCAGGTTTACTATTTGGAAATGAAATCTCCACCCAATGTTGTTAGGGATTTGCAAAACTCTTCATTCCTTGTTATCGGCCACAGTGAACCATGGCTGGTTTCGTGTCAACTTGATGTTACCCCCACCGAAGTAGAACCGTGTTCTTTTTGTACACTAAAACTTGGATGTGGTTGCAGCATGCGGTCTAGCTCTGGTGTTTACATTCCACCAAGCCGCACTCATTGTGACAACATATTGATGACACGTGTGGCGAAGTCATATACTGCAAATCTGTTATTCATCTCCCTATTCCACAATGAGTCTGTTATGCGTGGCATGATGGCGGACACGCTGTTTGCTGAGCCCCAGGAGTTAGATGTTCCTGATCTTGATTTGCTTACTTTGGGTGTTAATGACTTTGTAGCCCGTCAAGGTATGGTTATCGCTGATCTAAATTGTACTGCCTCCGCATGGAAAGACGCTCAGATACCCTACATTGACCCCTCTTGGACCTTAACGGACGGTTTCGCTGTGTCTGATAATATGAGCTGGCTTAGCCTTCTGCATACTGCAGGTACCGGTCTGGCTATAGGCTGTGCAATTTGTCTATTTATTCTTCGTGGCAGGTATGCACACCTTAAGAAAACTGTTCTGTTATATCAACTTAGTCAAGTTCCCGCCACAGATGCACTACCCACTTACCCTAGCCTTCCTCAGCTCCATTTGTTTGATATTTTTGGACTCACAACCTTATCCCTAGTTATTCTTGTATTCCTCTTCCAGAAAATTTACACTTCATATCAAAATAGACATGACCTAACATCTGTTATGCGTATGTTTGACCGGGAAACTAAGTGCCCCCAGACGAGGGTGTTCCTAGAGCTCTTCTCTGGCACTTCTCGTGTCGTCCTCCTCATAACTGAAATTCTGACCTTTTCCGGTTACATCAAGGTCCTCCCTGGCGAGGCCATGCCTCATGCTGAACTTTCCAATGGATGCCTCAATACACATTTGATCATTGACTGGGACATGACTATGTTACGAGACTCACACCGTGAACTAAAATTTCACATGCCATCTGTTATTAGTGTCCCGTTTCATCTCAAATTCCTTACCAGAGCAGTCCTGTCCTCTTCATATGCATTGAATCTCTTGATTGGATGTGATGGCTATTATGTCCTCCACACCCTGCCCTCAAACCTGCCTCTAAGACCACGTGGAAACATGCTTACGCCCCTTAGCCGAAAGGCCTTGTCTTCTCCTATTGACCCCCGTGGACATTTGAAAAAGAATATCACTGAAGCTGTTGGACCTAAGTTCACATCACTTGACCAGCTACGTGAAGAACACTCCGACCATACGGTCGTCCATCCTGTGAGCATTCTCACCCCAGCTAAATCATCCCTGTTTGACCTTTCACGAACCCCCTGTCAAGAAAGTCAGGTGGGGTGACCATGTTCGAACCAAAAGTATGCCTGGAAATTTTCCTATCACTCTTGAAGGACAGTAGTGAATCATTATGATATAGATGGCGCCTGCCTCTTGGGTGCATAATTCACCCCCCAGTTTCCCTTTCAGACTTAGAAACGCCCTAATATCCGAGAATCACTCCCATTTTTCCTAATCGGAAGAAATACTTAATAGGTAAGTATGGCTGACGACTCGCCGCAGCCTCAGGTAAGTTCTCCCTCACAGAGTGGACACGTTGTATCCATGGAGTCTCAGAAATTCAAAATTGACCTATTAGAACTACAGCATCTCGCTGCCTATGTATGTAATACACCTAGCCAAACTATTCCCCTTCCTTTGATTTCACAAATTTTTCTCAAGGTTAGGTCTAATTCAGCCCTGACGGGAATATTAGCTTATTATGTCCTGTGTTTTGATAATGTCATATGCCCTACTTGTTTCGAGCTTAACAGACCTTGTGGTGCTCCATGCCTAGAAAAATCAGCCCTTCGATTCCTCAGATTATTCCATTGGTCCCACCCCATGTCATGGGGCTATGCTGAACGTGGTATTCGCAGAGCTTTGTTATATTTTTGACTGGAAGGTAAAGAACATTTTTCGGCTAAATATCTGATGGCTTTGTCTGCCTTAGACCCTACATATACCCGCTCTTCTGCTTTGGGCTAGGCACTTGACCGCCACTCTCTTCCTGGCAACCGATTATCAAAATCGGCATATGACTTTATTATGTCTAATTGCATGTGCTTTTCTTTTCCTTCTTTCTGTTTCCTATACTAATTCTCTGCATACACCTACTCTTACTTCATGCATTCCTGCCGCATTTTACTGAGGTTGTCTTTCAATCTATGTCAGATTGCTTATAAAGCTTGGCTTGCTGCATGATGTGTGTTGTGTTTTGCACTCTGTTTCAGATGGTATACCTCCAGGACCAAGCGGATTTCACAGCCCACCACGCCAGCCGGCGTGAGCGTTTCTTCATGGAGGTATGTAGTGTGCCCCTGAATAACCTCCCGATGGAACGACATTTGACTTTCGAGTCAGTCATCTCTCACAGGGATGGAAATGTGGCGCTGGCGGGATCCGCCAGGCGTCTCCCGCATTCCATTGATATCCCGAGAGAGTACGCCCCCGACCGGAGAGTACTCTTCTTCCACAATTTCAGTTCCTTCAAATATGTGGTTTTAGAGATACACACTTCTTGTGGTTTGGGATTCTATAACGTTCCCCCTGGCACCCACAAGTCCTTTCTCATGACTCTCAGTGAAGTGTGCCATTTCGCATACTTCCCCGGTCTTATTAGGATTGTACATGGGATTTTATCTGACTGCATTTGTTATAAACAGGCCCCGTTGCCTGACCTCCTAACAGCAGTCCTGATAACTCCCCTCGAATTGCATTGGGACTTGATTGGACCCCCCTTAAAATTTCAAGAAGATGTTTCAGATTCCCTTCCCCCCATCACACAGTCTCAGGACATTATTTTGTCCAATGATTTGTTAGATTCCCTCCCCATGTCTAAGATTTTTTTTTCCCTGCCCCACTCTTCGAACTGTACGCCCTAATCCCTCATTTGGTGACTATGGATTTTTTCATCTACCGTTTGTCCCTTCGAGTCCCCTTCCCGATGCTATTTGCCATAATCGCATTTCCAGTTCCTCTTTGGATGACTCAGATGCATTATTTATTAAAACCATTCTTCATACTTTTCCAGAATCTCTTCATCACGTCCCTGTTTTTCCCTCTGACCACGTGGAACCACCCCTTTCTTTTCCACCGACCCCTCCATTATCCCCAAAACCAAGTTTATGTTTGCATAGATCTGATAGTATTCGTACCCCCAACTCTTGGCCTTTGTGTTTGTCACCCCCCCCCACATACTTGGCCATTTAACACCTCACGTAGGCCATTGTGTTTCGACTGTGTTTCAAACCCATTTTCCCCGCCTGCTCCTCCAATTAAGTCCTCATGGATACCCAAATTGACCAAAGTAGTATAATTGTCAAAATACAAATACATTTTCATTTATTACCTTTTACAATTTGTATCACGCATTTTTTCTCACATTGAGAGTGTTCCACATCATGTTACATATTTGCAGAAAAAATAAATTTACCATTTTCCCACATTACCCACATTCCCCCTACCCCTTTTTGGCATTAGGCCAGCTAAATTACCCTCTTACCCCTCTTTACCTTTCATCGACTTACTCCCTTTTTGTTTATCACAGTTCTTTTAAGTGTTTGTTACGGTTCCTCATTGACCGTAATTGGTTTATGACTCTTTAATGTCCCACGTATTCACCAAAGTCCACATCATAAGTGTCCTATATGTCACACTAGACTTCACAAATATATAATAAATGACCGTTATGAAAATATCACAGACTTGTTTTAGCACCAGTCTTTGTCCACCTTTTATTGTCCATTGTTGTTCCAAGTATCACATATGTTCCATCCACAGTTTTTCAATTTTTATCACAGTACTTGTCCACGCTAGATGCTCTTCGGATTGTTTTTCCTTTTCACGCTAGGGTCCTTAAAGCATTGGTGAAACCTGACTTTCAGACACATTTTCTTTACATAACATGAATGTTTATACCCTAAACAGTGCTTTTATGCAGTAGTACCCAAAATATTCTCTGTTAACAAATTTCTGTGGCACTTGAAAGTTGATCAGTTGTCTGCTAAAACCTACACCAGCAATTGAACACTTTGTCAACAAGCTTTGTTTAGCTGGTATGTGATCTTGTGTAAACACCCAATGAGTTACCAGTTGTGCACCTGTCCAGCTTGGGAAACAGGGTGAAGATGTTTTGTACAATTTATCAATTTATTGCCAGGAGTATACTTCAGAACAACATAAGACTATTTTAATATTATTTGAATCAATGAAATATGGGCCGTGAAAAATATTTTATGGTTGTGACAAATATCTTATGGTTGTGAAAGATATATCATTTATGGGAAAAGTATACTATTTATTTGAAAAGTATCTTATGCATATGAAAACCTTTCTGTCAAAAAGGGAAGACATGACTCAAAGGTTGCATGGAATCCCCCTTAACTTGAAGGCCGTGATATTGAAAAAGTGACATTAAACCCTTTGATCACTGGTTTGGCCTTAAATCACAATGACTTTGAATGGCAAAACTGTGAATGCTGATAATTGGTATCAGTAAAATTTATGATATGACCCTCTTTGATGAAATTTGGGGTTTTTCACACCATTGAATGGGAAGACATCAAAGGCTGCATGGATTCCACCTTAAAAGCTGGGCTGTATAGAATTTTTAAAAACTTTTTTGCAAACATATATAATATAAAAAATAATGATTTCTTCATTTATAACTTCATAAATATTCATCCGTTTTTAATAAATTTACCACCAAAAGAAAGCCAAGAAAAGGCACTATCATCATGATAAGTATTATCTTCCAATTCATTCTCTAAATAGTGGAAAAAAATGGCCAAAAATGTGTTGCTCCAATTTTGACAATTGGTAAACAACACCTCCTATGACTTACGGAGCCCCCTGACAGTTCAAAGGTCAAGGTCACACAACACACTTCCTGTTTAGTCCTGGCAGTACTTGGTGGTCACAAAAAATCATAATTCTCAGGGCAGATGTTCTTTAGTGGATTTCAGATAGATAGCCTGTATGTATGTCAATTTTAAGATCATATATTGTTTTCAGATACCTTAAACCACTGTAAAATTGCCTGGAACCTTCCAGGTTTCATGAATGCTTTAATTGCCGTCACTCATCTGTGACGATGCCTTGACTTGCATTGTCATGCGTCCTTATCGCTCCCCAGCATCTCTTCACACGTTCTTTTGTCAGACATGTCGTGTTAATGGCCACATTAGTGTTGATATTCAACTTTACGGTTCACACCGTTTAACGTTCAACTAAGTCATTTTTCAATTTACGACTGTTTTTCTTGGCACTCCACTTTCATACACGTGGTAGACACAGTTTTACAAGACCGTCTGTTCACAACTCACGGCTGCCCCTGTCATCTTACCGTCTGTCATTCCTGATCCACGATGTAACAGGGTTTTTGCAACAGGCTTGGATGGGACCTGCCTCGTTCTGTCTTTCATGAGCGACCTTTGTGTTGACTGGACAGTTATGTCTCCCTTTTGCCGCCACTGCACTGACCACTGGCGTTTCTCATGTGTCCTCATGTCACTCAGGATGGTTATACAGTCTCTCAGTCTTGGACTGCCGGATTGTAATGAGCACTGGTGGACAGTGTGTAGTTATGGTCTTTTTTTGGAGGTCTCTCACACTGACCCATGTCTATCTATTTTGGCACATCGTTTTGTAAATATTTATATTTTTTTCTTTTTAGGCACTGACCAACCTTTGTGGTTGATGTACCTTTAACCAATCATTCATTCATTACATAACACAAGTGACAAGTTCCAAAAATTGCATGACACCAAAGTTCCGAAAATCTTTATAAACATGTGATCCTAATTTTGATATCAATTTCCGCATTTCCGACAAATTTTGACTTTGAATTTGGAATATTTAATTTGGAATTTTGAAATTTGGATTTCATTAGGTTGTGACATCCCAGATGAGCGACACAGGCGAATCAGCTACATACAAAACAAACTTAACTACATAACAATAAAGACTTCCTACCTAATAAAAACAATAACAATATAAAAATCCTAGGTTAAAATATAAATTCATTGGATAAAAGGCACTAATCACAGTGCTGCCTGCATCGCTCAACTGAGGGAATTGAAACACCCCAAAATTGGTCCAGAACGTTATCCCTTCCCTGGGCTAACTACCTAACCCTCCCACACTAACCTACTTCCAGGACGGCCACTCCTTCAGTCCACCTCATCCTCCCTCCTCTTCCCCTCACTCTCTCTCCATCTCACGAACAGCTGAAAAAGACAAAATAAGACTCTTACAGTCATCTTTATTTTCACTCTTTCACCCCTGGCTACATTCTACTACGCAGGTTATTTTTGATTCTTATAACCTTTAATGATTACCCCTTGTTCACACACCCTCTCACCCTTTTTCAACCCTGATGTAGTTTTGAAAATTTCCCTTGTCCCTTGTGATTTCTTGTCGACTCTTTTACCCCCGTGTCTATATTTCCTATTGTTCTTGTCATTTGCCCATTCTACCCCTGACCTCTCTAATCCTGTTCGCTACTCGCCCCAGCGCTCGACCTTTGACCCTCGTGAACATGCATTTTTAATCGCTAACTTGTGACGTCATCACCCTCTTCCGTAACATCTTCCCAAATATAGATAATCTCTTCATCTCTTTCTACCTTTCATGTAAACTCCACTTTCTCCCGATATGGGAAACTATTTCACGGCCAGCGGAATGTATGCTAGGCCACGCCTCCTCTCTGTTTTTGACGAGGCACTTTCGCCAACTTTCATCAAACTTTGCCGAACCGGTAATTTTAGATTAAATCTCATAAGGATCCAATATGTTCACTGTCATCGCTTCACGTGTCAGTGATTATCTCCTCATCCTGATCACTGACATCCCTGTCCCTTTCACCTTGGCATCTCCGATCACACCTCTACCTGCCTACCTATTCATAATTGCATTCTGACCACATATTTATTCGTAATTTCCCTGCCTTCATTACTATATTATTCCAATGGTCCGGTGCCGGCGCCATATTTGGCTCCCGCTGCACTTACATCACCCTGAAACTAACTTCGCTAAAACTCCTCGAAAACAGGGATAACTTGTAAAATAGGTACTTAAGTCCCACGCCATGAACGCAAACTCCAGGAGGAAGTGGCCGAAGTCCCGCCACGACCACCTCTCCCTCGCAAATCCTCGGAGGAGGCCCACGGCCTCCTCCACCACGTCATATTGTCGCGGTTGATCGCTCAAGACTGATTTTTTGCGTGCGTGCTGCGCGTGCCCTCGCCTCTCGGCGGCGCTCTGCATTTGGGCTCATGACGGGTGCCCTTTTCCCGGTATTTTCTGCAACAATAATTAATCACATAAGCTTGATCTCCTTTCATCTGTGATGTCCTTATATGTTTAACTTTTCTTTTACAGCTTCCCATCACTGGTATTCCCTTTTTGCCCGTTCCCACCACCTCACCCTATTTTGATTCACGTGTCGCTATAAAAACCCTTGTACACATATTTCAATTACTATCGGGCCACTTCTCCCGGTTAACCAGCCTGCTTCCTTTGCAGCCACAATACCACTTTATTTATTTATTTGTGTGGCCATGCCCTTTCTGGTTAGCTCCCTAACTTCATCCATTGCAGGGCTAGCACTCCCGATTTCCATGGGCTCTTCCTGAGATATACTGTCGGCCTTATGTTCCCTCAGTACACTGATAAAATTTTGTTTTCCTTGTTTCCTGGGTTAAACTATGTTGTTTTTATTTTTCCAACAGGGACCCATGACGACCTTACGAGTCTGAACTCCTTAGTACTGACATCGAGATTAATGGCCTTGATGACGGATACCCACCATCCCTCATTTTGTGACTATGGAGCGATGTGTATGCCGCTCGTCTGTATATTTTTTAAATTTCAGGATCATCAATTGTTGCCACGTGCCGTTCTCCCTGCCTGATGTCCTGTAAAATGCAATACTAACCTACTCGTGGCTAAGTTCCGATAGACTGACTTTAATTATTTTTTCCCATTTTTAATGGTATTCCTAGCCCTGTTTCCTTACCTTTGGATTGATAGGCAGATTTTATGCCCACAGATGTTACTTACTTCTCCCTCCAGAGTGTAGTTCAGCCTGTTCCTCTGGACCGTCTCCGCTGCCGGGTGCAGTGCTGGCTGAATGGACTTGGAACTTTAGACTCACATGCTCATCTATTCACCCTGTAACATACATTTACAGTATTTAATATTAGCATTTTTGTTACAGCACTTTCTTACCTGCTGCCCACTCAATGGACACTGACTTCCCAGCTTGAATTTATTCAGAACTTTATTATTCTTAATGAAATATGTTCTTGAATATTTTTTTGTTAAACAACACATATCCCCAGTTGTTCACATTTTCATAAATTATCTCATTTTGACCCTCTAGGACAAAGATGTGACATGTCGTGACCGTTTCCCATGTTTTGAGGCCTTTGTGTCTTTTAGGGAACTTTCTGGAATATCATCTTTTGTCTTCCTAAATCCTCCATATCTTGGAGTGGATCTTCCTGGTCAATTTGCTGACCGACCCCCTTATTTTCCCTATACATACCACATAATATGCTCGAAAACCACAAACACACTTGTCTATAACCCATGTCAATGGCCCATGAATGCACATGGCCCATCCTAAATCTTCTATCTCTTTCAGCAAATCTTCCTGGTCAACTTGCTGACCGACCCATTTGTTGGGATTTTTCTGCACTTCCATTCGCATCTGTCGCTTCAATGGTATCCAAGGGTTCAATTTCCCTTGTCAAATCTTCCTGGCCAAGGAAGGGTCCTACATTTTAATATTTGAAACAAAGCAATCAAAGTGGTTGCTCTGCCGTGGCACAGAGAATGGCAGGGCAATGAAAGTAGTTTTAACTTTTCAGACAGAGAGATTTTTGTGATATAGTTCAGTTTAAGTTGAGATATAAGATGTGGATATATCCAGAGATTTTAGTAATACATGGTTTGTTATAATCTATATAAAATGTTCCCGACATATAAATGCTAACTGCTTACTCTTAGACCCAGGTATACATAGATTGTCAGCAACCAAGAGCTGGGAACTCACCAGCCAGGTGTACATACTTCAGACATGTGAGACAAGTTGATTGTCCAGGCATATTTATACATATATATTGTTCCATGTCCATTTATATTCTGCGACATTTAAACCCTAGGCATACAAAATCAATAGTTTCCCTTATTCCAGGCCAACACACCGACAATAACCACATATAATTGATGACCACTCATATTTAATACAAATATTACAGTTGAATTCTGTCATACAGCTCTTAAGACTATGATTTAATATTTTGTGTAAATGTAACCTAGCTACCTGTTTAATTCATGGTTCATGTTTTATGTTTTAAAATAACTGTTTGTTACCCACTCTAATATTGCCATTTTTTTTCATCTGAACACTTGTATCACTTATGTACATCAGTTGAACCTTGTTGTGTGAAAAAAAAATTTGTATTGTAATTGTTTTTACTCCATGGTGAACTATGCCCCATGTCAAGTATCTTTTTATGCCATATTAATCCTAATTGTTGTACTTTAATATTATATTGATCCTTCACTTGCCATGTATTTCGCTGTTTAATTATCTTGATGTTTAATGTCTTTATTATTAACGCTGTGTTTTCTTGTATTCCACTTGGCGCGCTTTAGTGCTGCCCTAGAATGTGCGACGACCGCTTCCGCGCGTGTCAGTCAGTGAATGTACGTTTGATTATGATTAAGTGCCACATGGCGCCACCTAGTTAATAAGGTCCCGCTTTCATTGGGATACAATATTTCGTTATTACCTTTCATGATTCACGGTTTAATGTTATATAGTCGCACTTATTTCCTGTGTACTTCTTTGCAGACCCACCAACCATCCATAATGATAGGTTTTGTACTTGTAATATTGTTGATGCTATACACCAATTGGGTTTCACATATGTATTGTCCTGTATTGACTGAGTATGTTGCCATTTCACTCAGTAAGAAATTGCAGCATAGCCATGTCCAAGAGATCTAACACGTGATTTTTCTCCCTTCTCTTTTTCTGCATCTATGTTGTTTCTCTTTTTCTTCTTTCTCCCTCCTTGTGATATCAATTTCTGGTGATGCATTTTTGTGTTTTTTTTCTTTTTCTCTCTCTCTCGTATTTTGCGGACTCTATCTCCCACATTATTAGAATGATTCAGTTTCTCGATGGCATTATTTGGCCATAGAGTGTCCTGAAGCCAGTTTAGGAAAGAATATGTAGGTTGGTATGTATGGTAGGTGTGTACTTTTCCACATTTGCCCTCGTTTCCATTTTTAGGTAGGTTCTCAGCCTGTCCACCTCTTATGTCCCGTTTGGAGAGTGCAATCACCATTGCTTGGAGTGCTGTTTTTCAGCTTTCAATGAAAGCTCTATGTCTGTATTCTGTTCGTACTTTCCTGGAATCTCCTTCAGCCAGGCAAGCTGTGGTGCATGACATTGCAGCCCTTTGTTAAACAGCCCAGAATGGCTCTTGCCCGCCTGCGTAACAAGTGCCTTCGCCTAGTGCTTAGGCCTGAGGAGTTTTTAATTATTTTCCAGGATCAACCACGTGCAGCCGTTTACCTATGAGCATTAGTGTGATTCACTACTTATGAATACATGTCGGATATATGTTCTGGGATCGACAACAACTCCTTCTTTTAGACCGCCTGCTGGCCTGGTCCTCCATTCTGAGACTACCCCAGTTTGGTTGGATTCGCGTTGCTGCCCGCTTCGCCTCCTCCTTTTCTCCTTCAATATTTGTTTCTTGTGCTCATTGTGCAATGCCCGTTGTGGGTATTTCCCATCAGGTAATCTAGGTCATAGGCCAACTCCGCTTGGACACCTTCGTATATTGACCATTGGTCACCGCTTTTAGTCTTTTTGCCAACATAGTAGAAATTTTAGTTCTGAATTACTGACTACCGTGCTGTTGTATATGTGTGGCTGCAGAGTGTTTAGGTACTTGTTGCCATGGTTATGCCGATGCGTCATTCGCTCCCGCCCTATCAGATCCTTTCTTGGTTTCTCACTCTTCACAATATATCACTAGCTCTGTGCTGCCACCTTGTGAATTGTGCCTATTAGTTTATGAACATTAGTTAGTTATCTCCGTTTTTATTGATTGTTTTGTACCGATTTGTTTCTGAACTTGATGTTGACCCTGTATTTAAGCCTCCCGCTCGACTTCGATGAATAAGGCTAATTGCTCCTGATTCGTCTTGTAATATCAGACACCTAACCCATTTTTTTTTTCTTTCTCTTTTTCTTTTTCTTCTTTTTACACTTACTTTCATGATTTTCACAGACAGTTTTTTACCTTGCCACAAGTACTTGAAGTCAATAAGGGTGGGCTGGACGAAATCTTTAATACAATGGCAGACTATGTATGTGGAAAATCACTTGAGAACTGTGAGAAGGGTGAATGGAAAAGTACCCCCCAAAAAAAGATAACTCCTCTAGTTAGGGGTGAAAATTAGTCATAACTTGACACAATATGCCGCAAGAGTAGATATTATATACATGTGAAATTTACCTTATCAATGACTTATAGGTTTTATGTGACCTTCTATTGTCGATAAATTTCTATAAATGAATAATCGATATAAAATCAGGGATTTTACACTTTTCCTATCTGTTTCCTAATGCATGTATTATGCCACTACACATTTTGAACACCATCTGGTTATGATTGGTTCCATTATTACTTGTCTTGCAATTACTTTACAGCACCGCCTTGACTGTTCTTACGATTACATTGAAGAGACCCCTGAAATCTGTGTTCAGTCATTTGGGCTACGGGCACGGTTTGATCTGTTAACTGAGTAGATATGATTGTTCCTACCTTTTATCTTAGAACTAAATGCATAGAAAAGATTGGAAATAACTTATTATATCCAAAACTGAGGACATACTGTCTTTTCAAGTCTGAATTCATGATGGACAAATACTTGTGATGTAAAACAAATCAAAAAAAATCTGATTCATGCATTACCCCTATTTAGATTCAGAAAAGGTGCAGTAGCCAGCAAGTAGAGTAGAGTATTGATCCCCCGTCCACGTCCCCCAACGACGGATACTCACAAACCATGGGTAACAATACTACTGGGATGTGAACCTTGATTTGCACTGGTTTTTTGCCTATGTGCAATGATGTTAGGTTTGAGTTGAATTTGCTCTAACTCTGTCTCATCCTCTGGTTCCTCTTCCTCAATTATCCTATATAGATCAGTTTCTGCTGTCTTCAGCAGATCTCTCCTATTTCTCCGTGTCACATGACCACTAGGAAACTGAAAATAATCTCTGAGCTGGTGACCCTGAAGTGTCATCTCTGGGAGTGTTCCTCAAGTTTAGCAATGCTAAATAGGGGTCAGAGCCTGACTCATGGCATTTCTTTAGCATCCTTTTAGCAATGTGTACTGCTTTTTCTACCATGCCATTAGCTTGTGAGTGCAATGGTGATATCGGTGTGTGCTCGAACCCATAAACTTTGGAAAAAAATTTCCATTCTTCACCATTCCATGGTGGACCATTGTCACTGGTGACTTGGTTTGGAATACCATGTGTGCTAAACCATTTCCTAGACTGTCGTATGACTTCTCTCCCGTGTGTACCTCTATCCATTCTTTCTATCTCAAAGTATTCTGAATAGTAGTCTACACATATCAACCATTTGTGACCTAACCAATCAAACAAATCCTGAGCCACATGTTGGCATAGACCATCAGGTACTGGGGTTGGCATTAATGATTCCTTCTGCTGTTTCTGCCTATTTTCCTGACAGACAGCACATCTGGAAATTGTGTCCTCAATGTCCTTGTTGATTCCTGGCCAAAATATCAAGTCTCTTGCTAACTGCTTAGACTTAACTATTCCTTGATGAGCACAGTGAAGCATTTTCAGAGCATCTTTTGCATCACTTTTGGGACTACAACCCTATTTCCCTTGTAAACTATTCCATCTGCGGTTGACATATCCTCCAGATTGTCAAAGTATGGTATGACTAGTGGGTTTACTTCAGTTCTTTTCTCTGGCCAGCCTACTTGTATGACCTCTATCAAAGTTGTGAGTGTCATATCCTTAGCAGTTTCACTCTTGATCTGCTCTATTCTCTTGGGACTAATATTTGATTCTGTCTCAACAGTGAAGATATGGCTTTTCTCTCCTGTCAGATTTGGACCTATCTCTGGAAGAAAAGCTCTACTCAAAGCACCAGCTCCTGGTATGTCTGTACCTCTCTTGGCTACAATCTTGAAATCACACCCTTGCAGACACATCCTCATTTTTTGCAACCTAAGTGGCACTTGATGATGGTCTGTCTCTCCATAGACATACGTGTGAAACTTTTTCAAGGCAAAGACTATTGCAAGTAATTCCTTTTCTATTTGTGCATAGGCATACTCTGCTGTAGTCAGAGCCTTAGAACCATATGCTACAGGTTGTCCTTCCTGCAGTAGGACACATCCTAACCCTGATTGACTCGCATCACATGAAACTACTAGTGGTTGGTTCACATTGAAATACCTGAGCACTGGGGCTTCAGTCATAGCCTTTTTCAGTCTGCTAAATGCTTCCTTGTGAATTTCCTCAAAGTGGAATTCCTGACTTTTGCTATCTTTTATGAGCTGTCTAAGTGGTTCAGGGATTTTAAACAAGTCATTCAGGTGCTTGCAGACATAATTCACCATGCCTAACAGAGTCTGAACATCTTTGACTAATTTTCTCTTCATCTACCATAATTCCTTCTGGTGTGAATTTCTGACCTGAGTACTTGACCTCTGATTTGGCTAACTGCAACTTGTGTAGTGAAAATGTTACATTGTTTTGTCTTGCAGTCTCTAAGGTCTGCCTAAGGATATCATTATGATCTTTCTCACCCTGGCCTGGCAGAAGACAATCATCCATGATGATTTCAATACCATCTACCTCTGAAAATATGTCTCCAAAGACATTGGGGCAGGGGCTGGGGAAATTCCCCTTGGCATCCTAACAAATCTATACCTCCCAAACGGAGTGATCACTGCACAGAGATTCCTAGATTCTTCATCTAGTTCTATTTGGAAATATCCTTGATTTGCGTCAAGAACAGTGAACAGATTCGCTTTACCACATCTCTTAGACACTTGCTCTACAGGGTGAAATTCTCTAAATAGTGCCTTATTCAGGTCTCTGGGATCCATAGTCAGTCTAACAGAACCATCTTTCTTGGGTACAACATGTAAAGGACTACACCAAGGAGTAGGAACACCTACTGGAATTTTCTCTATTATTCCTTGATCCACTAGTTCCTCTAATTTAAATTTGCCTTTGTCTCTGAGAGATACTGGTATTGGCCTAGCTGGGTGTGTTACAGGGGCAATTTCAGAATTCACTTTCAGGTGCACTTGACCTGGGGCTTTGCCAATTCCCTGAAACACATCAATATATTCCTTCACAATTTCAATTGCACTAGGATATTTACATTGCTTTACTGATTCAGGAAGCTCAACATTCTTAACATGTTTTTTTACTTGGTTCACAGTGTTACCCTTTTGTACCTGACCAGTTTTTATACTTGACTGAGCTCTGTCTACTCTTTTTACCAGATTCATTTTGACAACATCATTCAGAGACAATACATTTGTTACAGGTCCATCAACAATTACACATTGCAAACAGTACTTTTTCTCTTTGTATCTACATGGTAACTCAATTTGACCTGCAGCAAAAATGGATTGCTTTCCAAAACCAACAATTGTAGTCTGGCTGGGCAGTAATTCTGGTTTATAGTTTTGAATGGAATTGTAACATTTAAGAGACATAATGGTTACATCTGCACCAGTGTCAATTTTGAATGGGACTATCCCATGAGGGGTTTCTAACTTAACTGTCCAACTCTGCTGCATGTTTTCATTTTTGTTATTCATCCACCCATAAGATTCATCTAGCTGAAATGCATTCTCATTTTCATTGTGATTTTCCTGAGTACAATGAATTTTTTTCTTTCTACAGACAGTGGCAAAATGATTTGGTCTGTAACAATAATTGCATGTTTTACCATATGCTGGGCATTTATTTCTAGCATGTGCGGTACCACATCGTCCACACTTGGTGAAATGTGCATTATGTGAACTGTTTGTGAACTGATAGTTGTACTGTCCTCTGCCACGTGACATTCCACGTGATCCACCACGTGACATACCACGTGAGTGTGATGATCCACGCTGAGTGTAGCTCTGTCCATGTGATGAGCCACGACCACTACCTCTACTCCGGCCACGTCCACGACCTGAGTGGGCAGTGTGCACTTCTGCACTTGCATCCGAACTATACAGAGACTTGTTCTGGTTCCTGAGTTAATGGTTTTGGCACTTTTCTATCACTTTTGAAAGTGTCAGATCTTCATCCCATAGTTTCTTACGCAAATGTGTGTCACTCACACCATTTGAGATTTGAACAGCAATCAAAATCTCTTCTTTGTCACCAAAGTCACAATATTTGGCTAAGTCCCTAAGTTCTGTTATATAAACAGAAATAGACTCCTGAGGACCTTGTATCCTCCTCTGAAAGTTGGTTATATAACTCTTTGTGAGTTTCTTTGGCTCAAAGTAATCATTAAGTTTTTTCTTAACAGTGTCATATTTATCCCTATCTGCATCTTCGTAAAAAACTAGGTCATTCTTGAACACTTTCTGAAATTCTTTGCTCATTTGGTATAGAAGCAGAGAGATTTTTTGCTTATCAGTTGCCGTGTCCTGACCACTGGCTATGAAATACAGATCAAGTTCGTCTCTGAACTCCTTCCATGAAGTTTTCATATTGTGTATTTGAGGAACAAATCTTGGGGGGTGGATACCCTGAACAGCCATGTTTACAACTGTGAGATTACTGAAAATGTCAGTTGAACTGTTTCTAAAAAATACAGATTTGTCTCCTATGAGTGAAATATGTTCACCACCTGGCCCAACTATCACTACTACCAGAGCAATGAGAAAAATATTCATTATATATATTGGTATCCTGAGTGAAAACATGTACATACAATATAATACAATCAATGGTACAAATAATACAATATCTTGCACACACAGATTAAT
The DNA here is from genome assembly GCA_949316495.1 of Amphiduros pacificus. Classification (NCBI taxonomy): domain Eukaryota; kingdom Metazoa; phylum Annelida; class Polychaeta; order Phyllodocida; family Hesionidae; genus Amphiduros; species Amphiduros pacificus. The sequence goes on from OX439001.1 coordinate 30,910,360, forward strand.
CTCAGATACACTGATCATACAATAATACAATGCAATATTTCAATAGTAATACACAATACTATGTGTCACCCCGATTTTGCACTACTGCACAATTTGTAGCACAAATTCAAAATTGCAATATACAATCTATGCAATACACAAAATACTTATACCAAAATATGACATTCAATAGCACAGATTCAATATATATATTATTTAAAATACACCCTGGATAAATTGAAATTAACTAATAATGGGCAAACTTCAGCTTGTACTTATGTGCACTTTGTACTTATGAGCCACTTTGAACCACTGTAGAATTGTCAATGAGCTTGTGTAGGTCTTCTTGGTTTCCCTGTATTTTCTGGGTTCCTGAGACTGGCTGTGTTCATCCACACTGAAAGTCTGTTTACTGTTTTGCTTCAGATTTTGTAGATTTCTTCTCAGACAAACTGTGTCTGTTGTGGCAGGTATTCTAACCTGGGCCTATGAGGTCTTCATGGATTCTTATGAACAAATTTTGCAGAATTCTTCTTGGCAGAGGGGACACAACAAATAGCTGGTATCTGTGTGTTCATCCCACTGAAAGTCTGAGTTGCAAATGTCCACACTACACTGTCTTTGGCAACCAATTTCTTCTTAAAATGTGAGCAGATTCTCCCTATCTGGCCACAAACAACGTGTGTCTGTATCTAGCCACTGTATCTGCTGGGGCAAATTGTCAATGAGAGGGACAAACCTGGCAAAATTCAATCACCAACTCTGATTTTGTTTGTTTGGGGTTTTATATCACTTTCAACATTATTTCAGTCATTTCGTGATGAGACCTACTTGTAGCAGATATAGTGCTGCCTCACTGAATTGTCATGTCGCAGGTCCTCGACATGACAACCCACCCGGTCACAGATTTACAAGGACAACGGTTAACCCTTTAGACCAACTCTGAACACAGACATCTGGTGCCTGCCACGTGGGTCCTGTGTTGCGCAACCGGTAATTTGATCTGCTGCAGACTCACAGTTCTCCTTGATTTTCTGCATGTTTCCATGATTGCCAGCTGTGACATAAATCCACATCTTCCTGACACCATGTTATATCTGTGCCCCAGTTCTTGTGGAGAATATTGAATAACAAGAAGACAAGATGGTGATTTGATAACGTTCTATATTAGAGTTTTTGACATGCGCGCGCACCTCGAATGGTGGACGTCTTTTTTTCTTGAAGCGTCTTGTTAGTTTAGAATCGATCGAAAACATTGGTGTTGAAACGGCAAAGTTCTTGAAAATTCTAAAATTCGAATCAGTAGAGGTGTGCAAAACTATTTGATAGACTAAAATACGATTTTTATTTTTTACAGAAAGCAAAACAGCGAGTCTTTATCTACCTGGTGAATTCGTCGCTCATCCATCAAAACTGAAACTGATAACAACGCTCCAAAAACATATCAACGTCCACAAAATCCTCGGAATACTCTCATCGTGTGAGTTAAACTGCACAGTCTGATCGGTCTAACTCATTATCTACTCGATTAATTTTCAACTTGTGACAACTTGTGTCAACTCGCCTGAACTCCTCACTAACGGTCAACTTTCAAACTAACGGCCATTCCCGCTCATTGCAATAACAACCAGCAAGCGTACAACAAGCAAAGATAACTCTGAGCGAAACTGAGGAATAACTATTAAAATCAATCTAGGAGCGAAACGTTGGAACATTCTACCGAAACTAACGTGACCATACTTACCGGTAAGAAATAGTATACTTATTAAATCTGTATTATCTCTTTTCTTCTCCGAGGTGCGCATAACAAACCAAATATTGTAATATCAAGGAAAGAGAAAACAATACATAATACAGAAAAATACTTACTGCTCCAATATCAACGAAATCTTTTTGATATTGAACCCTCAAAGCAGGAGTGAAAACAAAGACAAATAATCTTGAAAAATACTTACTGCTCCAATATCAACGAAATCTTTTTGATATTGAACCCTCAAAGCAGGAGTGAAAACAAAGACAAATAATCTTGAAAGAGATATTTAAACGTTCAATTACTACAATATCAATAAAATCCTCTGATATTGACCAAGATAGTAATTTGAAAACCTGTATAAAACACTTTACCGGCAAGGTAAGGTTCAGGCAAAATAACAAAAATAACAAACATAACAACAAGCCACGTTGTTATAAACTGAAAACCTGAATAAAACACTTTATCGGCAAGGTAAAGATCAGGCCAAATATCAAACAAAATCTTTTTGATATTAAAAACAACAAATCACGCTATTAAACAAAACGAAGAAAAATATATGAATAGCAGTTAAACAGAAATTGCCACAATATCAACAAAATTTTTTTTTGATATTGACATTGCTACTGTACAAACATATTAAACCATAGTAGAAAAATAAACGTACTATCTAATACATTGAAACTCTTTGTATTTTTGCAGACTAGTGACAATCACTGTGATAAGCAAGTGAAAAGCATATACATCGAACCAACAACAAAATACAACAAAGCAAGGTGAGATTATCGATTGTACTAAATCATAACAATATGAAATCAAACAATATGAAATCAAACACAGATGGCGCCACTGGACAAAATACACTATATACAATCAAAATGATTACTGGAGATTTCTATTCCAGGAAAAATAAGACAAGATATTACAAAATCTGGTGGGAGGGCTACCTAAAGTCTGAAAGTACCTATGAACCAGAGAGAAACATACCATCAGAATTAGTAAGAGATTACTTAATGTTGAAACATGATAACAATTCTAACTTGAACAAAAAATTCAAATTACAGATGGCAGCTAAACCACAAAAGAAAACACGATCAGCCCAGAACACCAAGAACTGGGCCGATGAAGTTGAAGGGAAGGAGGTACAGGAAGGAGACACAAGTCCACCTTCATCACCACTCAGGTTGATCTTCTCCTCTGACAATGAAAACCCTGTTAGTGAGCAAGATGCTGGAGCCCAGTTAAATGAAGAACTAGAGGGGATGACTAAAACAGAACTGAAAAAATCACTGAAAAATGAAAGAGAAGAACTGGAAAAAATCAAAAATGAACTCAGAAATCTAAAACTGGAAAAGGACACTCTTGTAAGGAAAAACAATCACCAATCACAGAAACTAGATGAGTATAAAGTTAATGAACAAGATCTACTCACAAAACTAGTAGAATTAGAGAAGATGAATAGAATTCAGAGTTCAGAAATAAGAGATCAAAATGAGAAACTGGTAGAAAATGAGAAGAAAATCAATGCTATTGCAAAAGAAAGATCATCCATAATTTGTGAACCAGATATGACTAAGAGTAAGGTATTGTACCTAATGGGTGAAATGTACATAGGAATAACTACAGGTCCTAGATATGAGGATCGCACAGGTGACTCAAAAAACAAAATACATAGTATACATGCTCTTAGAGAGGCCATGAAGGACAGTGAGTTCAAGAATGATTTAAGTAGCTATGCGGCAGTAGTTATCTGCCTTGGTTTGCAAGAAATAGTAGATGGGGGAGATGGAAGCACAGTGTTGAGTACACTAATGGCGGAGATACATGACATGGCTAAATATGTATCCTGTCAGATCTTTGTATGTCAGCTTCCCCCCATCTCTATGGACAGCACTGACAAACTCATCTCTTCACACACTATGTACAATATTGATATTCAAAATGCAAAATGTACTTCTAAAATCCTCTTCCTCGCCAATCCTCCATCAATCACAAAACCATCAGCCTCAAAAGTTGTTACATCTAGCACAAATCACTCCCTACTGCCTGAAATGTACAAAACATGGTGCGACAGCATCAATAGTAGGATAAAAATGAGTCATGGGAAGTTCCCCATAGATGTAGATACCCACATTGTCATCTCAGAACACGAGTCTAGCTCAGATGATAGTGAAGCTGATCTTGTTGTTGATTTCTCTGATGCAGACTATCCGAACGAAAAAGTGGAAACAGAGGTACCCACTGATGCTGCGTCAATGCTCATAGGTAGGGGTGGTGAGAGCATCCAGAAAATGGAGACTGATAGCAACACTAAAATTAGGAAAATTGAAAAGTACAACAAAAAAGATAAAACCTCACACATGGTTATCAGAGGCACCCCCCTGGGGATAGCCAAAGTCCTTGTTAGCATCAGAGACAAACTACAAAAGTATGAGGAACAAAAAAAGACACCCTGTCAACATTTTAAGAAAGGAAACTGTTTTAAGGGAAAGGCATGTAACTATGACCACTCAGAAGGCAATAGGCAAAAAACCACCAGTAGCCCCAGGGCCAACCCCAAGGGACATAAAAGACACAGAAAAAACTGACGGTGTCCCAGTGAAGCTGGAAACAGGCAAAGCAGGCAAAATCTTATTGTGAAACAAACCATCATACAGTGTTGTATATGTGAAATGCCCATGACTAGCAAAATAAAATGTATTAATATGAGAAAAATGAAATTGATTGTTACAATCTTTAGAAACAAAGTGAAAACCACATTGAATATTTTTCAACACTGTATAAATGAAAACGGAAATAAAAATGAAGAATGTTATTCAACTAGTGATGTGTTATATATTACTGAAAGATTGCCTTGTAATTGTGTGAAGGCCCATAAAATCAAATTTAAAATAAAAAATAAAATGATCAAATTAATTCCTCACCCAAGAAAAATAAAAATAAAAAAACCTGGGCCTCATAGTCTAGTTTCACGTAATGGGAAATTGAAATTAAAATTGGTCATAAAAAACCTAAAAAACCGAAACAAAATACATCCTTTAAAACTAGAAATACTAAATGAAATCAATGTGAACAGTCTTGCATTAATCTTAAAGGGGGTTCCCCAATTGGACACTCTTAATGGAAATCGTCTAAATATAACTACTAGGTCACGTGACACACGTGACGCTACACGCTGGGGGAATACCAAGACCACCTCTGACAGTAGATCGATAAATACGAGCTTAAAACCGAAAATTCTCAACAAAATACCCTCGCATACGCAAATATACAACAACAAAACCATAACACAAACCACAAGACCCGTGAGGTGTGCGAAAACATATAATAATGATCGATATAAGAAACGAATCGATCGGAGCTTAGCCACGCCCCCCGAGTCGCTGATTGGCTGCTCGGCGCTGCACCAAGAGGAAATCCCTTCAGGTGACGTCACGGGGTCGCTGACCGGATTTCCCTATCATGGACATCTTAATGAAACGAGTCGTAGCTACCCAACAAATGCATTAATTGATTCTACAAATAAAAATAAACCGAGGCAGACACATAAAAGCGCTCTGATGAATGGCATTAAAAATGAAATGATCATCGCTGTCTCAAATGCACAAAGTGTAGGAAATAAGATAGAGCACATACACCAATATATCTATGAAAACAAGATTGATATTTTCTTCATAACGGAATCATGGATTAATTCCACAAATGAACAAAAAATACTCCCGGACCTAAAGAAAAATAATTATGATGTTATACATGAACCTAGGCCCCTTAGGTCAGGGGGAGGCCTAGCTGCTATACATCGGGATGAACTGGACATCACAAAAATTGATCACAATCATAATATTAGCACTTTTGAACTAATGGAAACGAGAATAAATACTATTACCAGGGTATGCACTGTTGTCACAATTTACAGACCTGAACCATCGGAGAAAAATAAATATACATATACAAAATTCTTTGAAGAATTCTCAGAGGTACTATCATATTACAGCACATATACCCACGAAGTAATTCTCACTGGAGACTACAATTTCCATTTAAATAAACCCGAAAGGCCAAATGTAATTAAATTCAACGATCTTCTAGATCTGCACAATCTAGAAAACCATGTTAAAGAACCAACACACATTCTTGGAAACACATTAGATTTATTAATATCTAGTGTACATAGTAACATTATAAAGCGACACCTAGTGGATGAAAAGTTATCGGATCACAATATAATTAAAATACATCTGAATCTACAATCAAAAATAAAACATAAAAAGAAGATATCTTACAGAAACTTCAAAAAAATGAATATTGAAAAGTTTATGGAAGACATAAAAGAAAATTTCTTTGATAAAACGTCATATTGTGACGATGATCTCGATAATCTACTAAACCATTATAACAGGTTAACAGATGTTCTGGATAAACATGCCCCGGTTATAGAGAGAACCATACACGTCAGGAAACCGGCTCCGTGGCTATCGGATGACATTCACTCTGAAAAGAGAAAAAGAAGAAAATTAGAGAGAAAACATAAAAAATCAGGTCTAATATCAGACAAACTACAATATCAAGCGCAACGAAACAAATATAACGACATGATAAACAAGGCTAGATGCAAATTTTATTCTGACAAAATAAATTCAAATAAATCTGATCCAAAGAAACTTTTTAAAATACTAAATGGACTACTTCACACAAAGGAAGAAACTCCTTTTCCAAAACATGATGATAATAAAGCACTGGCGACGGAATTTAACAATTTTTTCCTAGAAAAAATTACGGCCTTGCGACATGAAATGGATGTTAAATTACCAAATCCACCTCTTATAGTCGAGGAGCCAAAATTTAAAACAAGACTAAATAAATTTGAGCCATTAATGGAATCCGATGTTAAAAAATTATTACAGCAATCTGCCAGTAAGTCATGTGAACTTGATCCAATCCCAACATGGCTACTAAATGAATGCATAAATCATCTACTGCCGTTAATAACTGAAATTATCAATAAATCAATAACATTAGGGCATATGCCAGATGACCTGAAAATGGCTATCATTAGGCCCCTAATTAAGAAATTAGGCTTGGAACTGCTTAAGAAAAATTACAGACCAGTATCGAACTTAGCATATTTATCAAAGTTAATCGAAAGGGCAGTAGCAAAGCAATTTGTCAATCATCTGATTATTAATGATATTCGTAGCATGTTTCAATCAGCATACAAGGAATTTCACAGCACTGAGACAGCATTGCTAAAAGTACAAAATGATATATTAATGGACATTGATAGAAATAAGACAGTGATTCTTATACTATTGGACCTGTCTGCGGCCTTTGATACTATTGACCACGGTATTCTATTAAATAGATTAGAAAAAAGATGTGGCATTGGAGGGACTGCACTCAAATGGATCAGGTCATACTTATCTCAAAGAAAACAATGTGTGACTATTGATGGAAAAAAGTCTGATAGCATGAACATTAAATATGGTGTCCCACAGGGTTCAGTTCTCGGTCCAATCCTGTTTACCACATACATGGACCCACTTGCTGATGTGATTGGTAAATATGGACTGAAACACCATGTCTATGCTGACGACACCCAACTCTACATCACTCTGGATCCAAGCTCCAATGATGCGATGGAAAGATCCACAAAAGAATTGGAGGAATGCATCAGAAAAATCAAAATCTTCCTACTGGAAAATAAAATGAAGATCAATGATGGAAAAACTGAAATGCTAATATGTGGAAAAAGCTCAATTTTGAAAAATAATAACCACCCTACTAAAATTACCGTAGGATCAGATGATATTTTCAACTCTGAAAAAGTTAAGGATCTTGGGGTAATCCTGGATCAGGAATTATCCATGAAATTACAAATCAGAAAAATATGTAAAAATGGTTATTTTCATGTCAGAAACATAGCTAAAATAAGAAATTGTCTTGATGAAAAAACTGCAAATACACTAGCTCATGCTTTCGTTACATCCACTCTGGACTACGGAAATTCTCTACTGGCTGGAGTGCCAAAATGTGAACTAGCTAAACTGCAAAAATTACAAAATGCTGCTGCTAGAGTAGTGGGAAAATTAAAGAAAAGGGACCATATAACACCTAAACTAATGGAACTGCACTGGCTGCCTGTTGAGGCGAGAATAAAATTCAAAATGGCATTAATTACATGGAAGATACAAAATGGCTTTGCCCCGGAATATTTATCATGTATGCTACATGAAAAGACAGGGGAAAAAAATCTTAGATCATACGAAAATAATGAGTATGCCATCCCAAAAACAAATTCAAAAAGTTATGGTGATAGGGCCTTTTCGGCCTATGCACCAAAAAACTGGAACTCCCTACCACTAGGTGTGAAAAATTGTAAAACAATTGACTGCTTTAAAAAGAAGCTGAAAACACACCTTTATAGGGAGTACTACATACTAAAGCGCCATGAGCAGACTGAGTCTGAAATAGCGCTATAGAAATTTTTTATTATTATTATTATTATTAGAGTTGCAGAAACATACAATGCTTAATTGTGATTGGTCAATAATGAAGTTTGCGTAGTTCGCAAGCGCCTTTGGTATACATAACATTTTCATATATTGTGAATAAGCTCTTTGAACATATATCATTATTCTCTTAAATTGTCTCGCCCTGAGTCTCAGTTTCACTGGTTGTGAATGGAGAAAGGATTACGTCGGAAGTAACATTTATTTACATTAAATATTTTGACACAAATTAATGGAATATTTCCTTGATACTTTTTACCTAGCCTTTGTTTCTTTCGTTGTTTCAGAGATATATTTGCTAATAAACCTAGACTCTTTTGCTGCATGTAATTCTAAATTATTATTTTCATAATTACAACGGCCTCTTGTGTTTTTTCCTCTACACATAGGGATAGTCTACATGAAACATAATAATCTTTTCCTCTCTTCTAATAAAGTTGAGTTTAATTTTTTTAAGCTTACAATTAGAGGAAAATGTTTTCTTATGTAAAAAATGATTTTGATAAAATATACTGCAATGATTTAATATGTTATTCGTTCAGTAGGGTATTACATAACTCATATATTGCGGAAAACATTCCCGAACATATTTTTCTCCTCACTTTGTATAGATTCCTCAGCCCCCGGTCTCAGTTTTGTGCAGAGGTAACGTTGAAACCTGGAATAACCAGCTGGGGGCAGAATAATTTCTTCTCTTCAGAGTCCTCCTCCTTGTTGCACATGGGGGAGTGTCTCGCTATGGGATTTCCTTCTAATTGCATTTAGAGAAAGGGTCTCATTGGCTGTAATAGCACATTCGCCCCTTGTTGTGGGTGAGGCAAAATGTAGATATATTTATATATTAACGTGTTCAGCTTCCAGTGAACAAATCAATTAATTAAGACCCATGTTCACTTTAGAATCCATTTTATTCCAGTAATGTAATACTAGGTATTTTATTAGGTATTTTCCTGTTGTTTCTCTCAACTCCAAACTAACTGACTGTAGACTCATTGTTGACTGACTCCAGACTGACTGTAGACTTACTGTAGACTGACTCTAGACTGACTGCTGTGATGTGGATCACACACACATATATACCAACTCTTGTACATGTACATGCACATAGTTCATATACCCAACACCAGAGGCATCACTAAATACAAAAAACATTAACTTGTACTTTATGATTTCATTTACCCTTCATTCAACTCTCACATTCACCACAAGAGGACAGCACTGGATAGTGAATGCTACATTTAATAATTTTATTTCAAAACAAAATTAAAAAATGCAAGTAATGGCCTTGTTCAAACAAAACACAAATTCAAGATATACTTTTTAATTGATTTTATTGAGAAAGTTAATACATAACTGTTGTATGATTTTGGCCATTTAAGCCAAGAAACAAGTGAATATTTTCTTTTCTTTCCAAGAACTTTATCTATTTTGATATCATAGGTATTGTAGTCAAACAATGTTTTTGTTATTCTTTTTGATAAAACATTCCATCGATTACATCATTATTATAATCTTTAATTCTGTACAATGGTAGTCCTTTCTTAAATCTTTCTACAATTACAAAGAGTTCTTATGTGATATTTTGATGCCAACCTCTATGAAATATTGAATTAATAACTGAAATAGTAACAACATTCTTAACTTGAAATTTATATTTCTTAGAGTAGGGTGGTTTAATTTTGTTATTTAAATAGTCTTTCTCATACATTAACTCCCATATGTTTTTTACATGAGTATTGTTATGAGTATAACATGAGTATTGAGTATGAGTATTGTTAAATAACATATACCTTGCTAGTTTCTTTTTTACAGTTAAAATCACCCGTTCAGCATAATTACTTTTTATTGTTGAGTTTGTGGTAGAATAATCCTTTATTCCCATATCCCCCGAAATCATGTCTAATATATTCTAGTTTTACCGAAGAAAACATATTTCTAAAACATGTTATAGTCTCTTCCGGTGAAACGTTTCCGATTAAACATGTTCTTCAGATCGAATGAACATTTATTGCTACAAGGAAACTGATATAAGGTTTATTTTCTGTTTTGTATTCAGAAATGAAAGCTGAATCACAATCCCATAGATAATTCAGGTATGGTGCAATTACTTTTTGTCTTTTAAATTTCCATCTTGCATTTCTTGTGGTAGAATAAGATTCATCTGCTGCGAATATTTTTGAGATATTCCTCTCTTTCTTAATAGTTTGTTTAGTTTTTTCAGGATTAGTAAAACTCGCAGATGTTTCCGGTGTAGAGTACAAAGATATTATTTTTTTCCGGAGTTTATCTTCTTTTTTGAGATGTTTCCTGGAAGTTTTCTCCATGATAGAATATCTTTTTCCTTTTGTTTTCCCATTCTTGCTTTTTTAATAGGTTTAATCTCCCTTTGTATAATAGTAGAAATAGCCTGTTGAGGAATTCCAGGAGAAAGCAGATTTATTTTTATCTTGATTTGGAAGATTGCTTCCCTCCTTTTCCTCGCTTTCATTAGTTCGATTTCCTTTCTCTATTTCTAATAACTTTTTCCATATTTGCTCGGGAGCAAGAATCATTTTTTCAATAAGTTCTGAAGTTTCCATAATAATCTAGAGTTTTCTTAATATTTTCCTTACTTCCTCTCTAATCTGTTTCAAAATTAAGTAATTAAAAGTTATATTTTTCCTTACAATCTCACGGTGTTTTTAATAACTTTCTCTGGAGTCGGAAATACAGTGAAGAATTATACTCTCCTTTTCAATTTTTTTCTTTAACTTTTCTGAAATTTTGATATTTGACAAAAAGATATTATGAATAATCTCTGAAATCGCATTCAACTGTAAATGGTTAGCTGTAGCTAGCATACACTTAACTTGTTCTTTTGATGTGTCCTTGTCGACTAAAAATGTAATATATGCATGAGCTTTTTTTAAGTACATCTTCAACCTGCGATTTTCACCTGATATTGCAAGCCTTCAGAATATTCAAAATTCAAAGAAAAACACAACTTTTTCTCCTATGATGACTCATTGTAACAAACACTTGTTCCACATCTCCACTATTACAAACTTCACTCATAAAATCATCAAGAACAAGAAGTGACTGATTTTTATTTTTTTTATCCTCTCCGCCGAGGTAAACCATTTCTACAACAGAAGGTAACCCGGTTTAAAAATTATTCCAGGAAATTGTACTTGTAAATCTGAATAGATATTTTTGAAAACCAAATAACATATCATTATTTTTTTGGAGGCTCTTTTTGTTCATTAAATTTGATTAATTTTAAAACCCAAGATGTTTTTCTGGAACTTGCTGAACCCGCCACAATAATATTACTTCCAACTTCGAAGGGATACATGCTTAATAAATAGGTCTATGTAGTAGTCTATTGTAGTGAAGAGATATATAATATATATTCATCCGCTGGGGTTGGAAGAACTTCTTCGTTAATTAATCTTTTCATGAGCTACAAGAATAAACAATAATAATATTTATTTTTTGGCATTCATCCAGCTCAAAGCTTCCATTTCTTCAAAAAGAAAGTCGAAAATGGAAACCATGGAGTGGATATCGCTGCATCAGCAAAATAAATTATATTTGTTTAAACTTTTGAATCAAATAATGAGTATATTTTGAGTTGTCAACTTATTCAAGTTTAAATCGTTTTCACAAATGAATACTGTTTGTCAGTTACATTTTTTTGTTTTTAACCATATATTAAATTTCATATGTAGAAATATTTGAAATATATGAAATGTCGATTGCGGTTAAAATCTTAAACATAAAAAAGATCGTCGGTAACAAGAATTCAATTTTCATGGGTTAATTCCTTTAGTGAACTCTTCTCACCTTGAGATATTGAAAGGGGCTTCGAAATGATATAATGTTAACTTAAGTCACTGTCTTCTTCAACATGGGATAAACAATCATCAACATGTCTTTAAACTCACCGTAGATCAGAAACAACTTTGTGGTAAAAGTTCACGGAACAAAACAACAAATAAATATATTCCCGATATTGAATTAATGTCATCTTCCGTTGAAAGATATTTCCGAAACTAAAAATGTCTTCTCATACTGAAAGAGACATACCTTCAACTTAGGGGTGAATCTTCACTCACTACGAGTAATTAGTTTATGGCAGAATGTGCGTGCAAATTTAAATTTCCTTACCATGTTCAAGTTTAGATCATCGTTCTCGTGTAAATATCTCGATCCCATCAATTTGTTAATTTGCACAGTTCTTGTAATTGTACTATGACAATTCCTAATCATGAAGAAAAGATTGTCGCACCATGGATTAGAGTAAACACATTATAAGAATATTGTCGGAATAACTACGTGTGTATGGATATTAATATCTTGCCACAAAAATCTTCATTATTCAACCATTTGTTATTGTCACATAAATGTGATTATTCCTGTCAAATACATCATTTACAGAGATATTTCTAACCCGACTAGTTATTTTCAAGTGAACGCATTCCCAGGATATTTTCTAGAAGCGAATATATATTCGATATATTAGCATTCCATTACTGATAAAACTAAGATCAAAATAACTTATTTCGATGGAGAGAATAATTCTTGGAATGGCAAGTGATTAGCTAAACTGCTGGGTGTTTTCTTTGATGGTTAATTTTAGTGAAACTAACACAGTATGAGAATATATATAATATTTCTTATAATTGTTTACATTGGGCAAGTGCAAGAAATACTATTGTGAAATTATTCACGGGTAAATTTAGTCAACCTATACTGTAAACTAACACTGAAAGTCAGTATAGATTAAAGCGTCGTAATGGAAACTTCTACCTTTCTTTATTTTTATAAATAAATATATTTACAACTGTGAGTATAGATATAACAGGAATATGGAGTTGTAGTCTTGTAGAATGTCACTGTAAATGATCATCTGGGTTTATTTTTGGAGATTATATTGACATAATTTGCGATTGCATAACTCCGACGCCGATGTATGATGGATGGAGTTCACTTTTGAGAAGAATTATGATTACAAAATCCGCTCAAAAAAATGCTTCTCATCCGAGTTATAAAGTCAATATTTTAGTTGCATTTTTAAAAATTCCTCTGGTGAAACATATAGCGTCTTTATCAATTTCTCAATCAAAGGTTTTGCAAGATCACCCTGCAATATATCCATTCACTGATTTAGTTTTGAAATCATATTCTTCAGCTGCAGGAGAAAGATCGATGGTTCAAACTGATATATTCAATGGAGATGTTTCATCTGAAAAAAATCATAGGAATGTTAACTACAGATAGTTGGGGGCCTATAGAGGAAATCCATTTAATTTTAAATCATTTGGATGTAATTATATTTTCAATTTGACGGGCAAAACACACCATTTTCTCTGTTAACTCCGCAGTTTGCAGAAGATTTATATTACGATTCTACTATTGCAAATAGTTATAGTTCACTTTTCCTCGGAGGCGATAAACTGGATATTTACATACATATATAAAAAAGCATGGACGTGATCAGAGAGGAAGGGTGACGAGATTTGAAAGAAAAAAAAAGTTGCAGTGTGAGGTATTGACTGCAACAAAATTCGCCACTGACAAGAGTGTGCGATCTCGCTGTTCTGTCCACACTCCACACAGCCATGGGTCAAAGACCCATCACTGCCACAGGCAGATTAGCATATCAAAAGAAACACGTGACCATGGGACTACTTCCATTTTTCAGATATATTCAAAATTGATAGATCAGGTTGCCAATATGTCATATTTGCAACCTGATCAATCGATTTTGAAAAAAATCTGAAAAATGAACTGTGAATAGTGAATAAGTAACAAACTTCACACACGTGAAACCAACAACATGAGTAAGTAGCAGTGAGCTTTCCACCCCAGGATGCCATCTTGACCACAAAACCAAATCATGCAGCTCTTGGAAGTGGCCCTGGACAATTCTAAATAGTTCCAAACAAACACTGAGAGTAATTTTGTAAATACTGCTTTCATTGGTATAATTTCTCAGAAATACCTAAGCCAATATTGATAACTATATAAAGCTAACAAATTTACTCAACAAAAAACTTTGTGTATTGGACCATTTTTTGGTGTATGGGAGCAAATTGGAGCCAAAAAGGCACCTGTGGCAGTGGTGGTACCGTTGATGGTGGAGAGGGCGGGTGGTCGAGACGGTGGCGACAATGCGTGGGAGTGTGTGTTCTGTCACTACGTTGCCTGCCATCTGGTGGAATTGACGCTGAACTAATCTCCACTTCACTTTTGTTTTGCACGTTTATGTGATGGGTTGCGCTTTTGGCATATTATGAATGGTACAATTCTCACTTATTTGTTGTCATAATTACGTTAGATATGAAATATTACCTCCAATATGCATTCATTTCTGTATTTGGGCTTTGTTTTGAACCATCGGTAAATTGACCTATTTATTGACCTAATTATTGAGGCCCTGCTAGGTTTTAGCCACCACGATCATGCGATTGAGAGATAGCTGCACAAGTGAGAGATAGCAAGTGATAGACTGCTACAACAGCAAGAGATAGCTGCATAAATAAGAGATAGCTACATAACTGAGAGATAGCTGTATTGAGACATGAAAAATAGCTGCACAAATAAGAGATAGCTGCATAAATAAGAGATAGCTGCATAAATAAGAGATAACTGCATAAATAAGAGATAGCTGCATAAATAAGATATAGCTGTATAAATAAGAGATAGCTGTGCATGAATAAGAGATAGCTGCATAAATAAGAGATAGCTGTGCATGAATAAGAGATAGCTGCATAAATGAGAGATAGCTGCATTGAGACATGAAAAAGTGAGATAGTTACAACAAGTGAGAAATAGTTACAATAGTTGCAATATTGAGATAGCTGCAATAGTGAGACAGTTACAACAGGGAGAGATAGCTACATAAATGAAACACAGCTACATAAGTGAGATGACTGCAAAGCGATAGCTGCACATGTAAGAGACAGCTGCATCAGTGAGATAGCTGCACAAGTGAGGGGTAGTTACAGCAGAGATAGATAGCTGCACAAATGAGAAACAGATGCATAAGTGAGAGATAGCTGCACATGTAAGAGACAGCTGCATCAGTATGATAGCTGTACAAGGGAGAGACAGCTGCATAAGTGAGAGTTAATTTCAACAGCAAGAGACCGTTACAGCAGAGATAGATAGCTGCACAAGTGAGAGACAGCTGCATAAATGAGAGACAGCTGTATCAGTGAGAGATAGTTGTACAAGGGAGAGACAGCTGCATAGGTGCGAGATAGTTACAAAGGTGAGACAGTTATAACACAGATAGATAACTGAACAAGTGAGAGACAGCTGCATAAGTGAGATAGCTGGACAAGGGAGACAGCTGCAAAAGTGAGAGATAATTACAACAGTGAGAGACAGCTATAGCAGTGAGAGACAGCTGCATAAGTGAGAGATAGCCACAACAGAGAGAGACAGCATCGTTTCCCAGCCGAAGGCACTTGTAATAGACAAAAGCTTTGCGAAGGATATACCCTTTACAAATTTGAAATAACCAAATCACGAAGGGGAGTATTATCCCCTCAGAAAAGAGGACTTACCAAACTGCAAATGTAATATGCAAATCCTTTACCTGAACCAGTAACAATTATTATATATGGAAAATCCAAAATAGATAACTCAATAAATATTATTATGTAAAGGAAGTTTGTTAATGTAATTGATATATCTACATAAAGTATACACACGGAATGTTAAAATATGTATTTATAATATATCTATTCACTCGAAATTTACGAAGTTAAACTATATAATATAATATATTTATTAGTTTAATAGATATTTAGGAATTAATGTAATATCTAACGGCTTAGTATGTATCCTATGGCTACCGCTTCTCTTTTGCAAAATCCCATTCTTGTGTGTTTATATTATTGTTTAACTGAAACCCAATATTTTGTGAACCTTCAGAAACTTGTGTGAATAACACACATTTATAAAGATATATTGGTTTCTTCAATCTTCTTGTTGATATCCCCTTACAACTGATTTTACATTCATGGTTTTCACTACTTTCCATAGTCTTGGTTTCCCTTTTACAGATCTTGTTCACAATTTTTTGTGCAAAATATTTACCTTCTCCATTGGAGAAAGATTTTTTTCTCTACCTTAAATGTCGCAGCGATATAACATTTTGAATTCAAAGAAACTATTTCATTTGATGAATATTCAAGTTTAAACAATCCAGGTTCCATCAAACCTCGTTTTTCCTTTTTATCAGAACATTTCCTCAGAATAATATTCATTTACTCGATCAAGTTGAGAAATTTTCTTAAATTTAGAGTCATTTACATGAAATGATGCATTTTCATCTCCGTGAACATAGGAAATATCACAATGTTTTTCTTTATCTAATAATAAACTTCCATAACCAGAATTTCCCAAAGCTTTCTCCATTTGAGCTATGGGTTTTTATCTGGGTTAAATGAAGCTTCTATATGTACTTCTAGGTACAAGCACCATTTTGGTAAAATGACTAAAACAATTACGAGGTACAAACACAACTACTTCATATATTTTAGATACTTCTAAACCATGAGTAACATAGCACTTCAATAAAGAAGAATGAAGCAGTATTTTATTTGCTTTCATTCCACCAACAAGCACTGTTATATTTGCGGAAGAAAACCCCAAATTATGAAAATGAGTTTGCAAATGCTCGTCAAAACTTTCAAAACCTAAACTTGTTGTACAAAAAAGTGGAGACATCTCACCAAAATATACCAATGGAGGAAGCACATTATCAGAATAATTATTCCATTTGTCTGGCACAACAATATCACATTCAATGAATCCGAAAAGAATATCTTTAACCACAGATGATTTAAATTTTTGATAAAATTTTGGTTTAAAAACATTCATTACCAGGGACAGCCATGAGGCAGTTTTCCCGAGTTGGGCTTGCCTTGACTCGGGGCAACCACCAACCAAACCCCTGTGGTTATCCAGTTAATTTCGTGTGTACACTTTTACTTATCACACAGATAGTCACTGATAAGAGATCTAACTGCCAGTAAATTTGTTTAAAAATATAGGTTTAATGATCACTTGACAAACTCCACATGAAAGCTGCATAAAAAATAAGTTCCTCCCTTTTTTAATTTTCAAAATCGGTGAAAAGTAAGTTATGAGAAAAGCAATCATACTTGTTTTGATGTTGACCTCACACCCAGAAGTAGGTCAATATCACTACGCCTGAGACATGCCATGTAAATTCTGTTATATACTCTTACTAATTACAAAAATTATGTAAGACTCAAGCAAATTGCCTAATTCAAATGTCAAGATGTATTTTGGAGTAAATCTACCTGTTGTTTAATAAATATTCTTATACTTTTTGTGGATTTATATGCGGTTGTGCAACAGCACAGCATGTCTTGGCGCCAAAAGTTCAAGTCAAATGGTTGACTGGTTAATCAATGATTGATTGTGATTTAACGTCTGTGATCATGGCCCATCAATTTGCTTTGGGAGCAAATCAAATTAAATTCTTGATACAGTACATTATGTATGTCATTATTTCTGTAAAAATGACTGAAGTAGGTGGAAAATGTGGTGGATTTGCCTCATGGAGTTCCCTGGTAATGATTAACCATCATCATCAAGTCAGTATTAGAATATTTCTTTTTTATAAATTCATACTCCCACATTACTACTAAATCACTACATCGTAATCTAATCATTTCTTGTCTATGCAGTGTTCTTCATATCTTTTTTTCTGCAAGACTTTTATCCATACGCTTAGTAAATCTACAGTTCTCCTGTCCGTGAAAATAACAACCCTGAAAATAGATAAAAGCAATAATTGACATCATACATATTGTTTTCACAAAAGAGTATAAATGATAATCAATCTAGAGCAAATGGAAATAACTTACATTGAATTCAAAACAGTTATCTGTTTTCGCTTCATTGCCATCAATTAGAAAGGGTCTGATTCTATGTTCTTTAGCAGAATTATATTTATGTAGAATATTTCTCCCACAAATTTATTCATCCACTCCAACCAATAAGCAGATGACAAATAATGATCTCTCACTTGGGGTTTAAAGTTATTTTCTCTTTTCCTTCTGATGAATGGGCCGGATGGCGTGTCGGATTTCAAACAATATAAATATAATGAATCAGTATCATATCCCTATATAGTTTGGTAAATATTTCTGTTATCCCCTCTTATAGTTGTAGATCCAGTTTTCATATATCTAGTAAAAATCATATTAGGTTCACCGCATAAGTTTCCTTTTATTTTGTAATACAGATCTTTATTCATCATGTCGATCTTTGCAAAATGTATTTTTCAGTCTTTGGCGCAGTTGAACATAATTTTCCTGGCAACACCGGGAATGCTTATAGCCTCTGTATCGTCGCTTTCCTCCCAGTTATTATATATTCCACATTCCAGCCTCCTTTTCCTAATTGCTGAGTAAATCGATGATAAACATTTGGTTTCTTCAATGCGGAAAGCATACGTTGACTTGTCCCCTCGATTTCACTACTTTCAATACATTCATTATATTCCGATGAAGAATCTTCATTGGTATGACATGGTTTCCACTCTTCCAACATAGAATCATTTTTTTCTATAACACATTTCCATTTACTTTCCGCATTTGTCTGCACGGATAAAGCTATTTGTTCCATATATGTTATCCACTCATCTATGATATCATTATAATCTCTATCCATAAAACATTTCAGAGATCTATAACCCTCAACATTACTACTTACTCGCACACTAACCGGGATGTGAACATGCGTTAACTCAGTGGAATAACATATAATTTTCACGAATTTCTGCAAAATTGATGCAAAATAATATACTATAAACCAGGATAAAACCGTTCATCCTCTTTGACATATATTCCTATACTCTCCAACTATTAAAAAATTGATTTACTCTATTCATAAAATCCTACGGATTTTTTTTTTACTTGTTCACTACACCCAGACTCATGTCTATACACCGCAGAAGGTCTATTGAAAAACTTATCACAATTTCTACACTGAAATCTCTTTGCTTTAAAAATCCAAAATAAATGATGCATGATTCTCAAAAATATTAGCATACATTTCATTTGAATACTGTTGTCTTGATCTATAGACCAGAATAACACTATCTATAGATATTTTTTTTAAACTGTGAATATTCACCTCAAAACATCTCTCTAACAAAGGTAATTCCTGTAGTGAAACTCCAATAAAGTTTACAGCACTAATTTCTTTATCCTTTACTTCTTTAATAAACATTTTCCATTTTTCAAAATAAGGCATTGTAAACTTCTCAAACATCAAAAAGCACATAAATTGTCTTTAAACATTTTTGCATTCCTACTCTTGTCATATTTTCTCTCGAAATGTGTTTACATCCGGAAATATATCTGGGAAGATCAATAGGTTCATGACCTAAAACATATTTGGTATTAAATACCCACATCTGTACATTAGTTACCATGACTGGTTTGAACTTTGTATTCGGTCTTGATCTCATTAGATACTCCATCAAATCCATAAACTCCGACTTCTTCCTTAACTTATTCAAATCTTCCTTTACAGAAATAACTACTGGATCTTCGAAAAGATGAGTATTTCTGTATGGCTTAAAAAACTTGTACTCTCCGTTCTTAATATTCCGTAACATTACTCCAAAAGAAAGATTTATCTTAAAGGCGAACAAACTATCATCATATATTGCTTCGATTTTCTTCATAATACTTTCTATATTGAAATCTACACCAAGAGGAGTATTATATACAGAAATGACCTTTTCTTCTAGCTGCAAGAATATACTATTCATGAATATCATAAGCTTTCTTAAAACTATTAGCTTCATTATCTGGCAGAGAACTCCAGGGAGGTTTAGTATTTGTACTCTCCCAAGGTTTCTCTTGCAAATGAGTTTGTACTCTGTTTAGGATGAGATATCATTCTATGATCATATAACGCCATGAAACTAAAACAAGTAAAACCACATTGTCTGCACAATACATGTTTCAAACAACTTTTTTCATGTTGAGACAAATTAGACATATATTTAGATATTCTATCACATTTTCTACACCCCCTATGTTTATTCTGAGATCTATTTAATTTGCTTGATGGCAAAGTGTTATTATGATCATTATATTGTTGGGATGAATGCATGGACTGTAGTGAAGAATAATTATAATCATTGTGGTTTTCACAAGTAGTTTAAAATGAATAATTATCTCCGTGTGGATTATTTTGCTTGACTTGAGGAGATAGACTTGCATAAGTATGATCATTACCCTTTTCTAAAGAAGTAAATTTCCTGTTCAATAATGATTAATTGCTTCCGGAATTTGTTCCAATGAACTGTTCTCTCCATACATCCTTTGTACACATACATTTATGTAATCTTTTAACTGCATGATTCGCACACAGCTTATTACAATTACAACATACAAGTTTGGGATCCGTTATGCTTTGTTGAATTTACAATTTCTAATGTTAGATAACCTCTTCAACGAGAAGAAAACGATTATTCTCCAATAATCCTCAAAGCAAAATACATAAATCCTTCTTTTTTATTCTCCAAAGGTTTTCTCCAATGCAAAGAATATAATCTAATTCATCTCATTACAATCTAAACAGTAAAGCAAATATCTTTATGAACAAAAACGAATGTACTGAGGAAAGTAATCTTATATCTGTTAACCCGGCAAAAGACAAATGTAGATGTTCTCTTAATCCTTCAGATAGTCTATATTTGTTAGTATATGTTAAACATTTATTATGTTAATAACTCAAAAAGAGGTAAATTATTCAACATATATATATATATATCTGCATAGTCATTGGATATAATCTCTTGTGAGAGTTGAACGATCTAGTTCACTATTGGTCCATGAAACAAAATGGCGAAAAAATCGAAATGACGGAAAGGGAAAACTGGAGAGAGTTGTGAGATCTAGTTCGCTATTGGTCCATGAAACAAAATGGCGAAATTCAAAGAAATTCAAAATGGAGGAATATACGAATGACGGGAACCGCTATACTACTAATATGAGCTTTCAATGTGAAATAATATTCATTATTATAATGAATATTATGGGACAACTGTATAACAGATTGGAGGAGATGAACAAATACTGCCTAGCACATATGTAAAAGTTTGGGATATTACATCCTAATTGATACAAAGAATATAATACTGTTTAATGTATCTGACATATCCCTGTAAGTTGTGAGTATAAACATTATCTAAAATGATATCTGGAGTCTGATTTATAGGTCTGGGCAAATCATATCTTATACATTTTTTGCAAACTCATGATTAGCTGGAGTGAGATGAATATCATCCCTGGACCTGGTAGCATGATCATGTAGTTCAGTATTTCTGTGAAATGGCAAACATTGTAAACGGTGAGGCAATTTATCATGCATATATTTAAAAGAAAACTTGGGTCCTTGCAGTTTGAACATTTTCAGTAAATTTAATCATTATTAGACATATTGTGACATTATTAGATAGTTATATATGGTTATTTTAGTTTTAATAGGAAGATAATGTTTCAATTTATTACAGGGTGGGTTGTCATGTCAAGGACCTGCGCCATGACAATTCAGTGAGGCAGCACTACTCCTCTACAAGTAGGTCTCATCACGAAATGACTGAATAATGTTGAAAGTGGTGTAATGCCCCAAACAAACCAAACCAAACCTTAATTTGCTAAATGTCACTTAAAGTGAGTTTTTCATCAGTTTCATTTATGAAATATGTTATGAATGAAAAGATGTGATGAATATCTTGTCAGAATTTGTCATACAGCTATTTTCAGATTTAGGATTTAGGAATCGGACAATAAAAAATTGTCCATTTGCCACTAAAGGAGTTATCTGTCTGAAGATTCCTTGTTCCGCTATCAAATAACAGTTATAATATTCCCATTGTAAATGGGATCATCTCAAATTAAAATAATCAAACACCTGACAACAAAAGATGCATACAAACTTGACAAATCACAGTGAAATGGATTATATTGGCTTGGTGGTGTTATGTATTCAACATGTCCTATACCTTATCCCTATATCTGTAAGTTCAGATGTATAGAATATTATTACAGTTTGAAGATGGTATTCGACAGCACGATGTGTGCACAATAATAATGCATGATGACATGTCTAATGCCTCAGTCACATTTGCACCGGGCGCCGGCTTCACAATCTGCCGGGCGCCGGGGAGTTAATCACCAACAATCTGAGAGATGCCGTAGCTGTGGTCACATTATTAAAGGGCACCGCACGGCACGTGCAAGACTGAATGGCACAGACGTCTGTAGGATATCTTTAGGACGTCTGTTTTATGACACAGACGTCTGCAGGATGTCTTTAAGACGTCTGGGTAGGCTTAAAAAAAATTTTTAATCCTATTTTCACCACACGATGCCACCGGCAGCCCAAAGATAATCTGGCGATGTCCCTGCGGGACACTGCCGGGACCCTGCCGTGTACTTTAAGATGATATTTGCTGATAAGACATCGGGGAAACGCCGGCAACTTTTATGTTCGAGATAAAAGTTCCCGATGACCCGCCCGACGTCTTAAAGATGCCCAATTGTGGCCGATGATCTCCCGGTGCCCGCACGGCAATCTGAACTGCCGACCGATTTTGTAAAAAATACCCATCGGCCGGGCATCTTTACTGAAATCGGCGCAAATGTGACTCAGGCATTAACAGAGTAAAAAGAAATGGATAAAAACGAAAAGCTTTAAATGATGCCTCAGAATATATTTAGAGATCACCAGGTTACTGAGTAAGTCCGATATGAATCGGTTCTATCATAAGGAAATATCCAATATAGTGCACACACGTGTCAGGTGACACATGTGGCTGCCGGCAAGGTTAGGTCTGTACATGAGATACGTATATCTTGAGGTGCAGTGGTGGGTCTAATAAGGTGGGTCATGTTTGACGGGGGCCACATTACAGCATGTCATTGGCGTCGGCAGCGCATTAACACCTACAGCAATCATTCACGTGCTATTAAGACAGACTGCACCATCCGAGGAGAATATTATGTCAGCAGGTGAATTCGAGCGGATGGAGGAATGGCGTCCCGTAAGCATGAGCCGTAAAGCATAGAGGATGTCTGTGTTAAACTCGATAGGTCAGATGGCCAACACAGCCATTTGGAGTGGCACAAGTCCGAGGAAGTAACCTTGGGCTAATAACTTGGGGCTAGCTGATCAGATTGACTTCGTCCTAATGATGAAAGCAGGCACGCTTAATGCATACTAATTCATGGCAAGTACTGAAAAGTTCCAATACAATATAACAAACAATAATAACAAATTAAGAAGCTGATCCATTTGACTGAAATTAACTTTCATGTTTGAATGTGCTCATAGTTATAGCTTGGAGTAATAATGAATGGATTCATTATTACTCCAAGGTTATAGTATACTGATGATAAATAGCATTCAATCTCTGCCAAATCGAAAAAAAAGAACCTTTCATATTTGTTCGCCGTCCCAAAACAATAAAGTACTTGGGATGCTCAACATTAAACAATTAGTTTGACCCCTCTCTACGCCTATATACGAATAATATATTATTATCATTTGATTTTAACTTTAGGATATAAAACATCATTCAGGTTCGGTTCCCTGTCATTTCCGAAAACCATAACATTGTATCCAAAGTGAAAGTGAAAGTAAAACACATGCAAGTTACATTTTTACAGTTCTACCACTAAAAAAAGAAAGAAAAGAATATTAAGCTGTGAACACCTTCATTCATTACTCAAACATTCAAACCAAGATTTGTGTCTTTATGAAAGGCATAATGCAAATTTGATTCTTATCTGAATATTCTATAATGTTCAAATCTCTCTTTATTCTTCTTAGCAGATCATATATTCATACCAGATTTTTATGAGACCACATCCAGTACCAACTTTATTTCAGCAGCACGGAGTCAAATATTTTGTCACTTGTTAAAAAATGGCAATTTGGTGGAAATATCTTAATGACATGTATACTGATATAGTCAGATAATTATAGTTCACGGATCTACTATAAATGACTTTGAACATATGAAATAGGCCTGTACACGTGTACAGCTGTAGCATTGCGCCTGAGCATGCAGAGGCAACCAATTGCAGAGTTGTGTTGGTAATTGAATGCTTATATGAGGTTCTCCGCAATGTCATGCCGTTAGTAGCAGAGGTAGTAGATGACTCTATCTCGCCATGCAGAGTAATATCTCTCCTGCAATTACTTAATTTTACAAGTATAGTCTGTTAAGCAGTAAGGTTGCATGGAGTAGGAGAGCCAATCTCAGAACATCACTAGAAATGGCAGACATAGGGATATAACTTTTTTACTACTCAGAATATATCTACAAATGATATGTGATCGAATGTCAACCTTCTTAGGCGATTTTGATCAAATATTGCCAGTGACCTTGAAGTGACCTTTCAATGACCTTGAAAATAGAAAGCCTATTTCCACGAAATTATCTACATGTTTTATTATTCTATCATCTACATCTTTCAAATACGAGCTCGCAGAGTCCTTATTCATCAAAATGTGTTCATAATTAACAATTTGAGAGCAATTTATAGTTTTGTGGTCAATCTATAAGGGAAAACAGAGGAAAATACTATAATACTAAGTTTTTTTAAATAGTATAAAAATGCCAGCTTATTGGGGGTTAGTTTATGAAAATATATAGAATACTGCACAGAAAAACACATTAATACTAAAAAAAGAAATTGAAAAAAAAGTCCGTCAATTTCAAGATTTATTATGAAGCTAAAATGATTAAAAATAGCTTAAATCGGTAGGGTTACAAAAGTTACAAATTGACGGACTTTAATTTGACCTCACATTTATTTTTGAGGTATTAGATGAATTGAATATTAATCTAATTTCAGAAAATAATCAGCAATAAGTTGCTCTTATCATAATAATACCTAAAAAAGAAGAAATATTCCCTGAAAAATATGAGAAAATTAGTCATGAATAGAAATGATTAAAAAAAAATATAATAAAAAATATATTAAATGTAGAGTTGGGTTAAAATCTCATGTATTTGATTTTTCTGAACAATATGAGGAAGTTAGTGAAATCCTTTTATGAATATGTCTATGAAACACATCACTTAAAGTGGCCAATCATTAAAATGGCCTATGATCCCTTTGACTATTTGGATAATTCTATTAGTAATACATGACAGAACTTGGGTCCATTTGATTGTTTCCACCTCAGCCATTAAAATGTCCCAGGGTATTGGATTTGCCTAAAAATGCTGAATCTCTGTCACTGAAAGTGCTCTGCAGGGTGCTTTCTGGACGTCCGCTCCTCCCACTGCTATAAACCCGTTACATGCGCTATGTCACTCATTCTCGCTGATGAGATGCTTATTTTGGGAGTTACTGGTCCCCCAAAATGCATGGTCGAATTTTAGTATATTAAGGAAGAAGATACATTGGGGGTCAGTTTTTCATGAAAAAAATATATATTGTTCGTTTAGATTTTGAGATATCATTGTTGCCATGGTAACCAAATCATTTTTATAGCATATTAAAAATAAATATGTATATCCATTGGCTCAAGGTGAGAAGTTAAATGACTTCTTTCTAGGCAAACCAATTACAATATGCCATGATATGGGGAATGGTCCAGCTCCTACCTTTTCGTCACCAGATGGCGTAACGAACAATGGTGGCACCTCTCCTCTTGAAAGATTCACACCCCTGACGACTAATGATGCAAGCTGATCAAGAAAGCCGCTAAATGTCATACAAGGGCACATACACTGACCAAACAGTGCAACTTCCAGTACAAAACAAATTTATTTATATTCATTCACCAATGAGGTGAATACTGATGACTTGCGCACATTTATAACTTTGGTGACAGGGACTGATATGATAGAGAAGTCCTAATATGGACAGTGTTACGAATCAAGCAATCACGATATTTCTGTTGCAAAGTTGCAATATATTGTGTCAGTCTTTCATACAATATTATCATAGATTTTCTCCAGACATTATAGAAATCTATGTCTTGAATTGTAGGCCGCCAATTTACATAGTAGGCATGTATGTAGTTAGTTTGTAGAGGCCACCTATAAACAACTCTGTTGTGCAAGCATTACGTGATATAAAGTACAGTAACACTGATCTGTGATTAGCGAAAGAAAATTTAGCCATATTTTAAATGGAAAAGAAATTCAGCTTCTTCCAAATTGAAATGGCAACAGTTGTTTAGACGATTTAGACCACGTTGTTACATTTCACCCTCCACTTTTTATTAATTGGGAAGTAATTTTTCACTATCTCAAGAGCGTTTTTATCTAGTGATGTTTCCTGGCATTTTTTGGACTACAAACATTTGGAAATTTCTTGTGATAAAAATAAAATTGTAATCCTTAATTTAAAGTTGTCCTCCATGATTTAAAGTTGCATGTACAACTACAAAATAAAGCAATCATATTAAAAAATGGGTATGGAATATTTGTGTAAATATTTCTATAAATATTCCTCCAAGATTATCATGCAAAGAATTTCCAAGAACAAGGCAGTCGAATCTTTTTACTGAAATACTCCTTGACATAAAACTGTCCCTAACTGCTTAAAAATGTTGAAAATATAATATCTTCAGCATGACGTGTACTCCCCTTAAGAGAAATCAAGCACTTTCCCAACCAACATTCGGCCATCTCAATTTCTGTTATGAGTGAACTCATTGAGTACATATCAACACATTAACTCCCTATGAAACTAACATCCCACCGGACTACTTTCCATATGACTTCTCCAGAAAAATGTGCACCACTCCAGTAACTGATTTTCTTTGGCTAATTACAATTCTCTGTTTTGTGAGTTCGAGTTAAATATATAAAATGTGTATGGACATTATATGACACACCTCATATTCAACATAAATAACTACATGCTAACCTTATATACCTTACTACAGAGAATCAACTAGAAAATGGTTAGATTTAAATGAGAGATGAGTTATGAATATCTGTTTCTTTTGATCTATTTGCATTACTATTGAGATCATCTTAGACAAACATATTATTGGAAAATTTTACTCTACAAATTTAACTTTGGCTGTTGTGTGAAAGAGCTGAATATCCCTTTATAAAATAACTTGACAAAGTGAAAAAGATGTTGACTATTTGTGTGATGTATCAGTGAGAAAGTCAAATCATACTATTCAAAATGGCTCAGTGGGTAAGACAACTGTCTCCCATGCTAAAGGTCTGGGGTTCAATTTCTGCCAGGAAGAAGCATTTTTTACTTCTTTTTTTAAATTCATGCTGTAAATGAAATCTTCGTTTTGAAGTTTTATTTTTGCAACATGCATATCAGAACATATAGAATTGAAACATTTTTTGTTTTGATAGAAATTATAAAAAAAAATAATGACTTTATACAATAAACAAAGGTGAAATCTTTTTAGAGCAAAATGAAAGTCAGAACACTAAAAATGTTTTTTTTTCTTTTTTCTTTTTCTTAAAAAAAAATAAAATGTCTTCATTAGCAAAGAAATGGAACAATTTCAATTTTCATACAATGCTGTGACTCCAAGTTTAGTTTTCTACAGTACTGACACAGGGTGATACATGGCTCAGTGGTTAAGATGTCTGTCTTCTATGCTAAAGGTCCAGGGTTTGAATCCTGGTTGGGAAAAGTATTATTTTGATGCTGAAGGTGAAATCTTAATATTGGGATTCTGTTTGAGTGATTTGAACTTCAGAAAACATAAATTGATTTGTCTATTGCAAATGCAGAAGAATAAAAAATAATAAAATGACTTGATACCCCCCCCCCCCCCCCCCCAAAAAAAAAAGAAGAAGATTTAATCTTGAGTTCATATTCAGTAATTTGCATATCAGAAGAATATAGTTTTAATTATTTTATTTTGCAAACATAGACAATATGAATAATACTGACTTTATATATTAAACAAATATAAAATCTTCATACTGGGGTAATATTTGAGCAATATGCATGTCAGAACAAATGGAATTGAATATGTTTTTGCCAACATAGAAATATGATAAATAGTAACTTTATGCAGAAAACAAATATGAAATCTTCATATTCCTATTTTATTTTAGTTTAGACAAAAGAAGAATTATAACATGGATCCACTTTCAAGATTTGATCATGGACTTCAAACTACGAGTAAGTTGACCATGAGGCCAACCTTAAGCATCTATGAATATATCCAGTGCAATGCAATAGTTCCATGTGTTTCATGTGTCTCACAGGTTTGGTGATATGCTTTAACCTTTTCACATGGCAAGATTGCTCACTCAACATTTAGCCTGGATCTACATTTAAAAATAAACATGGACTGTACCTTTCCAAGGTGTTGTTACAATTCATCAACCCTTTAAATATACCTGCAAACCATGCTCATTCTTAAATACATTCCATCAGATTGGCATATCATATATTCCAAAACAATATTCAAGATCTTCAAAATGTGGAGTCAATATTTGACCATATCAGTCACTGACAGGATGGAAATCAACAGGTCACATGCCACCTGCATGTGCATTTCGCTGTTGTCCAGTGAGATCAACCAACAATGCATGTACTCAGATTACCTCTTGGAAATGGTGTCAATGCCTCTAAAATAATTCTCTAGTTTCACAGTTGTTTAAACACTATTAACAATAAAGAATTAGAATTTCTATATTTGAAATAAGTTCAAATATTGCAATCATTATTTTAACTGTCAAATAAAACCACAACTTGATTAAAGAAACATGTGTAGTAATAATGCCAGATGTGTTCAGTGCTTTGCCCACTATTTTTGACACGTGAAAGTGACCACACACCCCACTAATCTGAGTACTAATCTCAGCAAGCAGATGTTCCCAGCAGGATGCCAGCTCATATTTTTAATCTCTTCCGCTGGTACCCTTACCTGAGACTTTCCTCTTTTTGTCAGGTATGTTGGATTCAGGGAAAAACATGTAATGCGGACTAGTAATTTAGAGAGTGGATGCAATGACAATTGACTACCACTTATGTTGTGAGCATGTTGTGAGCACGTTGTAAACTGACATTTTAAGGAAGTAGATCTGTGAACACACTCTGAGAAATATGTGTCTCACTTACACATTATATTGTGTTTTTACATGAATATTGTATGTCGGTGACACACCGTATTGCTAAGAAACCACTTTACAGACATCCTATGTATAATGTTTCTGTGAAACACAATCTTTGTGACTGACCCATGCTTATAGAAACTGATAAATAGCTTACATGTAATATTGGATAGACATTTTAGTTTATAACATTGTTTACTTGAACTTATTTGTATTTTTTAAGATATTATAGAGATCAAAATCATTGTTAGGTGTTTTCTCAAATCACAATTGTAACAAAACACATTAAAACATATCTGTTAATTGCAAGGTATCTGAAGGATTAAGAGGTTGTGTGCCTCTCTTTGAAAACAGGAAGTTGGAATATTTACACAAGGGATAGTCATGTGCTTATACATTCAAATGTTGACTATTGGATACAGATATCTACACCAAGCAGGGACAATCAACCGAGAATATATTCACAAAAGTGCATCCCAGAAACAAAGTGTGGACTAAAACTACATAAAAAGTCATGACACTGCATGGAAGGTCATCCTGAACAAACTGTATTAAGTATGAAACATTTATAACTGAATTTGAAGGACATTCATAAAGACATGTCCACATCCATCTTTATCTAAAAGAACAAATGATTTGACAATAATTTAGAATTGTTAGTATGTGTTTATTATATGATTGTGTATAATATCAAGTTTATAATATAGAATGTCTATCACTTTTGTTAAATGTATAAAATGTTTTAAATAAAAACAATAATGCAGTTAAACACATTACTATGTTTCATTTCTGGGACAAAAGACAAATCCCAACACAATTTCGTGTTTCATTATAAAACACAATGAAATGTTTTACCAAATGTGTTTCACAAAAGTATTTATGCACAATATCGTGTTTCAAAATCGAGACAAATAATGTGTTTTATTTGACACACATTAATTTTGACAGTGCATCAGATAATGTATTGAACATGTTTTGCTGACAGACAGACAGACAGATAGATTTCATTTTCATTTAAGAGCCATTCGGAATATCTTTTCCTAATAGTTTTATGAAAAAGAAAAAAACGTGTAGTGAAATCTGATGTGCTAATTGCCTGACCTGCCGTCAGTAATTGCAAGTTAATCCATGATATCTCATTTTCGCTTCTTAAAAGGCTGTCTATGCTTGCGGCCATGATACAATATATATGCTATTAGTGCTCGCACACATGCCCTCCCAGGCCTCTTAGTGTCTCAACATCTAAGAGCCTGCTAAGGCAGAACAGTGTGGAAAAGCAGTTGATGTGAATGTTGTTAGACCCACTGGGGTGATCTTACTATTTAGTGGATGATAGCAAGAAATGGGCCGTCCAGACACAGCACATGACAATGTTTTCTAAACCCTTTATAGGCATATCACCAACATATCACCAATCTGCCCCTCCACACGTAATCATATACATTAAGAGTGCTTATGGTTGATACTTGTACCTCCATCAGCTGGGATTTGTCTTTTGTACTAGGCCTTCTTGTCAATAGAACGTCAAACGCAATACCTTTCATTCCTAGAAAGTGTAATCCATGGGATAAGAAAATAAGATCTTGAATAATGAGGTTAGTGTTACTTCAAATCCAATTAATTCATATGCTCGGACCAAATCTTTCAATTTGAGTGGAATAATGAAGAGGTCAATAATATGATCGGTGGCATGTAAAGGATATTTAGATATGATGTGGAGCAAATGGTATTGTTATTGAGGTGATTTTGAGGGCAGTATATACAATAGTTATTAATATGTTCCTTTTGGATAATTAAACAATAACAGCTTCGAATTGTGATAAGAGGAATATTAGCATGTGCTGAGAGCTTCCATCTCCCCTCTCGTTTGGCTTGAAATCGGTCTAAACAGCTGCATATGCAGGTGGCCATGTATATTTGACAAATAGAAAATTGAAAACATAATATTAGGACTTCTTCCCGTGTAATCCTTCTTATCCAAATAATATTATTATTTTCTATTTCTTCACAGGGTCAAATGTTCAGTTTTTAACCGTTTATTTTAATTTCACCCGGATTTTGCATCACAACATCAGGATTAAAGATCAATGGATCTACGCCGTTTTTGGTTATAAAGATGTCGTATTGATTTTAAATATCATATATTTCGTCAAAATATTTTTTTTTACCATTTTAGGCACTGAATGACCAAAATGGTTCATATTCATGCACCTTTAAACACCATTCATTCATTGATTCATTCATCGCTTCCCCTGTGGTTGGATATTAAAGAATATCACCACTGCTCCTCAGCACGTCGTAAAAGGTGACGCTCCGTTTACCATGGGTTGCGACCCTTATTAGGGGTATAAGAAATCCTGATATTGTGAGCACAGGGGTGGTTTGGCAACATTACCGGTCAAGTTGCAACACACCTGTCTCAGATCAAGATGTTCATCAGATTGGGGGTTAAGATTAGACCCAGGTCTGATTTTAGCAGCTTGTATATCTCCTTTAATATTTTTTGGTTATTAATTGTTAAATTGTTAATATTAAACGGGTGGTGAATATAAAATAGTGCTGTTTTGGTCAATTGAGGGATAAGTATAAGATACAAAAGGGTGGAACTTTTATTCTAAAAGTGTACCATGTTAAATATCCTCACTCTGCCAGAAAGGCCTCTGTGGTGTGTAGGACAAACTGCTTAACTAAAATTTAAAACTGTGTATATCTGACAAAATTAAAAAAAGACACGCACAAACAATAAATACTGAAATGAGATACACTTAAAATTGCGGAAAAACCAGACGCTGAACATACCCTGGCAAAAAATGAAGTTGAAGTCTTTATTTCCAAAACCTCTACACTGCTTTAAGAGGTATGAGCATTGATCTATCCGAGGTAAAGGGAATGCCACATGCCCAAATGTACATCCCAGCATAATGGCAAAGGTTGTACTTAGGATATCATGAAATGTATGAATTACCAAGGCAATCACCTATTTTATTCACGGATTGTCCTCCCTTTCTAACAGAGAAAGACATTCAGAGAATACTGATGATATTTATGATATTGTTAATGAGTGTATACCCGAATCAAAGCCTAATTCTAAAATCAAAGAAAAACCATGGTTCAATAACGAGTGCAAATAGCAGTCAAGGAGGAGCTCAAATAAAACCCTAATATGATAAAATTTGGTGCTTGTTTTCTGCATAAAGTCATTCTTTTTATATTTTTCTCCGTTTATAAAAAAACATTTCATATCTGTATATTTCACATAAAGCCCAATACGAGGAACTCTTTAACATGGAAAAAAACATTGTCCCAACCAGGAATTGAACCCCAGACCTTTAGCATGGCAGACTGATGTCTTACCCAATGACGAGTGCAATAAATATAGGAATATATTAGCATGGCAGACTGATGTCTTACCCAATGACGAGTGCAATAAATATAGGAATATATTAGCATGGCAGACTGATGTCTTACCCAATGACGAGTGCAATAAATATAGGCATATATCAGCATGGCAGACTGATGTCTTACCCAATGACGAGTGCAATAAATATAGGAATATATTAGCATGGCAGACTGATGTCTTACCCAATGACGAGTGCAATAAATATAGGCATATATCAGCATGGCAGACTGATGTCTTACCCAATGACGAGTGCAATAAATATAGGCATATATCAGCATGGCAGACTGATGTCTTACCCAATGACGAGTGCAATAAATATAGGAATATATTAGCATGGCAGACTGATGTCTTACCCAATGACGAGTGCAATAAATATAGGCATATATCAGCATGGCAGACTGATGTCTTACCCAATGACGAGTGCAATAAATATAGGCATATATCAGCATGGCAGACTGATGTCTTACTCAATGACGAGTGCAATAAATAGAAGCATATATTAGCATGGCAGACTGATGTCTTACCCAATGACGAGTGCAATAAATAGAAGCATATATTAGCATGGCAGACTGATGTCTTACCCAATGACGAGTGCAATAAATAGAAGCATATATCAGCATGGCAGACTGATGTCTTACCCAATGACGAGTGCAATAAATATAGGAATATATTAGCATGGCAGACTGATGTCTTACCCTATGACGAGTGCAATAAATATAGGCATATATCAGCATGGCAGACTGATGTCTTACCCAATGACGAGTGCAATAAATATAGGCATATATCAGCATGGAAGACATGGGAGGAGCCATTTTCTGAGGTAGTGATAAGGCAGAACTACAACAAAAATGGCCGCTTTGTTTATAATCAATTTGAATTCTTTGAAACCTTTTATACTTTTGGTTAAACTAACCAACAAAAATGTTCAAATGTTAGCAAATGAACTCTAATACATCTCAAGGCAACTTCATATTTGATATTAAGAGATTTTAAGATGTCAATCACATTTACAACACAATGCCAGTTCTTGAGCACATGGCGAGTAAAAGTAGAACCGGATGAATACTGATCTGGGTTGGCAAGAGGTAATAGTTTGCACCTCTGGTGGACAGTGTGGGCAGACTGATGTCTTGCCCAATGACGAGTGCAATAAATAGAAGCATATATTAGCATGGCAGACTGATGTCTTACCCAATGACGAGTGCAATAAATAGAAGCATATATTAGCATGGCAGACTGATGTCTTACCCTATGACGAGTGCAATAAATAGAAGCATATATTAGCATGGCAGACTGATGTCGTACCCTATGACGAGTGCAATAAATAGAAGCATATATTAGCATGACAATCTCTAATTGGTTTAAAATTGTTTAAAGTTAGTTCTTAGATTAGAAATACTAATATTCCAAGTAGCATATTGGTCAATGTTGTATACCATAACAAATGTTCACAATGATTTTAGGAGGTCATCTGTGCTGCTGCTTGCTGCTGCTGCTGCTGCTGTCGAAGTTGCAGGCACACATCCTTCAGACACTCCCCGAGTCTGCTCTGGCCTTTACCATTGCACAGATACTAATGATAATAATAATATAACTTATATAGTGCCAGTACCAGGCTATGCCCATTCGCTGTGCTCAGTACCATAGTGCCTCCTAAATAGGAAGGTCTTCAGCCCAGACTTAATGACAGACACACTGGGACACTTCCTAATATCACTATGGATGCCATTCCACAGTCTTGGAGCTACAACAGAGAGAGATCTGTCACCCACAGTTTTCATGTTAGTACAGGACACTGTTAGGTACATATTGTTTGCAGAGCACAGTGAACATGTAAGGGGTTTCCTTACTGGTAGGTCAGATATGTAAGGGGGTGCCTTACCATTTAAAGCCTTCCAGGTCAGCAATGATATTTTAAAGTCTATTCTTGAATGAGCTGAGAGCCAGTATAGTTTTTTAAGCTGATGAGAAATTTGTTCATATTTGCCTATTCTGCCGATTAAGCGGGCTGCAGAGTTCTGTACTAATTGCAACTTTGTAATGTTTTTATCTGGGATGCTATAGAACATATTATTTCTGTAGTCTAGTTTAGAGGACAGAAAGGCATGAATTTGGGTTTCAGTCAGTCATTCAGGCATTGTCTAATCATTGCAATATTTCCGCTGTTGATATGAACATTCATATTGAGTTTGGTGTCAAAGTGACTCCCAGGTCGACAATGGATTTACTTGGTCTGATGTCGGCATCACCAACCGTAATGGATTCAACCAGGGGCCGTGGCGCAGTTGGTGAGAGCGCCAGCTTATTAGCACCAGTTCCTCTGTGGTGATCCAAAGGTCGTGGGTTCGATCCCTAGCCTTGCCGAGATTGAACTCATGATACAATTTCGCGGATCCTTGAGGGACACCGTTCCTCAAAGTCTTGTACTTTGACCTGCAAGTACCCACTTTAACACATTGCCTTCTGTTTGTCAGATATTACTTGATCCACTCAAGGGCCATTCCAGTGACATTACCTCATAATAATAATAATAATAATAATAATATTAATAATAATAATAATAATAATAATAATAATAATAATAATAATAATAATAATAATAATAATAATAATAATAATAATAATAATAATAATAATAATAATAATAATAATAATAATAATAATAATAATAATAATAATAATAATAATAATAATAATAATAATAATAATAATAATAATAATAATAATAATAATAATAATAATAATAATAATAATAATAATAATAATAATAATAATAATAATAATAATAATAATAATAATAATAATAATAATAATAATAATAAATAAATTCCTTTATTTATCCTCGGTAACACAGATTAGATACAAATCTAGTTTTCACCATGGCCGAGTCTTATGCTAGGATAAAACATTTATGTACAATATTTAAAAACACATTAAAAATATAAAATCATTTGTGTATTATGACATAAAATATTTCTTAAGGTACCTTGATTTGAAGCAAGACACACTTGCAGACTCTCTAATGTTAACATCTAGTGAATTCCATAAGTTAGCACCTTCATAATTGAAACTCCTAGTGAAATATGTCAAATTTGGTTTTGGTGCTCTCAAATTCCCTCTAGCAGCTGATCTGGTATTGTATTTATGCACAGCTGCAACTGGGGTGATATTTTGCAAATATTCAGGAACTAAATTTTTGTGAACTTTGTACATCATCAAGCACCGTTTGTACTGTACACAATCATTGAATGGCATCCATTTCATAATTCTAAAGAGTTCTTCTGAGGATTTGTCCCTAATTTTGCATCTTAGCATGACTCTGGCAGCTCGCTTTTGCAGCTTGCATATGCGTTGAACATTGCCAAGGTTGGGACATCTACCCCAGATAATACAAGCATAATCCATATGTGGTAAAACAATGGCATTATAGAGCATTTTCAATGTATCAGTATTTACATAATCTCTTACTTTTTTCAATACACCAATTTTCTGTGAAATCTTCTTAGAAACATAATGATAATGATCTTGCCATGTGAGATTGCTGTCGATATGTATTCCAAGCAATTTTGCACTACTGACTTGTTCTAAAATCTGATTGTCGCAATAAACTGATAGCTTTGTGTTTTTTTTTCACTCTCTGTGTAGTACCTATCAATTGAGTCTTTGTCTTACCTACATGCAACGTTAATCTATTGTACTTCATCCATTTGGCTACTTTGATAAAATCTGATGACAACTTTGCTGAAATAGTGTCTACATTATTACCAATTGCTTGTAAGGTGCTGTCATCAGCATACATATGTACTGATCCATCTATTACCTCTGGCAAATCGTTTATATACAGTGTAAACATAAGGGGACCCAAAATGGACCCTTGTGGAACCCCTACTGTAACCAGTTGATTTTCAGAGGTTTCTCCTTCCCACATAACAACTTGGGATCTTCTATCAAGATAAGAACAAAACCAATCCCAGCTGTTACCTGTGACACCATATGCAGCAAGTTTTTTAATCATAATGCAGTGATTGACGGTGTCAAAGGCCTTACGAAGGTCTATATACATTAGACCTATCATATTACCTCTGTCTATTTCACACAACCAATCATCTGTCATCTTAAGTAAAGCAGTATCACATGAGTGATTGGGTCTGAACCCGGACTGGTGAGATGTGATAAGCTTATGTTCCTCAAGATACTGATAGAAAGTTACATGTCTCTCTAGGATTTTACTTGCTACTGACAATATGGACACTGGCCTATAGTTAGAAAGATCTGAATTATCACCAGCTTTAAATAATGGTATGACTTTGGCCAGTTTCCAGTCATCAATAAATTTACCATGGTTGATTGATAAATTCATGACAGTGGCTAATGGTTTACAGATTACTGGGGCACCAGCCTTCAAAGATTTAGATGTTATTTGATCAAGACCAGTAGCTTTGTTTTCACTCATTAGTTTTAGTTGGTTGTGAATATATTCAGCATCTATTGGTGGAATACTATAAGCTACATTGGCTGGTACCCGTCTGTTCATATGAAATTGTTCATTGTGATCAAAAGCTAAAGCCATACTCTCTCCGATTTCTACAAAGAATTTGTTGAATGCAGTTGCTATGGCTTTAGGATTTGTCTCAAGAACAGTATCTATAAAGAAAGCTTTGCCTCCCTTTTTGCTTTTACTTGGTAGCATCACTTTAAGGGTTTTCCATAAAGATCTACTATTATGCATATTGTCTTTAATTAGATGCTTGATTCCAGCTTGTGCAAATGTAAATGTGAAATGGTGTTTTTACGACCCTTTCAGCAACTATGGCCATATCAGGTCGACTTTCAAGCCTTTTACCCAGTGTGAAAGTATGCACCATATCCCAGAATTTTTTTTATCGGTGTATGTGTATTTAATTTGGAAACATAATCCTTCCAAGTTTGCTTATTTTAATAATATAACAGGCTTTAGCTCTTTTAACTCGAAACTGGTGTAAATTATTTGGAGTTGGCTGTCAATTTAATTTTTCCAGAGGTTTTTTGTGCTCCTTGGCAGCTTTTTTGCACTCATCATCAAACTAGGGTTTTTCGTTAATTTTAGAATTTGGCTTTGATTTGGGAATAGACAATCAGCAATATCATACAATGTATCTGTAATATCATACAATCAGCAATATCATACAATGTATCTGTAAAAACTTGAAGAGGATCATCTACATCATTAAACATTTCCGGAGTTATTTTATTAAAATAGGATGTTTGAAATTTTGCTCAATTGGCTTTATGAAATTCACACTTGGGGATTCGTTCATCTGGTGGAAGAAAATGGTTATTTAAAATAATGGGGTATTGATCACTTCCCCATTGATCTTCCTCAACTTCCCAAGAAGAGTCTAAAGATAAATTTGGAGTGCACAT
The DNA here is from genome assembly GCA_949316495.1 of Amphiduros pacificus. NCBI lineage: Eukaryota > Metazoa > Annelida > Polychaeta > Phyllodocida > Hesionidae > Amphiduros > Amphiduros pacificus. The sequence continues at coordinate 30,948,522 of OX439001.1, forward strand.
GGGGAAATCTATTGATGATAAAGAACCTTTAGCAGGATTTAAATATGTTGGAGAAACATGATTTTAAAGGCACTGACTAATGATATTTAAAAAATCTTCTAATTATATATCCCTTGGCATCAGTATTATTTCTGCCACCCCAAAGATAGTTGTGAGCATTAAGGTCACCAACTAAAATATATGGCTGTGGCAGCTGGGTTATCAAATTATTTAAATCTGCAATATTAACTGCCTCTCTAGCTGGCAAATATATTTAACATATAGTTAATGTATTGTGCAGGGTACCCCTGACTGCAGAAGCTTGCAAATTAGTATTTAATGTTCCTTTACTTTGGGGTATACAGGATTTAGCAAAAATAGAAACTCCGCCATGTGCTCGGTTGGTACATTTATTACTGGGGAAGTATATGTTTGAGTTTGCGTGGATGTTACTGAAGATTTTGAGGTTTTTGAAAAATAGGAATAATTCTTTTCATTGATTGGCCAGTTAATTTCTGTCTGAATTGCTATTGATTTTGTCTCTTTTGTTTTTAAGGTGGTAGCATAGGACGTCTTTGTATTGTTAAAACTTTCTATACACTTTTTACACTCAAGAGCAGTAAAATATCAGAATTATCAAGACCGAAGCAGAAAACGTCTTTATTGGTGGACAGATAGTTTTACAACAGAATGAACAAGATGTAAATGTATATCATTTATTTGATTATTTTCAATTACGGATTGAGCATGAAGGGGACAAAGTAGCATATTGTGAGACTTCAGGTTGTGTATAGAGTCTGCGTTAATAATATTATCAAGTATATATTTATTATGATAATTGGTATGTGTACAAAGACAAGAACAACAAAAGTAAGAGTACAGTTGTAACAGACATTTTTATTATTGTACATGTAGGCTCTGGCCCAAAATGTCAGGTTGCAGAGCTATGAAGCTCTATGCTCTTAGCAAGCTCGGGTTTACCGTTCTTCATCTTGTCTGGTGTACCATAGGAAGTAGCCAATTTTATCTTCTCAATCCCCTAAGTGCAATCATCCAAGACAATGGGGGACCCTCTTTTTATCTACTGGTTTGGCAGTTTCAGTTGAGCTTGTGGGGGGGGGGGGGGGGGGCACTTTGGTAACTTCCTCGTCGAGGCAAGGGTTTCCACATGTTCTGGTATCTTGGCACAATTTATCGCAGTACATGGATAGTGGAAGGCAGAAATGAGCCATCAGTAACGATAATGTCAACCTTTAATCTTATTGAAAGTTGAAAGAATGATCACAGCATCACCACATATCTTCTTATAGCCCTTGATATTGCTGCCGATCTTATAGCAGGTGAAGGGGTCCTTAGCTGCACGGATTCAAGCTGCTGCCTCTTCATCCCCAAACTCCTCTGCCTTCTGGGACTGGTAGAAATGCTCATTGCAGTGGTAGGGGACGTCATCGGGCAGTGGCTGAAGTTGCTGAAGAGGATAGGCTTGGCGAAGAATGTCACCATGTCCGCTAATCTGCTGTCATCTGCCCCTGCAGACAAGCTGGTCTCAGTGATAAAGTCCAGTGCCTGGGTGAGTGACTCTTGCACCTTGGTAATCCTCTCATCCATATCGGTAAATATTGTCTTAGTCCACTGGAGGGTTTCGCCTGCCATCCTGAGTGGCTGCCGCTTTGGTGAGTTCTGACCAAGACTACCATCACTTCTGTCAGAAAGTGTCATTTTGCTGCCTGGTTTCACATCTTTTCCACTGTTCTTTCCACTCAATCATGATCTACAGACTCTTACAAACACACATATAATTTCCACCTGCTTTCCCACTTTAAAACAACCTAAACTAGGCTAAAACTGGGAGCTCTCTGCTGTCCAGACTGTTCAATCCAGGTTTGGTAATGTTGATGTTCTAAAATATTCAGGTTTCTTAATCTTTATGTACTAAAATATGTAGGTCTTGTAATGTTCATGTGCTATAATATTCAGATGTTGTAATGTTCAAGTGCTAAAGTATTAAGGTGTTGTAATATCAATGTGCTATAATAATAATATTCAGGTTCTTTAATGTTCATGTTCTCAAATATTCAGGTGTTGTAATTGTTCACGTGCTAAAATATTCAGATGTTGTAATGTTAATGTTCTGAAATATTCAGGTTTTGTAAGGTTAATGTTCTAAAATGTTAAGCTATTGTAACATTCAGGATATAACATTCCCCACCCCAGTGACACTCTCGAGACAAGTATAAATGTAGTCCGTGACACCCCAGTGACATGTTTAGTAACACGCCAAAACAATTCTACATACTTCCCCTTTATAAAGGGTTTTCACATTCCATGCCAAATACCATATGTGCAAGGAAGAAAAAGACAAAAACATTGTTCATTGTTAAATATTCAGAGATGGACAAAATATAATCAAATGAACAAAATTTAATCATTAAAGATATTTGTGATAATTTCTAAATAAATTTCTAAATAATTCCTAAAATAATTAGCACTAAGGTCCTAGACTTTACAAGGTGTCTGTGGTATTCGGGTCTGTTATGTGCTATACTATTCAGTTGTTATAATGTTCATGTGCTAAAATATTCAGGGGTTGTAGTGTTCATGTAATATAATATTCGGGTGTTGTGATGTTCATATGCTAAAATATTCAGGGGTTGTGACATTCAGGTATCTCAATTATGTTCATGCACTCATGTGATTCAATATCCGTGGAATATAATGGTTATTGTCATAATTCATTCATTGCTATCAATATGTTCACGTTGTGTTGTTATAATGTGCCATAACGTTCAGGTGTTGATATAATATTCAGGTGTTTCTTTCGAAACGCATCATAACGGTAATAGGTAATGTGCCAAGAAAGAAAGAAAAAATATTGATTATTTCAAAGCAATCATAAAAATTATCATGTGATCTGTTTGCACTTTGTCTTTGATATTGTTGTATTTTAAATTTACAATTTTAGATTTAAACTATAATTATAAACGTTGCTGGTTTGCTTTGAGAAACTTAATCCTGTAATTCAATCCCCGGGGGGGGGGAGGGGGGGTACTCTCATGATTTTAACCCGCGGAGGCTGGGATGGAACTGAAAACCCCAGAGCCTGATTTAGGAAAATATTCTATCATTATTGGTACCCTGATTTAGGACTAGCTGAATTTTTTATACCCTCTCATAGGGATGATGCAGAAGGAGAAGATTTGGAAAAGGGGATTGTGATCCCTGTTTTAGGGAGAAATTTGAAAAAACAGTACCCTGTTTTAGGGAAAATGATAAAATATCTTAACCCGTCTTAGGGAAAATATCAGCGAAAGGGCCCTATTTAGCCCAGCTTCCCCGGTAACGCTGACTATGAGAGTACCCCCCCCCCCGGGATTCAATCTCTCACATGTAGCAACCTCCCCTCTGTAATAGACTAGCCTGTTTAAAATTTACTGATTGGCCAGACTAACCAATTTTTTTCTGGGCCAGTGTATCTGCATATTATATTAACAACATTTGTAACCATGGTTCCTCCATATACTCAACGAACCACTGGGGTCAAAAGGTCAAAGGGTCAAGCTGTCTAACGTCATTATCAGGATTACATTGTAACAAATTGCAGCGTAAGACAATGTTACAAGATGAGCCAGAACAATGGGGACGTTAACATCTCTCCTGTCTGTTGCCAGTGAAGGATGCTGCCATCCTCCCCGTCAGGGGTTAAACGTAGTTGTGGAGCCCCAATGCGAAAGGATTTGCGGGCATTACGGACAGAAATGCGCATACATGGAAACACCTGCATTGTTCAGTATGTTGTAATGCGCTGCATGACGTGCTGCATAATGCGTAAACTTTTAGTGTTCTCCAATCACCAATCGGCAAAGCCCAGATAGGTGATCGTGAGGGGTTTGTCTCTACCAATTTCAGAAAAAAAAGAAAAGTTTGGTGGAATTGTTAGAGCTCAAGTGACTTAAAAAGTCGCCAGCTGCAAAAACTGAGGTAAACCCGTTTAAACATCAAAATTGAACCCATTTCAACTGCCGTTAAAACAGGTTTGACTCAGATTTTGCAGCTGGCGACTGATATCAAATGTTTATATTTTCTTTATTTTATGCTATCCGAAGAATTATCAAGCTTTTTGGGGAGATTTTAGATACAATCAAACATAAAATCTGAATTTTCACTGAAAGAGTTGGATCAAACTTGCGTGTGCCTCTGGTAGACAGTGTGGAGTTGGATATTTAAAAAATCTCATGCAAACGAGATTATACAGAAAAAGCAAAAACCTCTCCAGATCACCTATCTGGGCTTTGCCGATGGGTGATTGGAGAACACTAGTAAACTTTAGAGTACATCTTTAACGTTTTTACGGTAATATTTGTCCCCCAAAGTCTGGATTTCTCCAGGCTTACTATGCAATCTTAAACATTCCTGTGTAAAAATTGGGGTACATTCCTGAGTCAGAATTGGGAAGAAATCTTGTTAAAATTCATTTTCAGGTTATCATATATGTACAGCCGAAAAAAAACAGAGATGTGGACGACAACAGAGCTGCGGTTTCATTTTCAAAGCCTTTTAAGTACGTCTGCACTCTCGAAAATATTCACACCAAGTTGTTTCTAACACATGTTTGCATATGCAAACAAAGTCAAATGGGGTGATAAACATCGGTAATCAATTGATAAACTGAACCACAGCTCTGTTGTCGTCCGCTGTAACTGATGAGCATATTATTTCCTGTAGAATATAGATATAACAGTTGATATATAAAGATTTATGGAAACCACTTTTCAAATCCAGCCATTGTCCATCGTGCGACAACACTCAGATATCACCCAGATTGGCAGCGATTTAGCGTCCAATTATATGGCGAGCATCCAGAATGACATGATTTTGTTTGTTTGTTTGTTTGGGGCTTTACATCACTTTCAGCATTATTTCAGTCATTTCGTGATGAGACCTACTTGTAGCAGATATAGTGCTGCCTCACTGAATTGTCATGTCGCAGGTCCTTGACATGACAACCCACCCGGTCACAGATTTAGCGTCCAATTATGTGGCGAGCATCCAGAATGACATGATTTAGCGTCCAATTATGTGGCGAGCATCCAGAATGACATGATTTAGTATCCAGTTATGTGGCGAGCATCCAGAATGACATAATTTAGCATCCAGTTATGTGGCGAGCATCCAGAATGACATGATTTAGAGTCCAGCTCTGTTGCGAGCATCCAGAATGATGTTAATTGTCCAGATTGGTTCAGATTTACCGTCCAGAACCGTTCAGAGCTCTCCCACTCCTGTATATATATATATATATATATATGGGCTGAGGGCTGCCTCAGCCCATATAAGAAGTGATATTATGAATTCAATCTTGGCATGGCTGGGAATCAAACCGACGACCTCTAATCGCCACAGGGGAGCACGTTCTAGTTTACTGTAGTCATACAGGCATTCCCCAAGTTATCCTTACCACACATAACTGATGCTGCTGCAATTCAGTACGTAATATGGATTCGGAACTCAGAATATAAAGTGGTTAATAAAAAACGAAAGTACAAATATTCATTATTTATTTTCCTTTTCGTTTCCTCGTGTATATTTATGAATAACGTATTCCTTTTAGAACCTTATGGACGGGTTCCGAAATAGCCAAGTTTCCATACAGATGAGGGTTCGAAATAAACGAGGGTTTCCGAATAGATGAGCGCAGAAACAGGTGAGGGTTGTATGCGGAGTGCAGTATCCATATATTTTTTTCCATAGAGATTGGCGCCAATATAGACAGGAATCTGTAAATATGGCATGCTTAAATTTTGATAAATAGCGTGTGTCTCGAAAGATTCGCCCCAGACATGTTCTATACAACAACAGCAACCCTTTTGTCATGCATAATACAATTAACAAACGCTTACATTCATGGATTACTTGTTTGCGGTACAATACTATCAATTTAGATGATAGGCTTAGGGGCTTTCTTCCGTGAGTTGTTATTTATCAAACCATTGCCTGCTCAGTGGCAGTGTATTGACTGCCTCGCTCCCAGCTATGCCAGTTACTCTTCCCAGCCATAGAGATAACATTAGAATCCAGCAATTGGTTTTAATACCTTTCGATATATGTGTGTGTGTGTGTGTGTGTGTGTGTGTGTGTGTGATAATTGTATTTGAAAACAGGAATGTGGCTAATCTCTAGATAAAGCCGATATAACTAATCACAGAGCGCAGAGTGGACTATCTCCGTTTTATATCCAGGAGCATGTTTTGCAAATATGATAAATGCATTTCCATCTAAAACCTACTGAGAATGAAAGCCGCTCGGCTGTTGTAGTAGTATGTACTTTAATCCCTTGAGGTACTTTACTACATGGATGCCTTGCTGTTATTATGCAGTAGTTTCTCTATGCTTGTACCAACCCGCCATATATATGCAACCATGTCTTGTTTCTTTAATGATAAAAGGGTTTGCATCTTCATTCCCAAAGGGGACAATAAGATACAAGCTCATACGTTATTATCCCACACTGATATAAAATTATCAATCTATTCTACATAGAGGAGAGTCTCATCGTGTACATTCGGGACGGTCAGGACATCAGGTAGATATATTGCGTGGCCCATGGCAAGCACAATCATTCATTATGAATAAATCACTAGGACAGAGAACACCGCCTTACCGAGGCCTGAGGACAAGCTAGGTTCATTTTCTATCCATAACTGATGGACGTGTTCAACCGATTCAGTTTTGATCGGTGTTCCGTGACTAAAAGATAATGTATTTTCTTCGAAAATCATAAGAAGTATTTAAATCAGTTTATGTCATTTAGATTTTCTGTTGCTAACTGTTGTCATGTGTGAAATAGTGTCATTAATTCAATCTCGGCACAACCAGGGATCAAACCCAGAACCTTTGGAACTCTACAGAGGAACTGGTGCTAATAAGCTGGTGCTTTAAGCAACTGCGCCACGGCCCGTGGCTCGGTGTGCATGAGTTGCGAGAAATGAGCGGACATGGCCAAAGTGAATAGCGGATGAGCACTGGTGCAAAACAAACAACATATGGGGAACGAAGAAAGCGCACTAACACTGAGATGAATGAAGGAATAATGACGTGAGCAGAGGCAGTGCGCATAGAAATTAAGAAAAAAACTGACTTAACAAGGACGCAAAGCGAATGGAAGAGCAGATGAGATGCGAATTCAAATGGTCACTTGACAGATGGTGAAAGCATAAAAGCTGAGGATTTGCACAATGGTTACTCACTTGATACTTGGAAAGTGATCAGTGAACATTGACAGAATTCTTACAACAGATTATATCAATCTGAACATTACTCTATACCTTTGGATATTAATTCCTCGAGGCCCAAACAACTTTCAAAGTCGGTGCAAGAGAGAAGCCGCATACAACAGTCACATCAAAAGTCATCTTCTGAAAGTGAGGCCGAAGCTCCAGCAATACAAGGTAAGAATACAAATGTTTTGTGATGTACTAGAAATGATGTTTTGGTGAAATATATGTTTAATATGTAGGATTCATTGACCAGGAGACAATAACTTGTTATGTTTTCACATTATACCTCAATATCATGCCAAAACATAAGGTCAGTTATACAGGACATGTAAAAAGTATTGGTCAAAGTAATTTAAACATGATTAAGTTATAGAATTTTCATTAAAAAAAAATCATTTCATTAAAAAAAAAAGGTGTGTTGATATTAACCTTTTAAAACAAAAAGATTCAAGATTAAGGTTATGCATTATTCACTTAGACTGACATTGCAAATTGACCTTTTTATTTGTGATCAAAGTTTTGTTCAATATATTGCTTTTCCTGTCCTTGTAGAAAGTGATGTTGAGCCCAAGGCAAGTGAGCCCGAGGCAGGGTCAAAACAAAATGACATTGAGGTGGGGTTAAGGCACAGTGAGGCTGGGTCAAAGCACAGTGAGATGGCAAGCTCTGTGAGATGCCTCCTCAGGTCAGGATACAGACCAGGCTTTCGGTTTCCAAAGCGCCTCCAGCCAAGAAAAGGTCTACTAAGAAGGATGACAAGGCAAAGATGCAAAGGGAGTCACATCGTCTGAGGGAGCAGGACCACGAGGATGAAGGTATGGAGTTCATAAACGAAACCCTGTCTGTGGAATAGGAATGTTGTTGAATTCAGGAACAAGGATGAGAAGAATGAAGTAGAAGGCTACAGAGCTTTGTTACACTTCACAAGAGGTAAAGGACTGATGGAAGGACATAGGGGACTTGTATACAAAGATTCACAAAGCTGAAGATGTCTCAAGGTGTGCAGCAAGGAACAAGAGAGAGAGAATGAATGCTTGCTTGCTTTACGGCACATCGAAGCAATGAGGTCATTCAGTGCCAAAAAGAGTAAAAATAGAAACATAATATTGATTAGAAACAAAATGTAAATGTTAATACTATATGTTGACACCAATAATTTAACAATATGATATATAATACATCAAACAAACAAAATAAATATGTATATTTTTTCAAAAGACTTTGTTCAGTGTGATGTTCTGCACTTCTTGATGAACAAAAGCTCTGGCCTTAAAACTGATTATTAGGTCCCATTTGATTTTCAAACGATACTATCACAGATGTATCTGCAGTATCAAATAACATATGTAAATCTTGCACATTAAAATATTGAGTTTGTATATTATGAAAATCGATGCACTCAATCAAAATATGTTTAGTGCTCAAATGAATAAATGAATGAATGGTTGCTTGGAGGCACATCAACCACTTAGGTCATTTAGTGTCTAAAAATGATAAAAACATAACAAATGTTGACTAGATAACAATGTGCAACAATATAATATATAAACAAACCTTACATCATAGAATATTAAGATATCAGTTATATATAAAATAAATATGTATAAATTACTAAAAAAAACTTAAATACCATTTGATGTTCTGTGGGTCTTGATAAATAGGTCAATGAGCTAAGTTAACAAGAGCTCCTCCCTATTTGGTTTAAAAATGATACTATCACAGAAGTATTGAGTATTTCTTAAATTCTGACATGGCTGCATTAATATTTAAAGTTGTATAGGTATTAGCTATTTAGGTATTAGCTATTTAGCTATTTGACTTGGATTTATATTTAACTATTAATATATATCTGATGGGAAAGCTTTTCTCTTCTTAAATCAAGAGGCAGTTTATCTGCCTCAACTACCAAGCTATCTGTAGCTGATGTGCAAAATGCACCAAGGCATAATCATAAAACCTGATTTTGAATTGGATTAAGCAATTTTGATTATAAGATGGACGAGATCATACATCTGTACTCAAGTTTGGAACGTACCAGTAGTAAAACATTATGGTCCCCTCCCCAATTGGTATGGGTAAGAACCTGTATTAAATCCATTGCCTTCTGGCATTTCATGACGTGTACTCCCCTTAAGAGAAATCAAGCACTTTCTCAACCAACATTCAGCCATCTTGATTTCTGTTATGAGTGAACTCATTGAGTACATATTAACACATTAACTCCCTCTGAAATTAACATCCTAACGGACTACTTTCCATATGACTTCTCCAGAAAAATGTGCACCACTCCAGTAACTGATTTTCTTTGGCTAATTTCAATTCTCTGTTCTATGTGTTCAAATTAAATATATAAAATGTGTATGGACATTATATGACACACCTCATATTCAATATAAATTATTACATGCTAACCTTAATAATAATAATAATAATAATAAAATTTGTATAGCGCTGATACCAGACAAGTCTGTTCATAGCGCTGAACCTTATATACCTACCTACAGAGAATCAACTAGAAAATGGTTAGATTTAAATGAGAGATGAGTTATAGATATCTGTTTCTTTTTATCGATTTGCATTACTATTGATCATCTTAGACAAACATATTTTTGGAAAATTTTACTCTATAAATTTAATTTAGGCTGTTGTGTGAAATAACAGAAAATCCCTTTATAAAAATAACTTGATCAAGTGAAAAAGATGTTGACTATTTGTGTGATTTACCAGTGAGAAGGTCAAATCATACTAATCAACATGGCTCAGTGGGTAAGACATCTGTCTCCCATGCTAAAGGTCTGGGGTTCGATTCCCACCGGGAACAATATTTTTTTGTTTTATTCATGCTGAAACTGGAATCTTCATTTTGAAGTTTTATTTTCGCAAGATGCACATCAGAACATATAGAATTGAAACATTTTTTATTTTGATAGAAATTATAAAAAAATAAAGACGATACAATAAACAAAGGTGAAATCTTCAAAGGTGAAATCTTCATGTTGGGGTCTTTTTAGAGCAGAATGAAAGTCAAAACACATAAAATGTGTTTTTTGTTTGTTTTTGTTTTGTTTTTTGTTTTGTTTTTTGTTTTGTTTTGTTTTTTGTTTTGTTTTGTTTTTTTCTTGTTTTTTTTTTTTTTGGCAAATGGAGAAAATACAAAAAAATTAAATAAAATATCTTTATTAGCAAAGAAATGGAACAATTTCAATTTCATACAATGCTCTGACTACAAGTTTTCTACAGTACTGACACAGGGTGATACATGGCTAAATGGTTAAGATGTCTGTCTTCTATGCTAAAGGTCCAGGGTTCGAATCCTGGTTGGAAAAAGTATTATTTTCATGCTGAAGGTGAAATCTTAATATTGGGGTTCTGTTTGAGTGATATGTACCCCAGGAAACATAAATTGATTTGTCTATTGCAAATGCAGAAGAATATAAAATAATAGAAATGATTTGATACCCCACAAAAAATGAAATCTTTATATTGGAGTTCTTATTGAGCAATATGCATATCAGAAGAATATAATTTTTATTATTTTATTTTGCAAACATAGACAATATGAATAATACTGACTTTATATTGTGAACAAATATAAAATCTTCATACTGGGGTAATATTTGAGCAATATGCATGTCAGAACATATAGAATTGGATATGTTTTTTGCCAACATAGAAAATATAAAAAAATAGTAATTATATGCAGAAAACAAATATGAAATCTTCATATTCCAATTTTATTTCAGTTTAGAAAAAACAAATTATAACATGGATCCAATTTCTAGAATTTATCATAGACTTTAAACTTCGAGTAAGTCGATCAAGAGGTCAACCTTGAGCATCTCTGAATAAATCCAGTGCGATGCAATAGTTCCCAATGTTTCAGCATTATTATGTGTCTCACAGGTCTGATGATATGCTTTGACCTTTTCTCATGGCAGGATTGCTCACTCAACATTTCGCCTGGATCCACATTAAAAAATAAACATGGACTGTACCTATCTAAGGTGTTGTTACAATTCACCAACACTTAAAACATACCTGCAAACAATGCTCATTCTTAAATACATTCAATCAGATTGGTATATTGTATATTCCAAAACAATTTTCAAGATCTTCAAAATGTGTAGTTGTCAATATTTGACCATATCAGTCACTGACAGGATGGAAATCAACAGGTCACATGCCACCTGCATGTGCATTTCTCTGTTGTCCAGTGAGATCAGCCAACAATGCATGTACTCATATGTGCATAGATCACCTGTTGGAAATGGTGTTGATACCTCTAAAATAGTTCTCTAGTTTCACAGTTGTTTAAACACTACTAACAATGTAGAATTAGAATTTCTATATTTGAAATAAATTCAAATATTGCAATCATTATTTTAATTGTCAAATAAAACCACAATTTGAATAAGAAACATGTGTAGTAATAATGCTCAGATGTGTGTACAGTGATTTGCCCACTATTTTTGACATGTGAAAGTGACTACACACCCCACTAATCTGAGTACTAATGTCAGTGAGCAAGTGTTCCCAGCAGGACGCCAGCTCATATTTTTAATCTCTACCTACAGTACCCTTACCTGAGACTTTCCTCTTTTTGTCAGGTATGTTGGCTTAAGGGAAAAACACGTAATGTCTTTTTAATATATTTAATCTGAGGTATAAAAGATAATTTCTTGTCAAAAATGAGTCCAAGAAACTTGGTTTCTTTAATAAAAGGTATCCGAGTTTGGCCTAAATAAAGATCAGAATATGGAAGAACCTTCCATTTTTTTTTACAAAAGTGCATACGCACAGTTTTCTTAAATCGGTTATTATCAGCCCATTGTTGTATTAAATTAAGATGTTGTTGGAGCTGTCTCTCTGTCTCACACAATTATCAGGTCTCACACAATTTACAATGCTGTTGATTTTTATAATTAATAGGGTAACAGATGATATACTACCCTATGGAACACCCATTTCCTGATCAAATGCATCAGAAAGTGAGGAACCAACTCAGAATTGTCTATATGACCAGAAATTTTGAATAAAAAGAGGTAAACGACTCCTCAATCCCACATCATATAAATCGCTCATTATCCCAAATAGTATTGTATGCTTTTCGGTATATCAACAGGTTTATTTTGCTGTGAAGAATAGCAATTTGCACTTTTATTACTTGAATGAATGAATGAATGAAAAGCACATCAACGTTTTGACTAGATATAGGATTTATAAAATCAATATATGTAAACAATCTTAACAACACAAAATATCAACTAAATCCTTTAAAATTTGTTTTAAAATCCTATTTGGTTTAAAAACATTACAGATGTATCTACAGTATCAAATAACAAATACATATCTTGCACATTAAAATATTGAGTCTTAATATTATCAAAATCAATACACTCAATTAAAATATGTTTAATAGTCATAGCATTTTGACAACCAATACAGGCTGATCTTCGCTTTTAAGAAGATAGCAGTGTGTCAAATGACTGTGTCCTATTCGTATATGAGATAAAACATACTCTTCTTTTCTGTTCTTTCTACAAACACCTTTGGTTTGACCAACAATAAGCTTGATTTCATGTAATTTATCAAAAATGTTTTGTGCCCAGAATAATTGCCATTTAGAACACAAAATCAGTAATATGTTTTTTATACTCTGGAATAAGCATATTTACTGGGTTTACTCCAATGCTGCTTTGGCAGCTTCGTCAGCAGCATCAAATCATCTACAATTCCATTGTATAATATTGCTGATAGCCATATTTAAAATAATGAGTAATAGTACAATGTGGTCAAATTATTTGATTTGATTTTGCATTTTGTTCTACTCCAGCGTGGGGTTGGAATGTCATGACGTGTACTTCCTTTAAGAGAAATCATGAACATTCTCAACTACTTCTGACGTCTCAAGAAAAATATGCATCACTCCAGTCACTCACTTGCTTTGTTTTATTGCAATTTTCTGTTTTGTGAATTCAAGACAAATATATTAAATGTGTCTGGACATTACATGAAACACCTCATATTCAATGTATATGCTAACCTTATATACCAATCTACAGAGAATCAAGTAGAAAATGGTTAGATTAAAACGAGAGATGATGGAAAAAAGTGGCAAAGATCCTAAAGATGATCTTGACAATGATCGCAGTCCCTGCCAATACCAACAAATGGTTTTGATCTATGTGATCTCTTCAGTTGGATGGAGACTGACTGCGTTATCCTTGTTTATATGGGAAATGGACGTGCGGGAAAATATTTCACAGTTCACAGTTCACAGTTCATTTTTCAAATTTTTTTCAGAAAATATGACTTTGCGTTACATTTTAATTAAAAAACATATGACGCAATGCTTCAATTCTTTTCAAATTTTCAGGGATTACTACCACGGGATATATATATTGCCACAAAAATTCCCAATGCAAAAAAAATAATTTAAAGGTGCAAAAAAAATGTTGAAATTGGACTTTGAAAAAAAAACCAATATTATATATTCTACAGTTAAAAATAATTACCTCCCTGAATTTTTCACTAATTGAGAAATTTTTTTAAGGGGTTGAATTAGGAGGTCAAACTTGGAAAAAAATGAAAAACTCTCATAATTTTAGTGTTTTTTTGCACAACGATTTTTTTATATGAAGGTCATTTCAATGTTGTTTTCCTTTTCAGGGAACCATGTATAGGGTACCAAGTACCTCCCTGAATTTTTCACTAATTGAGCAATTTTTTTAAGGGGTTGAATTAGGAGGTCAAACCTGGAAAAAAATGAAAAAAATATGTTTTTTTGGACAACGATTTTTTTATATGAGGGTCATTTCAATGTTGTCTTCCTTTTCAGGGAACCATCTATCGGGTACCAAGTACCTCCCTAAATTTTTCACTAATTGAGCAATTTTTTTAAGGGGTTGAATTAGAAGGTCAAACTTGGAAAAAAAAGAAAAATTCTCCTGATTTTAATGGTTTTTTGCACAACGATTTTTTTATATGAGGGTCATTTCAATGTTGTTTTCCTTTTCAGGGAACCATCTATAGGGTACCAAGTACCTCCTTGAATTTTTCACTAACTAAGCAATTTTTTTAAGGGGTTGAATTAGGAGGTCTAACCTGGAAAAAAATGAAAAAAATCTGTTTTTTTGGACAACGATTTTTTATATGAGGGTCATTTCAATATGGTTTTCCTTTTCAGGGAACCATCTATAGGGTACCAAATACCTCCCTGAATTTTTCACTAATTGAACAATTTTTTTAAGTGGTTGAATTAGGAGGTCAAACTTGGAAAAAAATGAAAAACTTTCATGATTTTAATGGATTTTTGCACAACGATTTTTTTATATGAGGGTCATTTCAATATGGTTTTCCTTTTCAGGGAACCATCTATAGGGTACCAAATACCTCCCTGAATTTTTCACTAATTGATCAACTTTTTAAGGGGTTGAATTAGGAGGTCAAACTTGGAAAAAAATGAAAAACTTTCATGATTTTAAAGTATTTTTGCACAACGATTTTTTTATATGAGGGTCATTTCAATGTTGTTTTCCTTTTCAGGGAACCATCTATAGGGTACCAAGTACCTCTCTGAATTTTTCACTAATTGAGCAATTTTTTTAAGGGGTTGAACTAGGAGGTCAAACTTGGAAAAAAATGAAAAATTCTCATGATTTTAATGGTTTTTTGCACAACGATTTTTTTATATGAGGGTCATTTCAATATGGTTTTCCTTTTCAGGGAACCATGTATAGGGTACCAAGTACCTCCCTGAATTTTTCACTAATTGAGCAATTTTTTTAAGGGGTTGAATTAGGAGGTCAAACCTGGAAAAAAATGAAAAAAATATGTTTTTTTGGACAACGATTTTTTTATATGAGGGTCATTTCAATGTTGTCTTCCTTTTCAGGGAACCATCTATCGGGTACCAAGTACCTCCCTAAATTTTTCACTAATTGAGCAATTTTTTTAAGGGGTTGAATTAGAAGGTCAAACTTGGAAAAAAAAGAAAAATTCTCCTGATTTTAATGGTTTTTTGCACAACGATTTTTTTATATGAGGGTCATTTCAATGTTGTTTTCCTTTTCAGGGAACCATCTATAGGGTACCAAGTACCTCCTTGAATTTTTCACTAACTAAGCAATTTTTTTAAGGGGTTGAATTAGGAGGTCTAACCTGGAAAAAAATGAAAAAAATCTGTTTTTTTGGACAACGATTTTTTATATGAGGGTCATTTCAATATGGTTTTCCTTTTCAGGGAACCATCTATAGGGTACCAAATACCTCCCTGAATTTTTCACTAATTGAACAATTTTTTTAAGTGGTTGAATTAGGAGGTCAAACTTGGAAAAAAATGAAAAACTTTCATGATTTTAATGGATTTTTGCACAACGATTTTTTTATATGAGGGTCATTTCAATATGGTTTTCCTTTTCAGGGAACCATCTATAGGGTACCAAATACCTCCCTGAATTTTTCACTAATTGATCAACTTTTTAAGGGGTTGAATTAGGAGGTCAAACTTGGAAAAAAATGAAAAACTTTCATGATTTTAAAGTATTTTTGCACAACGATTTTTTTATATGAGGGTCATTTCAATGTTGTTTTCCTTTTCAGGGAACCATCTATAGGGTACCAAGTACCTCTCTGAATTTTTCACTAATTGAGCAATTTTTTTAAGGGGTTGAACTAGGAGGTCAAACTTGGAAAAAAATGAAAAATTCTCATGATTTTAATGGTTTTTTGCACAACGATTTTTTTATATGAGGGTCATTTCAATATGGTTTTCCTTTTCAGGGAACCATCTATAGGGTACCAAGTACCTCCCTGAATTTTTCACTAATTGAGCAATTTTTTTAAGGGGTTGAATTAGGAGGTCAAACTTGGAAAAAAATGAAAAACTTTCATGATTTTAATGGATTTTTGCACAACGATTTTTTTATATGAGGGTCATTTCAATATGGTTTTCCTTTTCAGGGAACCATCTTTAGGGTACCAAATACCTCCCTGAATTTTTCACTAATTGAGCAATTTTTTTAAGGGGTTGAATTAGGAGGTCAAACTTGGAAAAAAAATAAAAATTCTCCTGATTTTAATGGTTTTTTACACAACGATATTTTTATATGAGGGTCATTTCAATATGGTTTTCCTTTTCAGGGAACCATCTATAAGGTACCAAGTACCTCCCTGAATTTTTCACTAATTGAGCAATTTTTTTAAGGTCTATAATCCACAATCAATTTGAAGCATCGGGAGAGAACTTCGTGTGGTCTCGTATATTTACGTAACTGCCTTCGGCTCTGCATGCTCTAGGGGATTCCAGTGTGAGAGTGAGGCTATGACGTCAGTGGGGGGTATTTCTCATACAGCACACATGGTGTCCTGCTGAAATAACTGAGTCGAACCCGTTTTTATGGTAGTTAAAACGGGTTCAATTTAAATAATAAAAGTTTAAGACTAGCTGCTTAAGTTTACTTTTTCTGTGCTAAATTAACAAATAACATGACTTTGAACACATTTAAGCCAAAAAAACATAAGTCTGTCCCAGTGTTTGATTGTGGATTATAGACCTTAAGGGGATGAATTAGGAGGTCAAAATTGGAAAAAAATGAAAAACTTTCATGATTTTAATGGATTTTTGCACAACGATTTTTTTATATGAGGGTCATTTCAATATGGTTTTCCTTTTCAGGGAACCATCTATAGGGTACCAAATGCCTCCCTGATTTTTTCACTAATTGAGCAATTTTTTTAAGGGGTTGAATTAGGAGGTCAAACTTGGAAAAAAAATAAAAATTCTCATGATTTTAAGGGTTTTTTACACAACGACTTTTTTATATAAGGGTCATTTCAATATGGTTTTCCTTTTCAGGGAACCATCTATAGGGTACCAAGTACCTCCCTGAATTTTTCACTAATTGAGCAATTTTTTAAGGGGTTGAATTAGGAGGTCAAACTTGGAATAAAATGAAAAACTTTCATGATTTTAATGGATTTTTGCACAACGATTTTTTGATATGAGGGTCATTTCAATGTTGTTTTCCTTTTCAGGGAACCATCTATAGGGTACCAAGTACCTCTCTGAATTTTTCACTAATTGAGCAATTTTTTAAGGGGTTGAATTAGGAGGTCAAACTTGGAAAAAAAATAAAAATTCTCCTGATTTTAATGGTTTTTCGCACAACGATTTTTTTATATGAGAGTCATTTCAATGTTGTTTTCCTTTTCAGGGAACCATCTATAGGGTACCAAGTACCTCTCTGAATTTTTCACTAATTGAGCAATATTTTTAAGGGGTTGAACTAGGAGGTCAAACTTGGAAAAAAATGAAAAATTCTCATGATTTTAATGGTTTTTTGCACAACGATTTTTTTATATGGGGGTCATTTCAATATGGTTTTCCTTTTCAGGGAACCATGTATAGGGTTCCAAGTACCTCCCTGAATTTTTCACTAATTGAGCAATTTTTTTAAGGGGTTGAATTAGGAGGTCAAACTTGGAAAAAAATTGAAAACTTTCATGATTTTAATGGATTTTTGCACAACGATTTTTTTATATGAGGGTCATTTCAATATGGTTTTCCTTTTCAGGGAACCATCTATAGGGTACCAAGTACCTCCCTGAATTTTTCACTAATTGAGCAATTTTTTTAAGGGGTTGAATTAGGAGGTCAAACTTGGAAAAAAATGAAAAATTCTCATGATTTTAATGGATTTTGGCACAACGATTTTTTTATATGAGGGTCATTTCAATATGGTTTTCCTTTTCAGGGAACCATCTACAAAGTACTAAGTACCTCCCTGAATTTTTCACTAATTGAGCAATTTTTTTAAGGGGTTGAATTAGGAGGTCAAACTTGGAATTTTTTTTAAAATTCTCCTGATTTTAATTGAATTTTGGACAACGATTTTTTTATATGAGGGTCATTTCAATGTTGTTTTCCTTTTCAGGGAACCATCTATAGGGTACCAAGTACCTCCCTGATTTTTTTACTAATTGAGCAATTTTTTAAGGGATTGAATTAGGAGGTCAAACTTGGAAAAAAATTAAAAATTCTCCTGATTTTAATTGTTTTTTTGCACAACGATTTTTTTATATGAGGGTCATTTCAATGTTGTTTTCCTTAGGAGGTCAAATTTTAATAGATTTCTGCACAACGATACGATGATTCAAATATATGACCATTCAGTAATTTTTTACTTGACTTTGAAGAAAAATAGATATTTCAAGACCATTAATCAAAATTACTTCTACTTTTAAAAAAATTGCTCAATTAGTGAAAAATTCAGGGAGGTATTTGGTACCCTATAGATGGTTCCCTGAAAAGGAAAACCATATTGAAATGACCCTCATATAAAAAAATCGTTGTGCAAAAAAACATTAAAATCAGGAGAATTTTTATTTTTTTTCCATGTTTGACCTCCTAATTCAACCCCTTAAAAAAATTGCTCAATTAGTGAAAAATTCAGGGAGGTATTTGGTACCCTATAGATGTTTCCCTGAAAAGGAAAACCATATTGAAATGACCCTCATATAAAAAAATCGTTGAGCAAAAAACCATTAAAATCATGAGAATTTTTCATTTTTTTCCAAGTTTGACCTCCTAGTTCAACCCCTTAAAAAAATTGCTCAATTAGTGAAAAATTCAGAGAGGTACTTGGTACCCTATAGATGGTTCCCTAAAAAGGAAAACAACATTGAAATGACCCTCATATAAAAAAATCGTTGTGCAAAAATCCATTAAAATCATGAAAGTTTTTCATTTTTTTCCAAGTTTGACTTCCTAATTCAACCCCTTAAAAAAATTGCTCAATTAGTGAAAAATTCAGCGAGGTATTTGGTACCCTATAGATGGTTCCCTGAAAAGGAAAACCATATTGAAATGATCCTCATATAAAAAAATCGTTGTGCGAAAAACCATTAAAATCAGGAGAATTTTTCTTTTTTTTCCAAGTTTGACCTCCTAATTCAACCCCTTTAAAAAATTGCTCAATTAGTGAAAAATTTAGGGAGGTACTTGGTACCCGATAGATGGTTCCCTGAAAAGGAAAACAACATTGAAATGACCCTCATATAAAAAAATCGTTGTCCAAAAAAACAGATTTTTTTCATTTTTTTCCAGGTTTGACCTCCTCATTCAACCCCTTAAAAAAATTGCTCAATTAGTGAAAAATTCAGGGAGGTACTTGGTACCCTATACATGGTTCCCTGAAAAGAAAAACAACATTGAAATGACCTTCATATAAAAAAATCGTTGTGCAAAAAAACACTAAAATTATGAGAGTTTTTCATTTTTTTCCAAGTTTGACCTCCTAATTCAACCCCTTAAAAAAATTGCTCAATTAGTGAAAAAATCAGGGAGGTATTTGGTACCCTATAGATGGTTCCCTGAAATGGAAAACCATATTGAAATGACCCTCATATAAAAAAATCGTGGTATAAAAAACCATTAAAATTATGAGAGTTTTCATTTTTACCAAGTTTGACCTCCTAATTCAACACCTTAAAAAAATTGCTCAATTAGTGAAAAATTCAGGGAGGTACTTGGTACCCTATAGATGGTTCCCTAAAAAGGAAAACAACATTGAAATGACCCTCATATCAAAAAATCGTTGTGCAAAAAACCATTAAAATTATGAGAGTTTTTCATTTTTTTCCAAGATTGACCTCCTAATTCAACCCCTTAAAAAAATTGCTCAATTAGTGAAAAATTCAGGGAGGTACTTGGTACCCTATAGATGGTTCCCTAAAAAGAAAAACAACATTGAAATGACCCTCATATCAAAAAATCGTTGTGTAAAAAAACTGATTTTTTAAATTTTTTTCCAAGTTTGACCTCCTAATTCAACCCCTTAAAAAAATTGCTCAATTAGTGAAAAATTCTGGAAGATACTAGGGACCCTATAGATGAATCCCTATAAAGGACACCACCATTGAAACAGCTCTCATAATTATTTTTAACTGTAGAATATATAATATTGGTGTTTTTTTCAAAGTCCAATTTCAACATTTTTTTTTGAACCTTTAAATTATTTTTTTTGCATTGGGATTTTTTGTGGCAATATATATATCCCCTGATAGTAATCCCTGAAAATTTGAAAAGAATTGAAGCATTGCGTCATATGTTTTTTAATTAAAATGTAACGCAAAGTCATATTTTCTGAAAAAAATTTGAAAAATGAACTGTGAACTGTGAACTGTGAAATATTTTCCCGCACGTGGGAAATGGCGCCTCCAGTGTGGAGGTGTTTGTTGTTTCTGATTTCCTTATTGTGGAAGTGCTGTGGGGAAACCCCTTGAGTGGGAGCTGCGTGAGCCATTATATGAGCGATATAATGCTTTAAAACCAGGTTTGGTTCATTTACGTAGTGGTTTTTGAGGGTTTCCTTACGTTTTTAGTCAATTCAAATCTGTTTGATTTCTTGATTTAATATTTTTAAATTTAAGGACACTCTCCCTTGAAGCATCTGGACTATTTCGTTTATTTTGTGCTTTGTACGGCCCCGGAGCGGGGTAGGAATATCCAGTTTTAAAACAGATTTCTGTTCCTGTTTCTTTCTTTTGTGTGTTACAGGATTCTTTTCAATAATATTGAGGATAGATACCTTATTTTTTGTTGGGTTCTTGGCCGTCTTTTCAGCCATTTCTTATTTGCGTATTTGTATCGTCGGTATCAGACTTCCAACCTTTCGGGTGGGTAGAGCCTGAACAAGAAAAAAACATTTTATTTTGCTTTTGCTTTTTATGTGTTTTTTTTCGTGTAGAGTACATTCATTTCATTATGATAGTAGGAGTGTTTCCATGCCATTCAGTGTGTTTGTTCCTCCACTGGAATCCTAAACAGTTTGTCAAGGATGTCTGTATAGGCTGGGGGTGGAGGGTTATGTATCCCAGTTGTATGCCTCCAAGATCTCCGAAATATTTGTGGGGGCCTGGAGGTGGTCAGGAGGTTGATTTGTTTGTTTGTTTGGGGTTTTACATCACTTTCAACATTATTTTAGTCATTTTGTGATGAGACCTATATAGGTCTGCCTCACTGAAGTGTCATGTCGCAGGTCCTTTACATGACAACCCACCTGGTCACAGATTTACAAGGACAATGGGTTAACCCTTTAGGCACGGGCCGGGGATCGAACCCACAACATTTGCATCACGACAGAATAACTGGTGCTAGTAAGCTGGCACTCTAACACTCTAACCAACTGCGCCACGGCCTGTGGCCTTTGTCGGGAGGTTGATCTCGGGGGAAATATTTCACAAGAGGGTGAGAGGGTGTGTGTCTCAACCTCTGCGAGATTCCCTGTCTCTTCTTCAAGGTTTTTATCTAAAAAGTATGAAGCAATTATTTTCTATTAGACTGTTGGGTCAAAGATGTGTGATTTAGACCCAACAAGGTAATTATGTCACAGTGCTGAGTTCTGGTGTAGGATGAAAATAGGAGGTAGATTCTTACTATCATTTGGTTGATTGGTGGTGTCCTCTTGTTTGAGGTCCTTTGCTGATGGACTGTGCTTTGGGTCCCTTGGGGACTCTGCAGTCCAAGACAAACTGATGTTGCTTTCCGACAGCAGAGAGCACATTTGGTCACTCTTGAGGTGGCGTTGGAGGTTGTCCTGCCTTGAATTGTTGTAAGGCAATAGCTGTAGCATGGCTCTGCAGGTAGAGTATGTTGTGTCACATGTAAAGCACAGCTTGTACATATTGGTTGCTGCCATTATATGGTGAGTTGTTGGTGTGGGACTATTGTGTATTGTTTTGGTTGCTGGGACGACCACATTATTGTTACTGTGCATCATAGCTTGGGATGTACATGATTTGGACTCCCAGTTCCGTCTCGGGATGAGAAAAAACGAAATTGGTTAACGGTTTCAAGGGATTGATTGCTTGATTTCCCTCAATCCCGAGTTGGAATACTACTACGTGCCCAAAATAGTGAATTGGAGTTATTTTCCAAATTTTTTGGGAGAACTGACTATTATCTCCGGCTTTGCAGTGTTTAGAACCTATTAAAATTAATGGTGTGGTTCAGGATTCGATCATGTAATCTTAGCCGTGAGGGGTTAGATTTTTTACTAGATTGGAATCTATTTTTCAATAGTGTGTCTGCATAGGGTAAGAAAATAATCTCTTTATCTCCCCTTTCCATTCAACCTGTTTGGTTTGAATGTCCTCAACTTGTCTATCCATTCCAGTTCTCTAGTTATCCTTGATTGGTCGTGCGGGATTGTTTTTTTTGTATGGAATGTAGATTACCTGATATTCCATGTCATCTATACTATGACCTGGTAGGTTGAAGTGATGACCTGTAGCTTGGTCATATTCTTTTCTCCATATGTAGCCTTAATGTTTTATTATTCTTTCATTGAAAGCTCTGTAGGTTTCCCCCACATATTATTTTATACATGTTTTGCAGGTTATGAGGTAGACTAGGTTTCTTGTGTTACAGGTGTACTTTTCTGGAGATTTGTATTCTCTTCCGCTTTGAGTGCTTCTCACAGCTTTGTGTGTTTTCCATGCTGGGCAAAATTGGCACCTCCATGGTCTTCTGCAGGGTGGTGTATTTGTGTTTTGTGTATTGTATATGATAACTAGTGGTAACTTGGATTGCTGGTCTTTAGGTTTTACTTTTGGTTTTAGTAAATCATCTCGGTTTGTATTTATTGCCCTCAATATTGAGGCTTCAAGGATATCTGTTGAGTATCCTGTTCTTTGGTAGTCTTCCTCTCTGAGTTTAGAATGTGTACCAAAGTTTTCTATGTGTGTGCAGTTCCTTCTTATCCTCAGAAATTCTCCATATGGGCCACCTGTCTTGCAGTGTTTTGGATGGGAGGAGGTAGTAAAGATAGTTGTGTGTCCATATCCTTAGAGTAAATGTTTGTGTCTATAGTGCTGTCTACACTATCCACCTGTTACCAATGCCTCCACTTTTGAGTGATTGGAGATAAATTAAATTTTTTCATGGGAGGTGTTACATTACTCAATGAAGTCGAGGAGTTTCCCCTCTTCTTGGTCAAATACCATGAAAATGTCAACTATGTACCTCAGGTAGATGGCAGGTTTGGATGGGGCATTTTTATCCTCTAGGTGTGCCATGAAGAGATTGGCATAGGAAGGGGCTACTTTGGTACCCATTGCTGTTCCTCAAGTTATTCATTTCCACTGCCTTTAGGAGGTTCATTAGGCTTTTTATTGTGGCCTTGTCTTTGTAGTTCTTCACCAGACATCTATATACTGCATTGAGGCTATCATTATGCGGGATGTTTGTACATAGGCTAGTCACATCCATTGTGGCTACAATGTTTTCATTTTTGCTATGGAAGGAAGAGATCTTCCTTGTGAAATCTGTGGTGTCCTTCAAATATTAAGGGGTGTCTTCTGAAAAGGGTTTAATGTGCTTGTCAACAAATGCAGAGATTTGTTTTGTGGGAAACCCATTTTTACCTATGACCTTTTTCTTGTGTATTTTTGGCAGAAGGTAAAATTTGGCAGTCCTTGCCTCAGTGTGGACACAATGACATGTAAACATCATTGTCATATAATTATCCTTGTCATACATTTGTTCAGTATGTTCCTTACACAAGTTTTATAGTGTTCTGTGAGGTTGTTTGCCGTTTTGACATAGAAGTTGATGTCGTTCAGTTGTCTTTCTGCTTCTTCAATATAGTCTTCTGTGCCCATGAGAACTATGGCTGAGCCCATGTCTGCCTTTTTTATAGTAATCATGGGATTGTTGCTTAGGGAATCTAAGGTCTTCTTTTCCTCTTTGTTGAGGTTTTGGGTATGGGGGCCCCAGGGACAAACTGTTCAATGTCCCTTTGTATACATTTGAGGAATGTTTCAAGCACAGGATCTCCAGAGGTGAATTTTGGTTCCCAAGTGCTCTTAGGTTCAAATTTTGATTGGGGATCTGAGATGGGGTGGGCAGTTGTTGGATTGATTGGGTTTGTAGGGGCAAAATGGTTGGTGATGCTCGGTTGGGTTTGATTAGTTGTGTCTGGATTAGCTGGGGTTCCTGGGTTTGAATCATGCCAAAATGATTTAAGACTCATTCTTTTGAAAAAGGATCTCAAGTCTGATTGTATTTCATGGTTTTTGGTTCACCTGGTTTTAATAGGGTGGTTCTCTCATTGGGTGTCGACAGGTTAATGACTGGTCGTTCATCCTTGTTTTCAAGGTTGATATTGACTTTTTTTATCAAAGAACTAAATTATAATTGCTTGGTTTTGACCTTTTTAAATTTTTCTAGGCATTCATTAAAATTGTTTATATTGCCAGTTCTGTTTTGTTCCAACTGGTTTTGGTTGGTTTGTTGTAATGGTCTTGCTTTTTCTGTTGCGTGGTACACCGAGGGTTTCTTCCTCAGTATGTTCCAAATCAAACGCAAATCGCTTCCTCTGCTGGTTGCGCTTCTCAATTTGGACCCTGTATGCCACTGTGGTTGCAGCTTCTTGGGCCTCAGCGAGACATTCATCGTCCACATTAGACTGGATGTCTTTGCAGGCAGCGTCGGCAATATGCTTGTTGGTTGTTGACATGTATTGTGAATGTGTCGGCTCCATGGTCAGACGTTCAGACCCGAAGGCGTGGACCTTCTCTCTCCATTTGCATTTAGCATTGGAAGATGACTTGAGGTATTCTCGGAAGGCTGTCCATTTTTCAGGATCTACCTCAAAGGACTGCATAGAGGAGGACTCAGTAATTCTGACTGGTGGTGAATTTAGTGATCTCGTCAGTGAGGTTTGTACATGATGAGGTAGTGGACAGCTCTGTCATCTTAGGATGAAATAATAACAATGGAAAAAATGGCAAAGATCCTAGAGATGATCATGACAACAGTCGCATCCCTGCCTTAAAATGAGAGATGCGTTATAGTGATCTGTTTATTTTGATCTGTTTGCACTGGATTGGCGCATACGTGGTTTTCGTGAATGACGGTGTTTTCATCGTGCACAAACTTCCTCGTCTGGCTTTTCTCACCTCAAATCTCTCAGCCTGCTTATGCTACAAAGTGTCATAAATATTCGCTAGAGTGGAATGGTGACTTTTGCTTGAGCTCCGGTAAAATCGTCTTTATTGCCTATTTTAAATGAGTTTATCTCTAGTTTTATCACCACACTTTCACACTAAGAACACAGAGGTCTATATGATACCAGACTTTTTGCAAGCTCTGACGGCAGTTTTGATTGGAAAACCACTTGCGAGTCTCATTATGGTCTCATTATAGTCTCTTAAGAAATCTACGTCAGTGGTTGTGAGGTCGCCAATACAGATTAACCCGTCAGGCATTTTATGATAACAATACACTTGCTATATACAATCTCTTTAATCGCCCACATAGACGCAAATCTGACACTTTTGTGGGTATAAATATTAAGATGAATATAACCTTATCATTCAGTCGTCTGTTAGCTGCTTAGGCACAAAACAGATAGTATTTCCAAGACGACAAGCAAAGAAAATTCTGGCCGCCCCAGTTCAACTTAATAAAACAACGATGAGCTGTTGGTTTCCGCGGCTCAGCAAGAAGTAAAAGAGAAAGATGATGTACTGCACACATACCTGCCCAAACCATCCGATGTGGGGAGCCCGGAATCGGCCGCTGACAATTCAATCAAGGCATTACGCGTGTGTCTCCCTCAGGATGGTCGCCAGGAGCAGATCGCTGATGGCATAACTCGCACGGATGTAACGTAAATAACAGCTCAGGGTCTTCACTTCCTCGCGACCAAAGGCGGAATTGGATGGTGTTTGTCAATCTCCTGCCTACCATCAGCATGAAGGGCTACACGTACCTGAACATTAGTACCTTTGGCTAACGAAGGGTCGCTTCTTGAGGCGACTGTGGAACTCCCTGTAGCCATGATCAACGAGTCAGTGATTCCTGATAAGGTTGATCCTCCACCTACGCCTGAATCCTCCGCCATCCTACCCGATGAGGAGAGACCGTGCTCACGTAATCCTAGGGCATCGATCTCTTCGATTGGTGGTAAGAACTATAATTACGGCAATACTAAAGACTGTGTATGCATGTAGTATACATGTCTCTGGATTTGTGGCCGGCTGAATAATCGATGGCCGTGGTAACAACATTTGTATGCTTCGAAAAATACACTGGTGCCTTCATCGATTTGTTTGTTTGTTTGTTTGGGGTTTTACATCACTTTCAACATTATATCAGTCATTTCGTGATGAGACCTACTTGTAGCAGATATAGTGCTGCCTCACTGAATTGTCATGTCGCAGGTCCTTGACATGACAACCCACCAGGTCACAGATTTACAAGGACAACGGGTTAACCCTTTAGGCACGGGCCTCATCTCATATGGGACATTGAACCCATGACCTTTGGATCACCACAGAGGAACTGGTGCTAATAAGCTGGCTCTCTAACCTGCCTTGATCGAGGTGGACAGCAAAGACATTGACCCTAAAAACACTGCCAATATTGTAACCTTTTCTGGATCCAGTGAAGCCATCCGGAAGGCAAAAACAGAAATAAAGTACATCATGCAGGAGAAATGACATTTCGGGCTGGGGCCATGTGTGCAAACTATGTTTCAAATAATAATAATGATGTCTTTTGTGAAAATAAAAACACCTTTTTTCACTCTCATTATTTTGTTTGTTAAATGTTCCTGCTTTAAAGTGTTAACGTAAGAGCCTATTCGCCTCCCCCTTGATGGTATAAAAGCAAACACTAACATAATATACCCAGATTTGCACCATAATGCCTGCTAAGATGAAATGGAAAATATTTGAAAGGGGCATTGCTTTATACCCACCACACCACAGGCTGGTCCTCGATTCTCAAGAATTTATACACTTTAACACGCTTCTATTTATACATGGTGCCAGTGTGCAAAAAGATGAATTATTAATAATCACCAAATTCTAGCTAAAATACTATCTGGTTATGTAGTAATTGACTCACTTAAATTCGATCTAACTGTCTGTCCCTTCATATCCTTGTATACCCATCAGCATTGTTCCACGAACCTTGTTATAGTGGGCGCCACTTATAATGGTCCCCCAGCAATGGCAAATATACCCAGGAATGCTAATGCTCCCTCAAATAACAAACCAAATAACCAATTGCCTATTGGTTCCTGCAATATCCAGAGTGTATCCAGCACAATTCCTGAGGTGAAAGATTATTTCTGGGATATTAATCTACATGCCCTCTTATTACCTGAAACATGGATGCATGAATCTGGTGATGAAAGGGTCATTAGTGAACTTGAGGATGGTGCACTCAAATTTCATTCTTTCCCCAAGATTTCATGAGGGGTGGGGTGGGCCTGTTGCACAACCAACAGTCTTAAGCCACCTACTGTTAACACTTCCATATCAACAAACCAAACAAACCTTACGTCACGAAGTGTAATGACACCCTATCAACCTTTGACATGATTCAATGGATATATGACCCAACACATAGGCTTGGGAATACTTGTGATCTAATCATCACTTTCAAAGGGAACATGCTCCTCAAAAATCATCTAGTTGATGAATACATATCTGATCACAAGATGAACATATTGTGCCTTGATATCATACCTCCAAAACCTCAAAAAATCCATTAGTTACAGGAATTATAGAGGTATGGATCATCGATTCTTAGGGATGATGTCAAATCCCTTTCATGTCAAACTTCCACATGGGAACACCTATCCCTACATGACATGATGGGTTTCTATAACAAGACGCTTACATCATTGATGGATAAACATACTCCCCTATAAAATGCCATGGTATCCCAACGCTAACCAGTGCCTTTGATGAGCGACCAGATCAGGCATGAGAGGTCTCTTAAGAGGAGACTTGAGAAAAAGATGACTGGATTTCATACTGATAAAGAATTATATAATACCTATTGAAGTCATCCCAATCCAAATACTTCTCAAACTTGGTTGAGGAAAGCAAACATTGATTCCGTCATGCATAAGAACAGGGACACACCAATGCCCCAATATGATTGTGAGATCACTCAAGCTGAGAAATTAAATGGCTTTTGGATAAAATAGAAAAAAAACACTAAAAAAGATATGGAGACGGCACCAACATGCGCAGATCTGTCACTAGGTGGCACTACGAACAATGGCTCAATACCACTACCAGCCCATCACGGCTTGATAGATTTGTGCCCCTAACAATAAGTGATGTGCGCAAATTGGTGAAGAAGTCAGCTAAGGAGTCATTTAAGCTTGACCTCATCCCGACCTGGTGCCTACTTGACCTCATTGATGACCTCTTGCCCATCATTACTGCCATTGTAAACAAATCACTGACTGATTCAGCAGTATCAAAAAATAAGAAATTAAGTCTAGAATTCAGGAGTAGAACTCAAGAGGGCAGTTGCTTCATAAGGAATGGCCTTACTGACAAATTCCAATCAGCCTACAAGGAATCTTACAGCACTGCCTTACTCAGGGTACAAAATGATATCTTGCAGGATCTTGACAATATGAGGTCGGTTATCCTACTGTTGCTTGACCTCCCTGCTGCCTTTCACACCATTGACCATCAAATACTTTTTGATAGATTGGAATCAAGATGCAATGTTAGAGGTCGCGCCTTGTCATGGATTCAATTATAGCAATGTAACAGGAAGCAGTGTGTCAAGGTGGGGTCCATAGGTCCTCTCTCAAACAACAAAGTATAGGGTGCCACAAGGCTCAATCCTGGGAGGCCACAGGCCGTGGCACAGTTGGTTAGAGCACCAGCTTATTAACACCAGTTCCTCTGTGGTGGGTTCGATGATGTGATGTAAAACCCCAAACAAACTCAGTCCTGGGTCCCATACTCTTTACCATTTACATCTCCACCTACCATTTACATCTCCCCTTTCCGACTTCCTGCTCAAATATGGTCTCAACTACCACATTTATGTGGACGACATCCAAATCTACATCTCAGCAAGTCAACATTAGAAGACATAAATTAGACGACACCCAAATCTACATCCCTATTAACCGCTCTTGCAGTCAGCAAGTTAAATTAGAAGAATGTGTCAGCGAGGTCAGGACTTTCCTCATCTTAAACAAGATGCAAATAAATGACGTAAAACTGAGATGCTAATCTGTACTGACAGATATAGTACTGCTGCTAATAACAATATACCTAATACTCTCAGAGTAGGTGACTGATATCAAACCCTATGAGTCTGTTGTCGACCAAGGTATCACTTTTGACTCCAAGATGGACATGAATGCACAAATCAGAAAAATGTGCAAAAAGGGATATTATCACATCAGGAATGTAGCTGTTATCAGACACTGTCTAAACGAGAAGACAGCTGTGACATGTAACTCATGCTTTTGTTACATCTACTCTCGATTTTGGAAATGGTCTTCTTGCTGGTCCTCCAAGATCTGACCTAAAGAAGCTTCAATACCTACAGAACTCTGCATCCCGTTTGGTAGGAAAGATCAGGAAATTTGATCATATATCAGGAAAATTGAAGGAATTGCACCGGCTTCCAGTCAATGCTAGGATCGATTTCAAAATCCTCCTCATGACCTGGAGGGCATTAAACGGTAAGGCACCACCTTACTTGCGCGATTTACTCCTAATGAAACATGGAGATTGATGTCTAAGATCTAATGATGGTACATACCTATTTGTTCCTAAGACCTGTTTGAAGACTGGGTGATAGGGCTTTTTCTTCCATTAGCCACAGGCTGCGGACTTCCCTCCCTAGTGACATTAGTACTTCAGTCACCTCATTTAAAAGTAGATTGAAAAGTCATCTGTTCAGAAAAGATGTTCTGAACACAGTGCTTTGAACAGACTTGTTTGATATCAGCGCTATATATATTTTATTATTATTTGATTATTATTATTACAATTGATATCATCTTAGACAAACATATTTTGGGAATATTTTATGATGAGGCTCAAAGCAGGATAGCACTGTTTGACGCCATTCTGGCACTATCCAAAGGACAATAGGTTTCATGATGTCATAAGCATATTTCCATACTCTATTGATGTCATTTTACCTATCAGTGCCTCTATGATGACACATCACATAAAAATGACGTCAAGAAAGAAGTGTGCTTTCATAAAGGGGCAATAAATTAGGGTCTTGTTAAAATAGAATTAACATGCAAACATGGGGATGCATCAATAAAAAAGAAAATAGATATCCAAGACAATTACATTTATTACAAATATGTGAATTTGAAACGATTTTTGCGAAATTGGTGCTTAATCCCTTGAAAGGCTGAGGTGTGGAAACTATGACAAACTAACCTTTGATGCCTGACATCACAATGTCTTTGAAGACCAACCCTATGAAGGCTGATAATTGGCAGGAGTGACATTTTGCCTGTGCCCTCCTTTATTGAAATTAAGGGTTCTCACAACGAGAAACACAAAGGGCCTTTAGTTCCCTTTGATCACAATCATAATGTAAATATAAACTCAGAGCTGAGGCCACCTTTCGTTTGGGGTATTGGCCATTTTTTAAGCAATTCTTGTTACGCGTATAGTGTATTTTTACCTTTATATTTGGTACAGAAAGAGGACTCTAAAAAGATGGTAGTTTCGGAATTCGTTATTTTTTTGTGGTTAATATGGTTCACGCAGCTGATGCCACCTTGGTTTGATTTGATTTTGAAGTTGGCTGCTCCACTTATGTCTTGTGGGCACTCAGAGCCAACATAATATGGCTACACAGCTACATGTAGAGGGGAGATCCAGTCTCCATTCTGTGTAACACTTGTACTGAGCTCCTGAGGTAGGCGCCTACATGTACACTCATGTTCAACGATCCTATCTCGCTACACCCCAATGCACTGTCAACATTAAAACCTACACACTCCTTGAAGACCTAATGAGCTGTCTTCTTTGCATACCTACCTGCCTATCAACCTACTCCCCACTACACTGCATCCTATACATCAACAATAGTTTTCCTCCAACCACCAGCCTTTCAAAACCTATAAAACACAATCACGATCAGTGGCTGCTTATAAATAAAACAAAATATCTTCAACTCCTGAAAAGCAAGAAAAACTGAAGATTTTAACACCCCACAAACCGTTAATTTCTTTCTCAAGACCAAATCCAAAGAACAATACAGAACGACCTTGTTCTCCACTTATGATATACCTAAATATTGGTCGATCCAAATGTGCCCAAATGTTGCCATGTAAGCTATAAAAAGATGTTGCCATGTAAGCTATAAAAAGATGTTGCTTCAGCTGAAGACAGTCAAATAAACGTTTTTGTAACGCCCAGTGATGTTATCACCTGTGCAACTGAGAATATAGTAGTGTCAGCAGACGATCCAACATTATTAGAGAGTGCATCCAAAGACTGGATGGATGAATTGTGCAAGACCATAATGTCTAATACAAGGACATATCCAAACGATCCTAGTGACGATTGGTATGTATACGAGGAACCGGCCAGAAATGTTAGCGATGAGA
Organism: Amphiduros pacificus; assembly: GCA_949316495.1. Lineage (NCBI taxonomy): Eukaryota > Metazoa > Annelida > Polychaeta > Phyllodocida > Hesionidae > Amphiduros > Amphiduros pacificus. Next base: position 30,980,194 of record OX439001.1, read on the forward strand.
ATGATAGTAACTCTGATGATGAGGATGAAACCAAATCTCTGATTGATTTTGACAACGCTGATTACCAAGGTGAAGAGGTGATCACAAAGGTTCCCAGTAAAGCTACTCCCAAACTGAAAGGTTCAGGGGGGTCAATGATTAAGCAAATCAGAAAAAAATCCAAGGCTTCGGTAATTAAGATGGATGGTGAAGATGATGATGAGGAAGATGAAGTGAAAGTTAGAGGTACACCACTAGGGATCGCCAGAGCGATCGTAGAAATTAGAAATGTGGTAAGAGAGTACATGATAGAAAAAGAGAGCAATAAAAAAGAAGTGTGCTACTATCAAATGCACGGGACCTGTAAAAAGGGCAATAGATGTGTAACTTTTCACATGATGTGGGGAAAAAGCATGATGCACGGAAGGGGAAAACGACCGACAAGAAGCCGTACCCAAGAAGCCCCAGAAAAGACAGCAGGGCGAAACGCCCAAGAAAATATTGACATTCATACAGTGGATTGAGGATAAACTCCTATATATGTGAATCATGTAACAAAAACACGAAAATGGGTGAAAGAATTCTAAAAAATCTAGGTGAACTAGATCAGTGTATATTGTCAAATAAAAAGTTGAATCTAGTAAAAAACTTTCATCTTATGTCTTCTATACATATATATGAATCGTGTACATGTTACATGTCAGTAGAAAAGAACGTAAGAATTATCATAGAACTCAAAAGTGAACATCAACACAATGATACAATATATGACCAGTTAATGGCACTATTATTCAATTATCACATTTATAACATAACAATAGTTCCAACAAAGAAGTCTGATAAATCAATTGACTTAGTCCTCTATCCACGCCAAAATACTCCACGGAAAGTAAGAAAACTTCCAGTAGGTGACCTATGGGAATATATAAAGGAGAACAGGAGAGTAAAAATTGAAAAAGTCGAATTGGTAGGAATGAATAAAAATAATTTACACAGTAAAATAGATGCGAACAAAATTATACCAGTATCAATCCTGAAAAATAAAAATACACTGGACAACATTAAAGTGAACCATTATTACGATTTTACTATGACAACAAATAGTTGTACTACGACTCCACACATTTACTATGATGCGCCTATAAATAGCTTACGATATGCTAAAAATAGCACTCCAAGGAAACGGGTTGACATTAATGTTCAAGATCTGAATGAAATACAACTTAATGATCAGCTTTTTGAAGATATAAATAGACATGGGCACTGCGAACCAGGTGACGACACTGAACCACGTGATCGGTTATGCCCCGCCCCTATCCCTGAAGCTACGGTACAGCGTGTAACGAACACTTCTTCCCTGAGCAAAACTATGCAACAAAACTGTACAAGCCACACTAATGACACTTATACCACGAAAGAAATGGGTACTGAAGCATCAGAAGGACTTAAACGAATGTCATTTACCAGGAATCTGCCTACAAAACATCGAATCGAGAGAAATATAGCCACGCCCACGCCTGCTAGGATTGGTCGGTCCGCGAAGCAAAAAAATTATGGTATGGGGAAACCCCCATTCATGACCTCACCAACGTCAAGGGTCAATGGACCTGGAATTCCCCCCGGGGTTGATCTTAATGAAACATCTGACAAGAATAATATTGAGCGTAGTAAAAATAAGAAATTGAAAAACAAATACAATATAAATAAACTACAAATAGCAACAGCAAATGCTCAAAGCATAGGAAATAAAATAGATTATTTAAAGTTATATATAATAGAGAATAAAATAGACATTTTCTTCATTACAGAAACATGGATGAATGAATTAAATGAACGTGAAATAAGATCTGAACTATCAGATATTAGTTTCAAAATTGAACACGTTCCCCGGCCCCTACGGTCAGGTGGCGGGATTGCAGTGGTCTTCAAAGATGAACTTGATATAACAAAAGTAATTACTCAATTTAATATATCAACTATGGAATTAATGGAAACGAAGATCACGACTAATGCAAAGACTTGTACGGTAGTTACTATATATTGGCCTGAACCCTCTGACAAAAACCTATATACCTACTCTAAATTTTTGGAAGAATTTTCGGAAATTCTATCATACTACAGCACTTATAAACACGAAGTAATTCTGGTTGGTGACTATAATTTTCATCTAAACAAACCCGAAAGACCAAATGTTATTAAATTCAATGAAATATTAGATCTATACAATCTAATTAACCACATAAAGGAACCAACACACATCATGGGTAACACACTTGAGTTATTGATCACAAACATAAATACAAACATAATTGATAATCATGTAGTTCATGAAAAAATCTCTGATCATGACATAATAAAAATACTACTGAACATGAGTGCACCGACGGCGGTTAAGAAAAAAATATCATACAGAAATTTTAAAAAAATGAACATTGAAAAGTTCAAAGAGGATATTAAGAAAAATTTTGTAGAAAACTCTCAATACTGTGATATAGAACTTAATGAGCTTCTACAAAAATTTAATAGTTTAACAAACATTCTAAATAAACATGCTCCATTAGTTGAGAAAACCATAAGCGTCAGGAAGCCGGCTCCATGGTTATCCGACGATATTCGAGCTGAAAAGAGAAAACAGAGAAAATTTGAAAGAAAACATAAAAAAACTGGCCTTATTGTAGATAAAGAACAGTTTCAGTCACAACGCAATAAATACAATAGTTTAATTAAATCTGCGAGAAACAATTACTTTTCTAATATAATTAATGAAAATAAATCTGACCCGAAAAAAATTATTTAAAATATTAAATAAATTACTTCATACAAAAGAAACTACACCGTTCCCTAAACATTATGATATGGAGGAATTAGCAACAGAATTTAATACTTTCTTTCTTGATAAAATTACTACCATAAGAAAAGATCTAGATGATATCACCACAAATACTGCAACATCAAATAGCAGGATGATAATCTTACCAGAAGAAAAGAAATTTACTCGCAACTTAAAAAATTTCAAACCTCTGAGTAATAAAGAAGTCGTTGAACTAATTAAAGAAGCAGCAAAGAAGTCGTGTGAACTTGATCCCATACCTACCTGGTTATTGAATGAATGTGTGGGGGATCTGCTTCCACTAATAGCAGCGATAATAAATAAATCCATTACCCTAGGAGTAAAGCCAGACTCTCTAAAAATGGCAATCATCAGGCCATTAATTAAGAAATTAGGACTAGAATTAATTAAAAAGAACTATAGACCAGTATCAAACCTTGCCTACTTATCAAAACTAATAGAGAGAGCGGTAGCTAAGCAGTTTATTGGTCATCTTGTAGCTAATAACATCACCAGCATCTTCCAGTCCGCATATAAAGAATACCATAGTACAGAAACGGCCCTGGTAAAGGTACAAAATGATATGCTAATGGACATTGACAATGGCAAAACGGTGATGTTGGTACTATTAGATCTATCCGCAGCCGTTGACACCATTGACCATGAAATTCTGCTTAATAGATTAAAGATGAGATGTGGGATCACAGGCACTGCTCTGAAATGGTTCAGATCTTACCTAACAAACAGGCAACAGTGTGTGACAATACAGGGAAAAAAATCAAAGAATGCTGAAATACAGTATGGAGTACCCCAAGGGTCAGTTTTGGGCCCGTTGCTCTTTACATCATACATGGAACCACTATCAGATATCATATCACCATATGGGTTAAAACATCACATATATGCTGATGACACCCAACTATACATTAGCTTTAATCCTTTACATGCCTCTGAGGCATCTAAATCCTTAAATGAAATGGAGGAATGTATAAAAAAGATTAAAATCTTTCTCATCGAAAATAAAATGAAAATTAATGATGGCAAAACCGAGATGATTATATGTGGCAAATTGTCACAACTTAAGAAGGACAACATCCCTACTCAAATCACAGTAGGTGAATCAGTTATTGCCAGATCTGAAAACGTAAAAGATCTAGGAGTAATAATCGATAGCAAACTATCCATGAAACCTCAAATAAGAAAAATATGTAAAAATGGATACTTTCATGTAAGAAATCTCTCTCAGATAAGGGACTGCATAGATGAGAAAACAGCAAATACCCTGGCTCATGCCTTTATCACATCAACTTTAGATTATGGAAACTCATTACTAGCTGGACTACCCAAATGTGAAATAGCGAAACTGCAAAAGCTGCAGAATGCTGCAGCGAGAGTAGTGGGAAAAATAAAAAAGTTTGATCACATAAGTCATAAATTAAAGGAACTCCATTGGCTGCCGGTGTCGGCCAGAATCGACTTTAAGATAGCACTCCTAACCTGGAAGGTGCAAAATGGCTTTGCCCCGGAATACCTATCTGATCTTTTGACACCTAAGGACAATGCCAGGTCATTACGATCAAATTCCAATAATGAATATATGGTTCCCAGGACAACCAATAAAAATTATGGGGACAGAGCTTTCTCTGTATACGCACCAAGAAAATGGAACACACTTCCATTAAATATTAAAAATTCAAAAACACTGGAATCATTCAAAACAAGGCTTAAAACGCATCTTTTTACAACTTCTAACCTAAACAGCGCCATGAGCAGACCTAGTCTGGAATAGCGCTATACAAATACTTTATTATTATTATTATTATTGCTCCGTTTTGGTTCTAGAAAATGACTTCCGCAGTTGCGAATGATATAATGAGATATTAATTATAGTTTTTAAGATTTCACATGGTGCTATATGTGGGCACTGGTTTATTTTCAACATATCCAATGTGGTTGCCGTGTTGTCAACCAGAAGTGACGCCATTTTGCCCCCTCCAATAGTCTATGCTAATAGAGAATATCTTTGGCTTTCCTTTGGTAAGTAGAATCATAACAATTGGATAATTATATTTTAAGTTGTGAGTGAAAAAAGCCAAACTAAGAAAAATTTAGACATTGAATTGAAAGATGACACTTATGCTAAAAGGGGATTTAAAAAAGATATATTTTTTATATTATTTGGTAGTTATATTTTTATTCGGTTATTGGTTTATGTTGTTTTTAATTGTTTTTTTTCTGTTCTGTTTGGTTTTTTGTTATTTTTGTTTAATTGGTGCTTAATTTTTTGTTTATATGGTGTTACATGTGCCATCCATGTTACCTGTGGGGCATGTGGAGTATTTTTCAGATACGACAGGAAAAATATGTTGATAAGACGGACAACACTGATTCTTGGCAGTTTTTCTTATTTTTATCATAGAAAATATATATTGACAATAATGTTTTGATTGTTCAAAATGAATAATTAACATGGAACGGGTATCAATATCGGTATCCTTCAAGTATTGGTAACGTTTATAAAGTATCAGTATTGTTATTGTACTGATAATTATTAATGAGGCCCATCCCTGTGTGGTTACTATTTTATGTGATATCGCCATTATAGATTGAAGCATGGGAATGAATGAATGAATGATTGCTTAACGGCACATTGACACAATGAGGTCATTCAGTGCAAAAAACAGAAACAAAAGACAAACTAGAAACAAAATGTAAAATGTTAACACAATATGTAGACTTAGACTTCAAGAATACATTACATCAAACATATTTTATAATGCCAATGCTTGTAAACAAGACGCAGGATCAGAAAATATTAAAACTGTCTGATGTAGGGAATTATCCACATGATCTTAAGCCAGGTACAAAGTTCAGCAGAATAAATGGATGATTTATTTAGCAGACATTCTAAATAGATATGATTGCTCTTAACAGCAGCTGCAGCAGCCTTGTCATCATCAAATGATCTACTAGTGTATATACACTGATATCAAGTGAAAATAGATTTAATTTCTTTATATCTATTTATATAAAGGGATGGATCTGTTTAGTATTTCTTAAATTCCGACATGGCTACATTATTTTCGATTTATATTTAAGGATTGATAAAGATTCTTTGATGCGAATGCCAAAAGTTGGTATTGTATTAGGTTTACTTTCAAAAAGGTCAACATAATTTGGATTAAATATGGTATCATATGCAGGATTGTCTGGATTTGCAGCAATTTCTGCAGCATACTGAAGGGCAAGCTTTTCTCTTCTTAAAACTAGAGGCAGTTCATCTGCCTCAACTGCCAAGCTATCCGCAGATGATGTACAAAATGCACCAAGGCTTAATCTTAAACCCTGATTTTGAATTGGATCAAGCATTTTAATATATGATGGACAAGCTGATCCATATATCATACATCTGTAATCAAGTCTGGAACATACCAGCACTATTCTCATATATAATTGTAATAAAATATTACCGTCCCCTCCCCAATCAGTATGGGCAAGAACCTGTAATAAATCTAATGCCTTCTGGCATTTCTTTTTGACATATTTGATATGAGGTATAAAAGATAATTTCCTTTCAAAATAAGAAAGTTAGTTCCTTCAACAACAGGTATCCAAGTTTGGCCTAAAAAATAAAGATCACTTGAAGCAACGCAGAGGGTTTGGAATTAAAACATCAACTTGGACATTTAGATATCCAAATTTAATAGATGTTGGAAGCTGTGATGCTTCAAATGTCAGAATAAACATATTTATTAGAACTTTTGCACCATCCTTTTTAATTCAAATATGCTTGCATTGGACAATATCTTGGTCTTTCAGCTCATCCACTATTTCCTCTTCACAAACTCCAAATCTGGGCATCTTTTTTGAGGGTCTCAGGAGCCGTTATTAAAACTGGAACTGTGGCTAAGATTTGGCATCTTAAAATATTGTCTGCATGGTTTTTCCACTCAACTTTAGTTAAAAAACAAGTTCCCAATTTTTAATATATTGGACATATTTTCTGGAAAATGCAAAAAAAATATTTTCACTACCATTACTATTATAAAAACCTGCCACCTGGAAGCGACGTTGAGCCAATATTTCAAATGGCTGTCAAATCTGTTCTAATTGACCAATTTTAATTCTGTTTGGCTCTATGACTTTGAGAGATCCATCAGAGGTTATCCGAAGGTCATACGTTGGTCATTTAAAAAAATATTTTTATATGGTATTGATTTTTAAGTCATTTTAAGATATAAATAAGGGTTTTCTGGTAAATTTTCTGTCCTTCATTTTTCACTATGTCTTGTATTTAACATTTCTAACAAAAGACATCAAAATCATATCAAAAGCATCACAAAATTATATAAATTTCATTACAGTTGAGTGTGTAACAGTGTTTTGATGATGATAAGTGTAAATCTGTAATTTCTTATCGTTAGTATTTGCACCTCCAAGTCGGGGATTACTCCTCGTTATGCAGTCTTAATCTGGAGTACCTTCCTTTTTTTAAATTGGGTACAAATCTTGTTAAAATTCACTTTCAGGTGATGATATTCTTATTAAGGTGATGATATTTTTATTATATATATATATATATATATATATATATATATATATATATATATATATATATATATATATATATATATATATATATATATATATATGTAACTGTGTTATTTCTTAGTTAATATATTTTTTTCAATCTAGCCATTGTTCATAATCAGGTGCCGTTCAGATTTCACTCAGATGGGCTGTCCGGCTGTGTAGTGAGCGTCTGGAATGATGCGATTAAGCATCCGGTTCTGTTGTGAGCACTAGACACTCTTCAAATCTCTCCCCTCTGAGCTTTGTGCCGAACAGTGGAAGAGGTGCAAGTGGGTCAATCTACTCATGGTGGTGTCTGCAACGATGCATCTGTCTCTCACTATTGTATCTTTTTCTCACTCTTACAACTGTCTCTCACTATTGCAGCTATCTCTCGCTTATGTAGCGATCTCTCACAATTGAAGCTATCTCTCACTTATGCAGCTATCAATCCATCATTGTTGTATCTATCTCTCTTTTATGCAGTTATCAACGACAAATGGTGTGATAAACATCGCCAAACAATTTATAAACTGAAATGTAGCTCTGTTGTCGTCTACAGCTCTGTTGTTATTGGCTGTAACTATGTCTCACTTTACCTGTCTTTCACTTCTGTAGCCATCTCTCGCTGTTACAGCAATCTCTAACGTGTGCAGCTCTCACTTATGCAGCTATCTCTCACTTATGCAGCTATCTCTCACTTATGCAGCTATCTCTCACTTTTGCAGCTATCTCTCACTTATGCAGCTATCTCTCACTTTTGCAGCTATCTCCCACTTATGCAGCTATCTCTCACTTATGCAGCTATCTCTCACTTTTGCAGCTATCTCTCATTGTTGTAACTACTTCTCACTTTTGTAGCTATTTCTCATTTGTGCAGATATTGTTACGTAGGCTCTGCATACTACTAGCGAATGGGGAATCTCCGTCGTTGGGGAACGTGGACGGGGATCAGGAACTGTACTCGCTGGCTATCTGTGAACGGGGCCTTAACCTAGCTACCCTATCTACCTATATGAGTTGGGAGGTAATAAGGACTGTAGACACAGAGTATACAATGCACAAGGGTTTCCTTTATTCGGTGCTGTATACACTAGTCTGGCTAGGTCGGCATGGCAAAGAGTGAGGCATATGAAATACTCGAATGCATGATACTGACAAAGTCCTGAGGATGCATAAAACACCCAAGTCTATGTAAGTGTGGCTGTCACGATGCTGAGTGTCGTGGATCTTCTAGGCAAGTGGATTCTGCTCCCTGAGTAGCGATTTCGGGGCCTTTTTAAGGAAATCTGAGCATCTGCGTGAGGGCCGCCTGCGTAGCGTCTTCTTCAGCGCCGGGGCAGCGCATCTCCGTGGCGTCTGCCTGCGTGGCTTCTCTGCAGCGCCGTGGCGTGGCTGTGTGGCTTGGAGGATCATGTCATCTCTATTCGGAGTGAGTAATGCATCTCCTTAGCCTGCACTTGTTGGCCTCTACGTTGCACTCAGTAATCTCTATGGTTTCTTGCCAAAGATCGTGATTGTCAATATTTGTATATAAGAGTTTATAGGTAGGTAATCTATATCCTACAATATCTCTCACTATTGTAACTATTTCTCCCTTGTGTAACTATTTCTCACTTGTGCAGTTATCTCTTACTGTTGTAACTATTTCTCTCTGCAGCTATCTCTCACTTATGCAGCAGTCTCTTACTGTTGTACCAATCTCTCACTCTTGTGCAACTATCTTTCTCCCACTGTTTCAACTGTTTCTCAATATTGCATTTCACCCATGTGGGCTAATATGTATAAGAGCTAGCAGAACCTCAATAATTAGGTCAAATTAACGATGTTGTAAACTTGAGCCCAAATATAAAAATATATGCATATTGTAGCCAATATTTCATATCTTGAGTAATTCTCACAACAAATAAGTGACAACTGCTCTATTCATCCATCACATAAACTTCCAAAATAAAAATGAAGGAAAGATTTGTCAAGCGTCAACAAATTCCATCAAATGGCAACGTGGTGAACCAGAAGCCAATGCCACTTATGTAGTCGAGGAGCCAGTGGGAGTTTCGTCTGACAGAAAGCAAAGCGCAATTTGAAGTGCAACGCATGTAGCAGGTGACCTAGGGTTTCTGAAATGATATTTTTTTTCAAATTGTCGGGTCTTTCAAAAGATACAGCTGTTTCCATGGCAACCATTTACATTTTATTGGGATTCTAGAAAAAGGTCCATTTTCATCTCTAGCTTTTCACTGAATATGTATTTCCCAACAAAATCAGGTGGGAAGGTTGGAGACATGGCAACCTATTTGAAAATGGTGTAAAATTTGAATTATTATATAAAAATGAAGGAAAGATTTGTCAAGCGTCAACAAATTCCACCAAATGGCAACGTGGTGAACCAGAAGCCAATGCTACTTATGTAGTCAAGGAGCCAGCCCCCAATTTTTGGGTGGGAGTTTCGTCTGACAGAAAGCAAAGCGCAATTTGAAGTGCAACACATGTTTCAGGTGACCTAGGGTTTCTCAAATGATATTTGTTTTTTTTTTCAAATAGTGGGGTCTTTCAAAAGATACAGCTGTTTCCATGGCAACCATTTACATTTTATTGGGATTCTAGAAAAATGTCCATTTTCATCTCTAGCTTTACACTGAATATGTATTTCCTAACAAAATCAGGTGGGAAGGTGGAAGACATGGCAACCTATTTGAAAATGGTGTAAAATTTGAATTATTAATATCTCACGGTTACCATGGCAACAGAATACTTCAAATTTTCATACAAATATCAAATATGACCACAAATAGTATCTCTCATTTATTAATAAGATTACAATTATTCAATCATATTTGACCACCAGTTGCTAGCTGCCAGTTGCTTGTGAGCCATATTTAGGCGATAATTTATCAAAAGCTATTGCCATGGTAGGCAAAAGAAATTTCAACTGAAGGCAAAATCATGAAAATTAAGTCATTTTTTGCAAATTCAATAAATGTACATGACACCTTGCATTATTTCGTATGCTTTAACCTATATTTGACCTCGATATTTTAATATATGCCCTTGACCTTTGAAATTAGAAAAAAAATGCCAGTTATGACTATTTTAATGGTTCTGTTACACAGTAACGTAACATGTGGAGCGAGTAGCTGTTTGTGTAAATCTTGATATTGTGTTAAAAAATAATCCAAAACGTTGGAGAAAATGCCAACGGGATGGATGTTTCCTTGTTTGAGCAAATGACAAACGTTTTACTGACGTGGTGATAATATGATTAATGCAGTTGGATGATGTTACACAGACGTTTGTGTTAAACGTGGTCACAACGATCAGGCAACGAGCTGACAGAGTCTTTGAAATCACCACTGTGTTATACAGAAAAAACTAGAGCAATGGTGTGACTTTTCTTGCTTTGTTCCTTGCCTACTACCACAACATCCACCAAGTATTAAAACAACGTCCCAAAAATGAGCCTGGAACAACCTGGGCGCATGAGTAACGACGCCAACATATCAGCAGCGAGGTGACAACGTTTGGCCAAATCGTTGGAAAATTTTAAACATCCCAAAAACTTTTTTGGCAGTCTAACGTTGCCCAACATCACCCAACGTAGCCAACTTTCCCCTGATGAGGTCAAAACATTCATTAACGAGCTCAACGTTTGGTCAAGATTGCAGACTCATTCCCCAAACGACAAAAACGTCATAGTGCAACAGCCCCATTTTAGAGCTAACGACCATAAGATTCGCAAAAATCAGAATTATTGGCATAGAAAGGTTGATATGAATGTTATAAACAAGTGCCTTCGGCTGGAAAAGGATGCTGTCTTTAACTGTTGCAGCTATCTCTCACTTATGCAGCTGTCTCGCACTTGTGCAGCTATATCTCACTGCTATATCTGTCTCTCACTGTTGTAATTATCTCTCACTTGTGTAGCTATTTCTCACTGCTTTAACTATATCTCACTTTGTAGTTATCTCACTTATGCAGTTGTCTCTCCCTTGAGCAATACTATGACTGTCTCTCGCAACTGTAATTATCTCTCACTGATGAAGCTGTCTCTCAAATGTGCAGCTATCTATATCTGCTGTAATTACCTCTCACTTGTGCAGCTAGCTCTTACTTCTGCAACTGTCTCTCATTTGTGCAACTATCTCTCACCGCTGTAACTATCTCTCACTTGTACAGCTATCTCTCACTTGTACAGCTATCTCTCACTGCTGTAACTATCTCTCACTTTGCAGTTAACTCACTAATGCAGATGTCTATCACTTGTACAGCTATCTCTCATTTATGCAGCTATCTTTAACTGTGTCTCACCTTTGTCTCACCTCTCACCTGTGCAGCTATTTATCATATTTGTAGCCATCTCTCATTCATGCAGCTATATTTCTCTTACTATCTCTTACTTGTAACTATCTCTCACGTGTGCATCTATCTCTCACTAGTGCAGCTGTCTCACTTGTGCAGCTATCTCTCACTTATGCAGCTGTATCTCACTTGTGCAGCTATCTTTCACTGCCTTAACCATCTCTCACTGTTGTAACTCTCTAATTTGTACAACTGTCTCACACACATACACTAGAGAATGTGCGCCGCATGGCTACCGGCTGAAAACCAGGCGGTAACCAGGTGGTTTCCAACAGCTGGTTTTCACAAAAAGTAAGACGCATGGTAACCAGGCGGTTTTAGATTTGCCAGCCGCATGGTTTCCAGCTGGCTGCCATGTGAATTCCATGCGATTTACTAACCATGTGGATACCGCATGGCAGGGACCAGGTGGTTTTCATGCGATTTTCATAGATATCCTAGGTTAGCTCAGGTGGGCTATTGCTGGATTATTATTGGGCTTATATTATTTCCTGGTGATTATTGTGTGGTTTTCATATGGTTTATTGAGGATATGGCATTAGGGTGGTTCATGCTCGCTGGGATATTGGTTGAAATTACCAATTAAAATTGCTAAATTACTAGTTTTATGAAAGTTATTATAGTTGCTGATTGATTTTTTTTATTAATGACAAAAGCATCATTTTTATTTCAACAGAGAGATCTTTATTGGAACAATCTTCATCACAATATAGTATTCAAATGTTTTAATCTTGATATATCACAATACCAATATTATAACTTAAGCAATGTACAAATATTTAAATAACAATTTATCTTAGTACACATTTGGATAATTACAGTTATTAAAATATTCGAATCATTTTGTTAGAACATAGATTAAGCAGTTCTTGATGTTTAAGAAAATTATTATGCAGCATGAATGAATGTTTAATTTTATGACATAATATTTATTTCAGGGAGCTCAAAACAGCTCTTGGGGCACATTTCTGCCTTTGTTAACCTAGAGGTTAACATTAAAGTTGGCATAGTAACCAGCCTATTTTGACATCATTCCTTGGTGATCTTGAATTACAATATAAGCACTTGCTGGTCACAAGTAATGAATCACATTTCAACTTTCAATATCTTAACAGTTCAGGTAGTCCTAGATTTAAAGGTCCATTCATCATATTCGTGACTTATCATCTAATACTTAGTCCATTCTGCAATTTTGTGACATGCCATACTGAATTGTCACTCTTGCATGGAATTTCTTTTTTTCTTTTTTTGTAATTGTACTGTACTTAGTCCCTTATATTCCGTACTTTGTCCCTTCTATGGTAATGTGAATACTCAGGCCTCACAGGACCCTTTATTTATGCTCATTCTGCACTGAATCATTCCTGCTAATATCTTATGTAAGATAGTGGTACACATCAAAATGTGCTCATGTGATTCCTTAAGTCCTGCATGGATGGTTGTCTGCTCATTCTGCACTGAATCCTTCCTGCATGGATGGGTATCTGTTCATTCTGCATTGAATCCTTCCTGCATGGATGGTTGTCTGTCTCATTCTGCACTGAATCCTTCCTGCATGGATGAGTATCTGCTCATTCTGCACTGAATCCTTCCTGTATGGATGTGTGTCTGCTCATTTTGCACTGAATCCTTCCTGCATGGATGTGTGTCTGCTCATTCTGCACTGAATCCTTCCTGCATGGATGTGTGTCTGCTCATTCTGCACTGAATCCTTCCTGCATGGATGGGTATCTGTTCATTCTGCACTGAATCCTTCCTGCATGGATGTGTGTCTGCTCATTCTGCACTGAATCCTTCCTGCATGGATGGGTATCTGTTCATTCTGCATTGAATCCTTCCTGCATGGATGGTTGTCTGTCTCATTCTGCATTGAATCCTTCCTGCATGGATGGTTGTCTGTCTCATTCTGCACTGAATCCTTCCTGCATGGATGTGTGTCTGCTCATTCTGCACTGAATCCTTCCTGCATGGATGGGTATCTGCTCATTCTGTACTAAAACCTTCCTGCATGGTTGGTTGTGACTGGTCATTCTGGATTAGTCCTTCCTGCATAGATGGGTAGACTACACATTCTGCATCGAGTCCTTCCTGTATGGATGGGTGTCTGCTCATTCTGCATGGATGGTTCTGACTGCTCGTCCTGTAAAAAAAATGTGACATATAGTATCATACTTGGTGCTTCAAGAGGATCTGAACCTACTAGATATCTTTAAGTATTTTTATCAAATTTAGTGAAAAAAGACTAACAGTATCATTATCTTCATCAGAAAAAAGACATTACATTCATGAATTTTATATATATGTGAGATCCCCAAAACAAGGATGTGTCAGAGTAATTTGAAAGTGCTCTCTCATAAGTAATATGGAACCTCACAAGGGATGGAGAACCTCACAAGTGATAGGGTACCTCACAAGTGATGGAGAATCTTACAAGTGATAGGGTACCTCACAAGTGATGGAGAACCTCACAAATGATGGAGAACCTCACAAGTGATGGAGAACCTCTCAAGTGATGGGGAATCTCACAAGTGGTGGGGAACCTCATAAGTGACGGGGAACCTCACAAGTGATAGGGAACCTCACAAGTGATAGGGTGCCACACAAGTGATTAAGTACCTCACAAGTGATAAAGTACCTTACAAGTGATAAAGCACCTCACAATTGATGGAGAACCTCAAAAGTGATAGGGAACCTCACAAGTGATAGAGTACCTCACAAGTGATAGGGTACCTCATAAGTGATGGGAAACCTCACAAGTGATAGGGAACCTCACAAGTGTTGGAGTACCTCACAAGTGATGGAGAACCTCACAAGTGATGGAGAACCTCACAAGTGATAGGGTACCTCACAAGTGATAGGGTGCCTCACAAGTGATAGAGTACCTCACAAGTGTTGGGAACCTCACAAGTGATGGGAAACCTCACAAGTGATGGGAAACCTCACAAGTGATGGAGAACCTCACAAGTGATAGGGTACCTCACAAGTGATAGAGTACCTCACAAGTGATAGGGAACCTCACAATTGTTGGGGAACCTCACAAGTGATGGGGAACCTCACAAGTGATAGGGAACCTCACAAGTGATGGAGAACCTCACAAGTGATAGGGTACCTCACAAGTGATAGGGTGACTATAAGAGTGATAGGGTGCCACACAAGTGATAAAGTACCTCACAAGTGATAGAGTACCTCACAAATGATAGGAAACCTCACAAGTGTTGGGGAACCTCACAAGTGATGGGTGACCTCACAAGTGATAGGGTGCCACACAAGTGATAAAGTACCTCACAAGTGATAAAGTACCTCACAAGTGATAAAGCACCTCACAAGTGATTGAGAACCTCAAAAGTGATGGAGAACCTCACAAGTGATGGAGAACCTCACAAGTGATAGGGTACCTCACAAGTGATAGAGTACCTCACAAGTGATAGAGTACCTCACAAGTGATAGGGTACCTCACAAGTGTTGGGGAACCTCACAAGTGTTGGAGTACCTCATAAGTGATGGGAAACCTCACAAGTGATAGGGAACCTCACAAGTGTTGGAGTACCTCACAAGTGATGGAGAACCTCACAAGTGATGGAGAACCTCACAAGTGATGGAGAACCTCACAAGTGATAGGGTACCTCACAAGTGATAGGGTGCCTCACAAGTGATAGAGTACCTCACAAGTGTTGGGAACCTCACAAGTGATGGGAAACCTCACAAGTGATGGGAAACCTCACAAGTGATGGAGAACCTCACAAGTGATAGGGTACCTCACAAGTGATAGGGAACCTCACAAGTGATAGGGAACCTCACAAGTGTTGGGGAACCTCACAAGTGATAGGGTACCTCATAAGTGATAGGGAACCTCACAAGTGATAGGGAACCTCACAAGTGATAGGGAACCTCACAAGTGATAGGGAACCTCACAAGTGTTGGGGAACCTCACAAATGATGGGGAACCTCACAAGTGATAGGGAACCTCAAAACTTGACATATGTGATGTACAAACCACATGAATGGTGTTAAAAGCACATAAGTGATGTAACCACCCAAGTGATGTTCAAACCATATGGGTAACATACAAACACATAAAACATCTACAATACAAGTGATGCTCAATCACAAATTATGGGAGAGGGTAGTGATTCTCCCATGCATGCATGATATCCTGTAACTTTTACTCACAATTTGTCCAACTTTCATATTGTAGTCTTTCTTCATTCTGTTCCATTTGAAATTTGTTCCATTTGAAGTTATAAATCTGTATATAAATAGACTCAAAACAATGGAGACGTTTCTCATACAACAAGACCTGATAATTGCTGCCTTCTCTTCAATGTCGTCTGCTCAATGTGCCAGAGGCTTGAAATGAACACACAACCCAAGCTGTCAACTTTACACAGGGAGATCAGGACAAACCAAATATCTCCAAATAATTTTCTGACAGCACAATAATTTCCGAAGGGTGATGATATTTTAGGGCAATAATTTTCCAAGGGATATATTTTCCAAGGACTACAACTTTCCAAGGGTTATATTTTCCAAGGGCAAACATTTTCCAAGGGTTAATTTTCCCAAGGGCTAAATTTTCCAAGGGTAACATTTTGCAGGGTTATAAGTTTTCCAAGGGTGATATTTTCCAAGGGTAATATTTTCCAAGGGCTAAAATTTTCCAAGGGTAACATTTTCCAAGGGTAATTTTTTCCTAGGGTAACATTTCCTAGGGCTAAAATTTTCCAAGGGCTAAAATTTTCCAAGGGCTAAAATTTTCCAAGGGCTAAAATTTTCCAAGGGTAACATTTTCCAAGGGTAATTTTTTCCTAGGGTAACATTTCCTAGGGCTATAATTTTCCAAGGGTGATATTTTCCAAGGGATAAATTTTCCAAGGGCTAAAATTTTCCAAGGGTAACATTTTCCAAGGGTAATTTTTTCCTAGGGTAACATTTCCTAGGACTATAATTTTCCAAGGGTGATATTTTCCAAGGGCTAAAATTTTCCAAGGGTAATTTTTTCATAGGGTAACATTTCCTAGGGCTATAATTTTCCAAGGGTGATATTTTCTAAGGGCTATAATTTTCTAAGGGCTATAATTTTCTAAGGGCTATAATTTTCTAAGGGCTAAGTGATGTTTTCCAAAGGTGATATTTTTCAAGGGTAATATTTTCCACGTGTAATATTTTCCAAATGTGATATTTTCCAAGCGCTAAAGGTGAGAGAGCTGAGGTGTGGGAGGTGAGGTGAGGGAGCTGAGGTGAGGGAGCTTAGGTGAGGGAGGTAAGGTGTGGGAGCTGAGATGAGAGAGGCGAGGTGAGGGAGCTAAGGTGAGAGAGGCGAGATGAGGGAGCTGAGGTGAAGGAGGTGAGGTAAAGGAGTTGAGGTGAGGGAGCTGTGTGGGAGGTGAGGTGAGAGAGGTGAGTAGTGGGAGGTGAGGTGAGGGAGTTGAGGTGAGGGAGCTGTGTGGGAGCTGAGGTGAGGGAGCTGTAAGGGAGCTGAGGTGAGGGAGCTGTGAGGGAGGGGAGGTGAGGGAGCTGAGGTGAGGGAGATGAGGTGAGGAAGCTGTGTGGGAGCTGAGGTGAGAGATGTGAGGTGTGGGAGCTGAGGTGTGGGAGGGGAGGTGTGGGAGCTGAGGTGAGGGAGCTGAGGTGTGTGAGCTGAGGTGAGAGAGGTGAGGTGAGGGAGGTGAGGTGAGGGAGATGAGGTGTAAGAGCTGTGTAAGATACAATTAGACAGCCCTCTTCCCTCATCTCAGCCCCTATTCCTCAGTTCAGCCCTCATTCCTCAGTTCAGCCCTCTTCCCTCATCTCAGCCCTCATTCCTCAGTTCAGCCCTCTTCCCTCATCTCAGCCCTCTTTCCTCATTTACCATGTCACAACCCATGTATTTTTCTGAATAATTTAGCCATAGTTCAATCATAATACCCTTTTAAAAAAAGACCAATGCTAAAATGTTGGCCTTCAGCTTTGATTTTTTACAAGTCCTTTTCATATGAAAACCACCTGGCTTAATTCACATGGAAATCACCTTTTGTCAATTCTCCTGGCATTCTCCTGGTTTTTACCTGGTTTATGCATGATAACCACATGGAAATCATCTGGTTCAATTCCATGTGGTTACCGCCTGACTTTTTGCCATGCGGTTACCACCTGTCCAACCAGGCAATATCCATGTGATATTTGCCAGGTGGTAACCGCCTGGCATAAAACCAGGCGAAAACCGCCTGGCAGCCACATGGCAGACACATGATTTACCTGCCATGCGGTTGCCAGGCGGGGAACATTTGGCCATGTACAACAGTGAGAAACAGTTATAGTAGTGAGAAATAGCTGCACAAGTGAGTTAGCTGCACAATAGTAACAGATAAGAAATAGTTACCACAGTGAGAGCCACTTACATACCACAGTATGACAGATACAAATGTAGAGAGATAGCTTCATAAGTGAGTCTGTTAGATAAATGCAAAGTTAGAGATAGCTGAACAAGGGATAGCTACAGTGATGATAGATAGGTGCACAAGAGAACGCTGTGACAATGAGATATAGCTGCACAAGCGAGAGATGGATACAACAGTGAGGGACAGCTGCATAAGAGAGAGGTAGCTACACCAGTGAGAGTTAGCTGCATCAGAGAAGATAGTTACAAAAATAAATTTAGCTTTATAACTGAGAAATAGTTACAACAATAAGAGACAGCTGTGAAAGATAGTTACAACAAAGAGAGAGCTGCACAAGTGGGAGATTGCTGGTAGAGATGGATACTAAAGTGAGAGATAGCTGCATATATGAGATAGCTTTACAAGTCCGGTAGAGATAGCTACACAAGCAAAAGATCGCAACCCCTCCCAGGTACTTGTGGTATATAATATATGCCACTAACATTACCCATTAATTGTTGTGCACCAATTGGCAAGGAGAGAAAATGGGCAATATATCTGACTGTGCTTGAGAAGGTTGTAATGGGTGTAATCTCCTTAAACTGACAATCCTTATCTATACGTGCAGAGCCAGGTATAGACTCTGGGTCTACCAAGGAGATTGATTGTGTCTGTGTATCTCAAGCTAAACACCTCGTGGCAAATAATATATCTCTTCTTGCTTTTAACATATATGAATAAAATGTTAACTATTCTTTTTTAGAAATTCAAATATATCAGGTTATTCTAAAATTTATATCTGAAATGTCCGGATGTATAACATTCCAGAGTGATAACTATGCCGTGAATCCAAAACGAATCTTTTATAACGAATATTCTATTGACAAAATAATGATATGATCCCACACATCCTCAGATTAGTAAAATTGTCATCATTCCTGAAGGTTTAATGTCTGATGCGTACAATGAGCAAACAACATGTTTAATTTTCTATTGATTCACTACGAAAAGCCTCCTAATTTAAAACAAATGTTCTTTTTCGTCGATATACTTAAACTACTTATTAGATTTAAAAGCACAAGGTAAAATGTATCTTGATGTCTTAATTTCTTTCTCAATCTTTAAACAAATATTTCAATTATTCATAGACATTTCCACTTTATATAATTTAAAAATTACAAGTATCAGAAAAATGTCCGTTTGTTGGCCTTCAATGGTTATTTCATCTTCCGATACAAAATTTCCCACCACCACTCATCAATGGGTTTTCCCTTCGCAAAAAGAGTCTTCTTTATTTCCACCGTTTTATCATTTTCTAGAAAGTTAAGAGTTTGCAGTTTTTTTCTTACCCATCGCTAAAGATGGATGAGCTTGACCATTTGTACTATCAGCTCCCGACGCAAGGTTCGAATTACTCTGTCCATTTCGTTTCTCGTTGCCCATGACAAAGTTAGAATAATCGTGTCCATTCCTTTTGTTGTTGCCCATGACAAAGTTAGAATAATCGTGTCCATTCCTTTTGTTGTTGCCCAGTATGAAGTTAGAATAATCGTGTCCATTCCTTTTGTTGTTGCCCAGTATGAAGTTAGAGTAATCATGGTCATTCCTTTTGTTGTTGCCCAGGATGAAGTTTGAGTAATCATGTTTAATTATTTTGCCGTCATCCACAATAAAGTTTGAATGGTCGTGTCCACCTTTTTTATCTTTTCCCATTACAAAACCAGAATAATCTTGACCATCTTTTTTGTCTTTTCCCATTACAAAGGCAGAATAATCTTGACCATTTCTTTTATCTTTTCCCATTAAGCCAGAATAATCTTGACCATTTTTCTTATCTTTTCCCATTACAAAATTAGAATAGTCCTGTCCATATTTTTTATCTTTTCCCATTACAAAACCAGAATAATCTTGACCATTTTTCTTATCTTTTCCCATTACAAAGCCAGAATAATCTTGACCATTTTTCTTATCTTTTCCCATTACAAAATTAGAATAGTCCTGTCCATATTTTTTATCTTTTCCGATTACAAAATTAGAATAGTCCTGTCCATATTTTTTATCTTTTCCCATTACAAAACCAGAATAATCTTGACCATTTTTCTTATCTTTTCCCATTACAAAATTAGAATAGTCCTGCCCATATTTTTTATCTTTTCCCATTACAAAATTAGAATAGTCCTGTCCATATTTTTTATCTTTTCCCATTACAAAACCAGAATAATCTTGACCATTTTTCTTATCTTTTCCCATTACAAAGCCAGAATAATCTTGATCATTTTTCTTATCTTTTCCCATTACAAAATTAGAATAGTCCTGTCCATATTTTTTATCTTTTCCCATTACAAAATTAGAATAGTCCTGTCCATATTTTTTATCTTTTCCCATTACAAAACCAGAATAATCTTGACCATTTTTCTTATCTTTTCCCATTACAAAATTAGAATAGTCCTGTCCATATTTTTTATCTTTTCCCATTACAAAACCAGAATAATCTTGACCATTTTTCTTATCTTTTCCCATTACAAAACCAGAATAATCTTGACCATTTTTCTTATCTTTTCCCATTACAAAATTAGAATAGTCCTGTCCATATTTTTTATCTTTTCCCATTACAAAATTAGAATAGTCCTGTCCATATTTTTTATCTTTTCCCATTACAAAACCAGAATAATCTTGACCATTTTTCTTATCTTTTCCCATTACAAAATTAGAATAGTCTTGTCCATATTTTTTATCTTTTCCCATTACGAAACCAGAATAATCTTGACCATTTTTCTTATCTTTTCCCATTACAAAATTAGAATAGTCCTGTCCATATTGTCCATCTTTTTTATCTTTTCCCATTACAAAACCAGAATAATCTTGACCATTTTTCTTATCTTTTCCCATTACAAAATTAGAATAGTCCTGACCATCTTTTTTATCTTTTCCCATTACAAAACCAGAATAATCTTGACCATTTTTCTTATCTTTTCCCATTACAAAATTAGAATAGTCCTGACCATCTCTTTTATCTTTTCCCATTACAAAACCAGAAAAATCTTGACCATCTTTTTTATCTTTTCCCATTACAAAACTAGAATAATCGTTCATGTCTTTCTTATCTTTACCCATTACAAAACCAGAATAATCTTGTCCACCTTTTTTATCTTGTCCAAGTACGAAGCTTGAATAATCTGGGATACTCCTCTTGATTTTGTTAGTGATATAAAGGTTCCTAGTTGGGTTGCCTCTTTTACCCAGGACAAATGATGAAGACTCCACAGGAATGTGTTTGCCATAACTGTTATAATCTTGGCGGCTCCTTTTTCCCAATATAAAACTTTCATAATCTGGATGTTCAAATTTCTTGTTTTTGTGATTTGCCATGATGGGAAATGGCGATTCCTGGGAGTCAGATTCTCGCTGAGTAGTATCTCGTCTCCTGCGCTTCTCATAGCCCATCAGGAAGTCCAGATACTCATTTTCACTGAGTCCTCTCTTGTACATTCTCTTGTTCATGAGGAAATCGTTTATATTCAATTTATCACTTCTTTTACTACCCATGAAGAAATCCGTGAAGCTTGGACTCTCGCCTCTCCGGCCCATGTAAAATTCACTAAATCCCGGGCGATTTGCATTTCTTTTACCCATGAAAAAATCTCTGTAATCTGGCCGATAACTCAATCGTTTTGAGGAACCAAGCAAGAAGTCCATATATTCAGGATACCTGTTAGCTCGTTTGTTTTCAGGTCTCAGTCTTGTATCAGACGAAGACATTCTCTTACTCCCTGGGAGCCATTCCTCATAACCAGGTTTATACTCATACCTATTCAATTCTTCAACCATATTTTCTTGAGATTTAGTTCCTTCTGGAACGGCCGCAAATAGAATGGACATTAACCATAAGGTTCTCATGGTCCTGGGATAACAGTTTAGTCAATCTCAATGTTCACCGCACACACGAACTGCACACACTAACTGTGTGCTTATGAGGCTAAGGATGGCGAGCCGTGAAGCACACCGCCCACCTGCGCACACGCACACACGCAGGAGTCGCCCTAATTGGAGGCCAATCGCACACAGGGGGCGCCAACACGTTGCTGCGACAGCCAGAATTCTAACGATGACTGGTGTTCTTATGAAACCTTAGTGGACACGCGCACAGTGGTAGCAGCAAGCAACAATACAAGACGTGGCATCATGCCAATCTCACATAATAACACACATTTATATTTGTTATGATCTATCGACACATATGGAGATAAATAAATATAAAAAAACAAATAAAGTCAACATGCTCATTAAGTTCACGAGAATGTTAAAGTAACATTAGCTTGCTAATGATTATCTATAATATCATTAAACCACGTCTTGAGTGGCGAAGAAATGTATTGAGTTTCCGTGTGTTTGTGTTTGTGAAGTGTACTTATTTCAAGTATACTGACTTGAAACATACTGGCTTGAAGCTTATTGACTTGAAACATACTGACTTGAAGTATACTGACTTGAAACATACTGAATTGCAGTATACTGACTTGAAACATACTGGCTTGAAACATACTAACTTGAAGCCTTCTAAACGATCGTGGTCAAGCCTTTTGTTACAGCTCGTTTCTGTTTAGCGCATTTTACCAGCAGTGCTGTTTGTTTGTTTGGGGTTTTACATCACATCCAACATTATTTCAGTCATTTCGTGATGAGACCTACTTGTAGCAGATATAGTGCTGCCTCACTGAATTGTCATGTCGCAGGTCCTACTGGTCACAGATTTACAAGGACAACAGGTTAACCCTTTAGGCACGGGCCTCAGCTTATATGGAAAATTGTATCCTGAGTTCAATCTCGGTCTCGAACCCACGACCTTTGGATCACCACAGAGGAACTGGTGCTAATAAGCTGGTGCTCTAACCAACTGCGCCATGGCCCGTGGCCTACCAGCAGTGCGCCGCATTTAGTGGCGGTATGCTTGTGATCCACACACATCATTCACAATAACTGAGACCTTTTAAGTCTCATTTTCTTTATAGCTTATCCTCTATGAAGCCTTGAAAGGTGAGTCGCTTACATGACGGGAATATGAATAGCCCTCAACATACAAAATATAATCCATGTCAAATCCCTGTCCTTTTAATTCACCATATTGGAAGCTACTGTATGTCTCAGTCCTTACATATTCCCGATAGGAGTATGTCTCAGTGCTTATATATTACCCCATGTATGGGTTGCAACGATATGTTCTAATACTTAAATATTCCCACATATGGGTTGCTATGATATGCCTTGGTACTAAATAATTTCCCCATATTGGTTGCTACGTTATATATCAGTACTAAATATTCCCACGTATGGGTTGCTATGATATGCCTTGGTACTGAATAATTTAGAAAGCATGAACTATATAATCATATTTCTTCATCATTACGCATGGCAGAGTTCTGTAGATATTGCAGTCTTTTATTTTTTGGTGCCCATCAAGAAGGGCATGTCTAGTGTAGAGGTGACAAGGGCATGAATTTTAATTTCTGCTGTTTTGTTATCTAAAATTGGTAAATTGCAGTAATGTTTATGATATGGTAATATCCCATTTCCACATCTTACTGATTTGTGCCTCCATGTCCATGTTATGCCGGGATCAGCCACAGACTCACTAGGTGGAATTTCAGCATCACCTGTTTTAATGATGCTGATGTCATGTCTAACAGCAGTACTATGATCTATGCTGATAAGAGGCATCTATGTGTGCTACCCTTGACATAGTTCTTATCCTTTAAGTATGACCTAATTAACTCCAAGGCATGAGCAGTGACCATGCATTTGAGGGGACAGCTACATTCTAACTTAGTTCTTATGTATTCTCCAATATGGGTGGCTATGTTATGTCTCGGTCATAATATACTTCGCCATGTGGATAGCCACGTTATGTCTCCGTACTCAAAATAAAGTACTCTACCATTTGGGTGAACACGTTGTGTCTCACACCTTATATATTTCACCATGTGGGCTGCCATGTCATGTCTCATCTATTATATAGCTCACGAGACGTGAGACTTGCACCATATGGCACATCTTGCTATGCCTGTCTCAGTGATGTTTACCACATTATAAGAGTATTGATTTTTGCGGTTTATTCTTGAATACTCTTTTATTTATGTGGACGCACACATCAATATTTGAACATATCTACAGATATATGTCCACTTTAAATTTCGTCTAGCACTGTGTGTCTCTTCATATACAACAATATATTTTAATTTTTGATTTATTCATTGTTGTGTTTTAAATGCAATAACAAAAAGTGGACAAAAGACGATATTAACGATAATGTCTATACTGAATTGTGTTCACAACATAATTGCGATCATGATAAAGCGTTCCTGCCTTGTTTTGAGCTAACTGCTGTAAGCTGATAATGATTACTCACAGGTCAATCAAGCAGAGCATAATTTGTGACAGAAAAATTAGGAGACAATATGCCAATTGTAGGAGCCATGCAAGGCCATCAGCGCCCCATTATCACCTCGTGCCGTTTATTCTTGATACTTATTGATTGAGCATTCGAACTATTTGTGAAACTCAATTTTGTGCATACGACTGTGGAAAATATTTCATGATGTGAGATTGATTGTTTATCTTGTAAAAAGGGTAATTCCGAATAAGGAAGTGAAGAATAAAGAAGATTCAAATATGTCTGTCTTTATAGAAATTGGACAGATATGTGCAGGTATATTGAATGACTGAAAACTTGTATCAGACATCTGGTAAAGTGATAGATGTCTTCAGACGCTTTATAAATCTTGTGTCAAGATATCTTCACTGGCCATTGGCTTTTTGAGAATGACAGCCGGGGTTTGAGGATCACAAGAATGGCAAAGATGGTGCTGGAGGCACAAACGTGCTCTTGACTCCTTGCAAACCAAAGTCCTTCTACTTCTAAAGAATATGGAAGAAGAAAATGTTTTTTTCATAATACTCATCTGTGTTTTACTCTAAGTTGATATGGACATGTTGTCAGATGCAAGTGTTTTTGATAAGTGGGGCATATTGCTATTGTAACCATACATGTATATATCAAATACATTTTATCTTGAAATAGGCAGAACTTTTATCCATGGTTTGGCGTTTTTCGTAAATGTGTCGAATAAACGCCAACCTCTATCTCATTTATAAATTAAACACAATATGATATTTTGCTTTCATCTTGATATAAATGCATGTTTAACCTCACATTTGCACATTAGAGAAAACCCGAACCATTGCAGGCTTCTTGCTGTTTTCGTAACGTTTGCAAGGATTTCTAGGCAAAATGACTTGATTAATATTTTTATCCATCTATAACCGTGATATGTTAAAAATACTGGAAAATATTAAATTACCTGAAAGTGACTGCCACAAGATCTGTTCCTTTGCTTTAATACTTAGTAGATCAATTTTGATAAATATATATTCAAATCAGAAATCAAATTCCTTATTCCTCTACTTGTAAATTAGAATTTACATAGGGAGGTCTGGAAAACAAAAGTGCGTTTATGAAATTAGAAACTATAAGTGCATAAAATAACCGTGTTGTCTCAGTTCCCGTCGGCCAGTAACATGTCACACATTCAGTTCTTTATTCCAGTGTTTCCCTGAGGTGGAACTGCATCTAATGACTCTTTTGGTAGAATTATGCCATTATCCGATGCATCTACAAATCAAATCAATTTTACTATTAATAGTTGTTACAGTGCATTTGCTGTTAATTTACAGTTAATTAGCAAGCAATTATGATTCATTATCTAAACCATGACATTCGCCAAGCGGTACATACTCAACTGTTATATTATCATTTGCCGGTTTAAGGAAGGTTTAAAACAAACAATTTTGCAGATTTCTTAAAAATAATTGAATTGGACAGTTTTAAAACCAAACCTTTATGGTGTATAAAATTCATTAACAATCATACATGTTAAGCTTATGTCAAGTTAAAATGTGCCATTATTTAGGATATAAATTCCCATGGCCCATACCTGAGATGGACTATCACAGATTAATGTCTTCATAAATAATGGGACATCTCTTACGAGATTGTCAGTAAATTCAATGACAAAAATGCATTCAGCTCGTACTGGAATCTCATTGAACTAAATATCACCTCATGAAGGACTGGTTTTCTTAATAACAGGTTTTTGAAGGACGTCTGCAGTATATCAGCATATAGTGGTAGTTATGGGAAAAATATTTGGGGTTTAATCAGCATTTACATTAATACAGCATATGTTAGCACAAATTATAAAATGACATGTTTGAGGTTGACTGATTCCGTTCCTTATGAACCTTTCTTATTCTGTGAGGGTCCATACAGGGACTGGAATTACATTAAAAAATTAATCATTTTTACACACCTCTCAATCCTGCCTTCAAAGTTATTTGTGCATGTCACATCCACTGACCTCGCTTCAGTAAACCAAGCTTTAACCAAAGACAGCAAGGTGTCACCTGCTGGGACAGTCAGGCTAATGCCAATGGTATGATAATTAAGCTGGCTGCAGTCCCTGACTTAAACCCCCCAAAATGTCTACAACACTGCGTCCACACCTTTGTTTAGTTCTAATCATGTATATATTCGACTTTCTTAAATTTCAATATCACTATACCTGTCAATCACTTGACCAATCAAAGCACAATAGGCTGTAACCCACGAATAAGTGATGAATATTTATGATGTGTAGCTACCGCTCTAAGATCCTTATGCTTTCAAAGATTTGAGTTTGATATAGCCTTCGACAATAGCTGCAGACAACCATAAAGCTGCGATTCAAAGCCTTTTAAATGCATCAAAAATATTCTCATCACATTATTATCAGTTATGTAAATGTGCTAACAACATCAAATGTTGCGATAAACACCGGTAATTGATACATTGAAAACTCTGTTGTCGTCCACAACAGTGTTGTCATATAGGCTGTATCCGCCATTTTATTTGTTTGTTTGGGGTTTTTATATCACTTTCAACATTATTTCAGTCATTTCGTGATGAGACCTACTTGTAGCAGATATGGTGCTGCCTCACTGAATTGTCATGTCACAGGTCTTTGACATGACAACCCACCCGGTTACAGCTTTACAAGGACAACAGGTTAACCCTTTGGCACAGGCCTCAGCTCATGTGTGAAAATGTATCAGGAATTCAATCTCGGCATGGCCAGGGATCGAACACGCGACCTTTGGATCACCACAAAGGAATTGGTGCTAATAAGCTGGTGCTTTAACCAAATGCGCTATGACCCGTAGCCTGAACTATGATATAATTTTCTTCATAACAAGAAAGTCTTTTTATTTTTAAAATTGTTTACAGTTTCCTTTTTTGAAAATGATATTTACATTTTCTCATCATTTTTAAGTTGCCGTAAATTATAGACGTCATTGACTAGCACGTGCAGTGAGCTACACATGCTGCAAACCTGCTCGGAAACGAAGATCATAAGAGTACGAATTAAATGCATCTACACAAATAACTGATGTATACACATTTAACCCCTCGTCGTCTCTGATCAATAGAGTATACAGTATGTTATAATATAGTTTATATTATAACCTATTTTTATCACTGCTCTAAGAGCTGTATACAAAAAATACCGAATCTAATTTGACAATTGATCATGATCATTTTGTTTGGTTGTTTGTTTGTTTGGGGTTTTACATCAATTTAAACTATATTTCAGTTATCTCGTGATGAGACCTACTTGTAGAGGATATAGTGCTGCCTCACTGAATTGTCATGTCGCAGGTCCTTGACATGACAACCCACTCGGTCACAGATTTACAAGGACAACGGGTTAACTCTTTAGGCATGGGCCTCAGCTCATGAGGGAAAATGTATCATGAGTTCAATCTCGGCACGGCCAGGGTTCAAACCCACGACCTTTGGATCACCACAGAGGAACTAGTAATGAGCTGGCACTCTAACCAACTGCGCCACGGTATGTTGTACTAGTTCAGAATATACATTATAGTGTACTTTAAGAAAACAAACTCACCCCTAATCGTAATTTGTATCACAATAAGTATAAGACGTTTTAATTTTCAAGCTGTAATAAGATAACAGTTAATAATAAATTGACAAAAGGGATGGACCATTAATCATTTAGGCATGGATGAAAACAGACAAAGAAATATCAGTGAAACCATTTGGTGGGGAAAAATATTGAGAACACCAACATTGAAGACTTTCATTTTCAGAAAATAAAATTCTTTAAAGGGATGAAATTTAAAAAAAAATTTGGGTTCAACCTTGTAGAAGTTAATTTTAGAGGACAAATGTCAACCATGAAAAATATTTGGCCCTGCTTCGCTAATTACATCTGTATGTAAAATATATCCAATGCATTTTGAGGTCCAGTTCTTCATGTCTAATCGAAATACAACTAACAGCATATCATTTAAGCCAACAAACACCCTCTCCCCAAGAATTTATTTTAAAAATAGTCTTACATTATTCTTCCCAGGTATTTTCTTTCAAATTGATCTGCAAGAAAGTTTTTTTGTTAAAAGAATCCTTTTTGAAAGTGATATTTATATTTTCTTATCAGTTTTGAAGTTATAATGTACAGTGACCGGCAACTGTCTGAAACCAGCGGTTGAAACTCGGACATTTTTAACACAGTCAAACCAAGCTGTACTAATTGCAATTGAGCTGAATGCCTTGTCTCATGCGACATCTTGTAATTACACTGCCTTTTAAAACGTAAAAAGTGTTTATTTTTACGACATGAATGATATTATCACTGTCAAATGATGTCAGAAGTGGTCACGTGGCCAGAAGTGGTCACGTGGCCAAACATCATCGTATGACTCACTATAAAACTCAGACAAACTGATAATTCTGTACATATTGAGCAGGTGTCTTTTTTTTACTCCACAGGCCTTTAATCTACTATTGGTGTGATCAGTTTTTATCTATTTTTGAAAGGTTTTGTGAAAATGGGGAGTGAAAATGTCTGGATCTAAGAAACTTAAGGCAGCAGCAGAATCCAAGTGATTTGTGGAAAATGAGGACAATGTGTACGTTCACCTGAGAAGTAAATTGATTCTACTTCTAACTGAAGTGTTTTTACATGTTATTATGACAAAGAACATTGTAACACAAATGCAATCTGGTTTCCTAGTAATCCCTACGATTATGGTTTAATTTAATTGCAGGACATCACAGAATGGCATGTACAGAAATCTCTGACCCATACGCACCCGCCCTCGTCTCTGATCAATATATATGCAATCTGTTGCAATACAGTCTGTATTATTACTTATATTTATATTTGCTCTAAGAGCTCCATACAAAAAAATGTAAACCCCAAACAAACAAACAATTAACTACAAGGTAGTGTTAGGTAAGTATAATATTATTTGCTATTTCATGATATATCCTGAAAGTTATAGATCAGGGCACGTACACCTGAGGGAAAACATTGGTGATCCAATAGACCAGGGAAAAATATTTTATGCATTACCTGTTTTTCCCTTCAGCCAACATACAAAAAGAGGAAAGTCTCAGGTAAGGGTACCAGCAGTAGAGATGAAAAATTTGGGCTGGCGTCCTGCTGAGAACAATTGCTTGCTGAGATTAGTACTCAGATTTATGGGGTGTGTAGTCACTTTCACATGTCAAAAATAGTTGGAAAATCACTGTACACAAATCTGAGCTTTATTACCACACATATTTCTTCATTCAAATTGTGGTTTTATTTGACAATTAAAATAATGATCGCAATATTTTATTTCAAATAGAGAAATTCTAATTCTTGATTATTAATAGTGTTTAAACAACTGTGAAACTAGAGAACTATTTTGGAGGCATTGACACCATTTATGTGAGGTGATTTTTGGACATATGAGTACATGCAATGTTGGCTTATCTCACTGGGAAATGCACATACAGGTGACATGTGACCCGCTGATTTCCATCCTGTCAGTGACTGATATGGTCAAATATTGACAGCTCCACATTTTGAAGATCTTGAATATTGTTTTGGAATAAATGATATACCAATCTGATTGATTGCATTTAAGAAAGAGCTTCATTTGCAGGTATGTTTTAAGGGTTGATGATTTGTACCTTGGATAGGTACAGTCCATGTTTATTTTTAAATGTGGATCCAGGCAAAATGTTGAGTGAGCAATTTTGCCATGATAGAAGCTTAAAACATATCACCAGACTTGTGAGACACATTTGGAGCTATTGCATTGCACTGGATACATTCATAGATGCTCAAGGTTGGCCTCATGATCAACTTACTTAAAAGTTTAAAGTCTATGATAGAACCTTGAAATTGAATCCATGTTATAATTTATTTTGTCTGAACTAGAATAAAATTGGATTATGAAGATTTCATATTTGTTTTGTGCATAAAGGTGCTATTTTTTGCTCAAATATTACCCCAATATGAAGATTTTATATTTGTTTACTGTATAAAGTCATTATTATTCATATTGTCTATGTTTGCAGAATAAAAATAAAAATAATCATATTCTTCTGATATCCAAATTGCTGAATAAGAACTCCAATATATTGTTTGTTTGTTTGTTTGTTTTGGGTTTTACATCACTTTCAACAGTATTTCAGTCATTTCGTGATGAGACCTACTTGTAGCAGATATAGTGCTGCCTCACTGAATTGTCATGTCGCAGGTCCTTGACATGACAACTCACCCAGTCACAGATTTACAAGGACAACGGGTTAACCCTTCAGGCACGGTCCTCAGCTCATGTAGGAAATTGTATCATGAGTTCAATCCCAGCACGGCCGGGGTTCGAACCCATGACCTTTGGATCACCACAGAGGAACTGGTGCTAATAAGCTGGCGCTCTAACCAACTGCGCCACGGCCCGTGGCCAGAACTCCAATATAAAGATTTCATCTTTTTTTTGGTATCAAATGATTTCTATCATTTTATATTCTTCTGCATTTGCAATAGACAAATCAATTTATGTTTTCTGAAGTACATTTCATCAAACAACCCCAATATTAAGATTTCACCTTTAGCATGAAAATAATACTTTTCCCATCCAGAAATTGAAACATGGACCTTTAGCATAGAAGACAGACATCTTAACCACTGAGCCATGTATCGCCCCCTGTCAGTACTGTAGAAAACAGCAGTTGGTTAGAGCGCCAGCTTACTAGCACCAGTTCCTCTGTGGTGATCCAAAGGTTGTGGGTTCGATCCCCGGACATGCCGAGATGGAACTCACAATACAATTTACCATATGAGCTGAGGCCCGTGCCTCTGTGACTGTAAATCTGTGACTGGGTGGGTTGTCATGTTAAGGACCCGCGACATGACAATTCAGTGAGGCAGCACTATATCTGCTTCAAGTAGGTCTCATCATGAAATGACTGAAATAATATTGAAAATGATGTAAAATCCCAAAGAAACAAACGAACAAACTGTAGAAAACTTGGAGTCACAGCATTGTATGAAATAAGCGCTATGTTCCTTTTCTATAAAAAAGAAAACACATTTTATGTGTTCTGACTTTCATTTTGCTCTAAAAAGAAGAATTCAACATGAAGATTTCACCTTTGTTTATTGTATAAAGTCATTATTTTTTATATATAAAAAAATGTACTTGTTCCCCCTCAAGGAATTGAACCCCAGACCTTTAGCATGGGAGACAGATGTCTTACCCAATGAACCATGTTGAATAGTATGCTTTGACCTTCTCACTGGTAAATCACGCAAATAGTCAACATCATTTTCACTTTATCAAGTTATTTTATTAAGGGGTATTCAGTAAATTCACACAACAGTGTAAGTTAGATTTATAGACTAAAATATTCTAAAAATATGTTTGTCTAAGATGATATCAATAGTAATGTAAATAGATCAAAAGAAACAGAAATGTATAACTCATCTTTTATTTAAATATAACCAGTTTCTAGTTGATTCTCTGGGTTTGATATAAGGTTAGCATGTAGGTATTTATATTGAATATAAGGTGTGTCATGAAATGTCCAGACACATTATATCTATTTAACTTGAATTCATAAAACAGAAAATTGTAATAACTCAAAGAAAGTCGGTAACTGGAGTGTTGCATATTTTTCTGGAGAAGTCATATGGAAAGTAGTCTGGAAAGATGTTGGTTTCATCGGGAGTTAATGTGTTTATATGTACTCAATGAGTTCATTCATAACAGAAATCAAGATGGCCGAATGCTGGGTGAGAAAGTGCTTGATTTCTCTTAAGGGAAGTACACGTCATGGGTGATATCATTTGATTAGGAAAATAATTAAATATGACCTTGCATGGGAAAATTAATAATTTAATTTTCTTCCACCCCCTGAATGAATGATGGTTCATCCCTTAGTATATTATGAAAGATACATTCAGGTGTATAAATAGAAGGTCCATAGTAAATATTGTCTTGTCGTAATTGAGGAACCATATCAAATGGAAAAAAATAAGCAGTGAGGCAATGCAGAATTAAATAGGCTTGATCTATTTGAATTAACGACCTTTTCAGCACTATTTAGACTATATCAGGTCAGATAAACCCTGTCATTACCATGAAATGGCAGTTTATCCCAGCCACAAATATCTACCATCCTGTTTTTTTAATTAATCACGCTATCTCAACATCTTCCTCGGCATTTTGTTATATGTTATTTCTAATCTGATTATCATTTATTCACTGCAAACAACATCGGGGTTACACCAAGCAATCTACAATCTACATCTGGGTTACACCAAACAATCTACTATCCCTGCGACATTAATAAGTCTCATTCTTTATCTCTTCTTCAGCTGCACTTCATGCGATGGGGAATAAACGATTTGAGGCAGAAAATGCCGACACATGCTGCTGGAAGGTCGTAATGAAGTAATGAATATTCACAATTCTGTGGCAGATTGAATACCATCAGACAGGTGCTATGCAAACGTTCAATGATACAATTCAAATAAGTAATTCAGGCTCAGTAAATATTTTATGTTGTAATGGGCATTAAATGAACATTATTCATGAGGAACTCACTGCCGGACCACTTGATCTGATAATTCTTATTATTCTATTTGCTAAGAGGACTCTAATTGTTATTATTGATGAAGTACACCCTGATCGTAAATATTTGTCAGGTAAGACTTAAATTATTACTACTTGTCATGTAATGTCTAAATACTATTTGTCAAGTTAAACTTTTATCATAACTATTCGCTTCATTTCAAGTTAGGCCCTTAAGAATTCTTGATGCATATTCGACCAACTAACAGCCAGCATGTTGAAAATGCTTTCACAGCTTGACTAATGCTTTCAGAAATAATTTTCACGATAAAATAATAAGAGCAAATGTCTCAGGTCTGAGGTCAGGGTATCAGCGGTAGAGATTAAAAATATGAGTTGCATGGTCACTTTCACATGTTTAAAATAGTGGGCAATTCATTGTCCACACATTGCCACCATTTCCAAGAGGTGATCTTTGTACATCTACATCTACATCTACATCTATAAACATACTCGGCAAAACCAATTGGCATCCCGTCGAGAGTGCAAGTTTGCACTAGGGGTACAGCTGGTCTATACTAGCTGCTTGACACCAGGCTTTACACTCTGGGGCCACGGGCCGTGGCGCAGTTGGTTAGATCGCCAGCTTATTAGCACCAGTTCCTCTGTGGTGATCCAAAGGTCGTGGGTTCGAACCCCGGCCGTGCCGGGATTGAACTCATGATACAATTTCCCACATGAGCTGAGGCCTGTGCCTAAAGGGTTAACCCGTTGTCCTTGTAAATCTGTGACCGGGTGGGTTGTCATGTCAAGGACCTGCGACATTACAATTCAGTGAGGCAGCACTATATCTGTTACAAGTAGGTCTCATCACGAAATGACTGAAATAATGTTGAAAGTGATGTAAAACCCCAAACAAACAAACAAACAAACTTTACACTCTGGCAAGGGAGTTCCTGGAACATGCCGAGCTTCCTGTTTCCAATGTAGTTAGTGGAGGGTGAAGATTATTTCAGTCAGTTACTGTCCTTGGAAAAAAATGTATTTATTGGGGTCACAGTTTGTCGCCATTTCTATATAGATATTTCCATGGTTTTTCCTTGTATGAACTGAATTTATTTTGACATGTTCTGGTAATTTTGTTTTTATTTTTATTTTATTTTGACATATTCTGATAGCCTTGTACAATAAAACCAGTCTCAGAGTCCTCCTTCTCCCATTTTAGGTCTTCCAAAATTTTTGTTACAGTGCCTGTTTCTCTCTTCCAATTTCCAGACACAAATCTTGCACTGATTCTATGCGATCAATATCTTTCTTGAGATAAGGGTGCACACACACTTGATGCATATTCTAAGTGAGGATCCACAAGGGGTTTTTATGCAGCCTCTTTGATATTTCCTGTTGAAATTCCTTCTCACAAAACCCAGTTGATTTGTTTTGTGGACAATGTTGTTAATATGTCCATCCCATTTCATATCTGTTTGGAGCTCAACACCGAGGTAGGGATGATGTTCAACATGTTGCAAGATGTGACCATTTAAAGTATATATTCTTGCATCAAGAGTCTAGCATTTCTGGGCAATAAGTCCATTTGCTACTCATTTGACCATTCCCCCAGTGCATTTAGGTCGTCTTGCAGTTTTAATGCATCATCATCACTTTCAACTATTCTTTATAGTAGGTTGTCGTCTGCAATGAGCCTTATGTTTGAAAATTTAAATTTCTCTCCAATCTCGTTGATACAGAGTAGAAATAGTATTGGCCCAAGAACTGTACTCTGACGATAACTACCCTCTGTTCACAGTTTGTAAGCCAGTTTTCTATCCATGAACTGACCTGCCTTGAGATTCCATAATGCTTGAGCTTGTGATTTAGGCAGATGGTGTCAAAGATTTCACTAAAATCAAGAATGAGCATGCCAATATTTTCCTAATCATTTCTAGCCTTGAGTATATCCTGTAAGGTTGTGACTAACTGTGTTTAACATGAGTGACCTGTTCTGAATCCATGCTGAAGATTTACCAGGATATTGTAAAGTGATTCATTATACGTCTGACAATTATATGCTCCAAAATCTTACAGGGAAACTGACCTGTAGTTAGCAGCACAGCTTTTATCTCCTTTTTTAAAGACCACAACTATATTTGCTGGGCCCCATGCTTTGGAACTTCTCCTTTGTCCAATGAGTCTTGGAATATATTTTGGAGTATTGGAGCTATTTCAAGTAAACATTCTTTCTAGACTCTTGTGGGTATTTGATCCAGGCCATTAGCTTTTTTGCAGTTCAGGTTAGAGAGCAATTTTTCCACACCAGCAACTGTGATGGCTATTGGCTCTATTTGTGGATCAAAGTACGATCATCTTTGTCAGGAATATTTTCCATGTTTTCAGTGGAAAAAACAGATTTGTACTGATATGAAAGAAATTCTGCTTTGCTTTGTCTTTCACTTCAATGCCGTTTTCTGCTAGTGTTGGTACACCAAAAGTATCTTTGCACCTTGATCTGATATAGTTCCAGAAACTTTTTCCCATTGATGGTCGACTGAAATCAATGTCAGGTAGTTGAAGTAGCCCAAGAATATATTCACTATGGGATTCTCTCAACTTATGTTTTTTGTGTTTTCTAAGGTTTCTGAATTTTCCATGGTCAAAATCAATTTGAGTTTTTTCAGCCCTGTATAGTCTTTGTTTTCTTCTATTTTTTCTCTTGATTTCCATTTTCATGGCACATCCCATCTACCAGTTATTTTCTTAATAGGAATGTGTTTATTGATGGACGCCATAAGCTTATCTGTGACTTATTAAATATGCCTATTCCTTATACAGAGTTTAAGAAATATATTACTGTTTTTTTATGTTCTAAATGGCAATTGTGCTGGAATGAAGCTATTTTGAATAAACTACATGGAATTAAACCTGTTCTAGGTAAAACCAAAGATGCTTGTAGAATTAACTGACGAGAAGAGTCTGTTTTAACACGTATAAGAATTGGACATAGTCATTTGACTCACTGCTATCTTCTTAAAGGCGAAGATCAGCCTCAGTGTATTGGATGTCAGAGGGCTTTGACTGTCAAACATATTTGAATGTATCAATTTTGATATGATTAGGAATTAATATTTTAATGTGCACGATTTACATACGTTATTTGATACTGTAGATACATCTGTGTTAGTATCGTTTTTAAATCAAATAGGACTTTATAATAAGTTTTAAGGGCAGAGCTTTTGTTTATTTAAGTCACTGACTTATCTATCAAGAACTTCAGAACATCGCACTGATCAAAGTCTTTAAAATTAAAAAAATTATACAAATTTATTATATTTGTTTGATGTAATATATATCGTTAAATTCTTGTCTACATAAAGTATTAACATTTTTTTCTAGTCAAAATTATGTTTGAATTTTACTCTTTTTGCCACTGAATGACCTCATTGTGTCGATGTGCCGTAAAGCAACCATTCATTCATTCATTCATCCATTGAACAGGATATATGTCCTGAATGGATAGATTAGTTGATGTACCCTAATGTACCTGTAATAATTATGGTTTGGAAAACTAGTGGTGGCAGACAACAAGCATAAGCGGGAAGCACCAACAAAGATCCATGAACCTTACTTTTTCTGGGTATGAGGAAGCAGAAAGGGTACCCACTGCTCAATTTTGGATTAAACCACCAAAATTAGCAGGAGCCGATGTAAAATTCAGAGAATACACATACAGGTGACATGTGACCTGTTGATTTCCATCATGACTGACATGACGTGTACTTCCCTTAAGAGGAATCAAGCACTTTCTCAACCAACATTCGGCCATCTTGATTTCTGTTATGAATGAACTCGTTGAGTACATATCAACACATTAACTCCCCATGAAACTAACATCCTACCGGACTACTTTCCATATGACTTCTCCAGAAAAATATGCACCACTCCAGTTACTGACTTTCTTTGGCCTATTGCAATTTTCTGTTTTATGAGTTCAAGTTAAATATATAAAATGTGTCTGGACATTATATGACACAACTCTTATTCAATATAAATAACTACATGCTAACTTTATATACCTACCTACAGAGAATCAACTAGAAACTGGTTAGATTCAAATGAAAGATGGTTACAGATTTCTGTTTCTTTTGATATGTTTGCATTACTATTGATATCATCTTAGACAAACATATTTTTAGAAAATTTTAGTCTATAAATTTAACTTAGGCTGTTGTGTGAATTTACTGAATATCGCTTTATAAAATAACTTGATAAAGTGATAAAGATGTTGACTTTTGTGTGATTTGCCAATGAGAAGTTCAAATCAAACCATTCAACATGGCTCAGTGGGTAAGACATCTGTCTCCCTTGCTAAAGGCCTGGGGTTCAATTCCCTGTGGGAACAAGCTTTTTTTTCTATTTTTTAAAATAACAATTAATGACTTTATACAATAAACAAAG
This sequence comes from Amphiduros pacificus, assembly GCA_949316495.1. NCBI lineage: Eukaryota > Metazoa > Annelida > Polychaeta > Phyllodocida > Hesionidae > Amphiduros > Amphiduros pacificus. The sequence goes on from OX439001.1 coordinate 31,017,700, forward strand.
GTGAAATCTTCATGTTGGGAAAATTTTAGAGCAAAATGAAAGTTAGAACACATAAAATACTAATGTCTTTTTTTATTCCTTTTTGCAAATGGAGAAAACACAAAAAAATGAAATAAAATGTCTTTATACAGAAAACAAAGATGGCATCAAAATATTTTGGTTAAATTTGAGCAATGACACATTAGCAAAGAAATAAAACATAGCACTAATTTCATACAATGCTTTGACTCCACGTTTTCTATAGTACTGACACAGGGTGATACATGGCTCAGTGGTTAAGATGTCTGTCTTCTATGCTGAAAGTCCAGTTTCGAATCCTTTTTGGGAAAAATATTATTTTCATTATTTTTATTATTTTAATGCTAAAGGTGAATTCTTAATATTGGGGTTATTTGAGTGATATGAACTTCAGAAAACATAAATTGATTTGTCTATTGCAAATGCAGAAAAGTATAAAATAATAGAAATGACTTGATAACAATGATATGACCAGATGATGATATCTTCATATTGGAGTTCTTATTGACCAATTTGCATATCAGAAGAATATAATTATTTAATTTTTTATGACTTTATACAGTAAACAAATAAAATTTCTTGATATTGGAGTAATATTTAAATAACATGCAGGTCAGAACAGAATTGAATATGTTTTATGACAACATAGAAAATATAAAAGTAGTAACTTTATACAGAAAACAAATATGAAATCTTTACATTCCAATTTTATTTTAGTTCAGACAAAAAATTATAACATGGATCCAATTTCAAGATTTTATCATAGACTTTAAACTTCGAGTATATATCCAGTGCAATGCAATAGCTCCAAATATATCCAGTGCAATGCAATAGCTCCAAATGTTTCAGCACTGGCATGTGTCTCACAGGTCTGGTGTTTGTTTTGACCTTTTCTCATGGCAAGATTGCTCACTCAACATTTAGCCTGGATCCACATTTAAAAATAAACATGAACTGTACCTATCCAAGGTGTTGTAATAAATCATCAACCCTTAAAACATACCTGCAAACAATGCTCATTCTTAACTACAATCAATCAAATTGGTATAATATTCAAGATCTTCAATATGTGGAGTCGTCAATATTTGACCACATCAGTCACTGACAGGATGGAAATCAATAGGTCACATGTCACTTGTATGTGCATTTCTCTGCTTATCGGTGAGATAAGCCAACAATGCATGTTCTCATTTGTGCAAAGATCACCTCTTGGAAATGGTGTGAATGCCTCTAAAATAGTTCTCTAGTTTCACAGTTTTAAATGCCATTAACATTATATAATTAGAATTTATATATTTGAAATAAATTCAAATATTGCAATCATAATTTTAATTGTCAGATAAAACCACAATTTGAAGAAAGAAGAAGAAATATGTGCAGTAATAATGCTCAGATGTGTGTACAGTGAATGCCCACTATTTTTGACATGTGAAAGTGATCACACACCCCACTAATCTGAGTACTAATCTCAACAAGCAAGTGTTCTCAGCAGGAGGCCAGCTCATATTTTTAATCTCTACAGCTAATCCCCTTACCTGAGACTTTCTTCTTTTTGTCAGGTATGTTGGCTTAAGGGAAAAACACGTAATGCATGGTCATTTGACAATTCCACATTTTGAAGATCTTGAATATTGTTTGGGATTAATAATATACCAGTCTTATGGAAGATATTTGAGAATAAGCATTGTTTGCAGGTATGTGTTAATGGTTGATGAATTGTTATAACACCTTGGATAGGTACAGTCATGTCTGTATTGAAATGTGGGTCCAGGCAAAATATTGAGTGAGCAATAACCAAGCCATGTGAAAAACATATCATCAGACCTGTGAGACAGATGCTAATACTAAAACTTTTGCATTGAACTGTATATATTCATGCATGCTCATGGTTGGCCTCATGGCCAGCTTATTCAAAGTTTAAAATCCATGATAAAATCTTGAAATTGGTTCCATGCTAAAGTTTCTTGGTAAACATGTCTGAAATCATAATATGACGATGAAAAAACATATTCAATTCTCAATTATTATAGCCCAAGCACTACCCCAATATAAATATTTCATATTTGTACATATAGAAGTCATTGTTTTTCATATTTTCTGTTAGTAAAAAAATAAAGTTATAGTAATTAAATTTTATATGTAAAATGAAAAAAAGAAATTCTTCTTATGTGCATATTGCTCAATTAGAACACCAATATCAAGATCTCATTTTTGTTGTTATCAAATCGTTTCTATATGTACTATTCTACATTTGCAATAAACAAATATTAAGTGCATATCACTCATACAGAACCCAAATATGAAGATTTCACCTTCAGCATGAAAATAGTACTTTTCCCAACAGGGATTCGAACCTGAGACCTTTAGCATAGAAGACAGACATCTTAACCATTGAGCCACATATCACCCCATGGCAGCTTAGTCACAGCATTGTATTGAAATTGAAATTTGCTCAATTATGTTACAGTTTCTTTGCTAATGTGTCATTGCTCAAAATAAACCCATGTATGTATGTTAACACAACCTTAAAGTTTGTTTTCTGTATAAAGACATTTTATTTAATTTATTTTGTATTTTCTGCATATAAAAAAAACAACATAAGTATTTATATGTTCTGACTTTCATATTACTCATATAAGATCCCAACATGAAGATTTCACCTTTGTTTTTGTATTAAGTCATTATTTTTTACACTTTCTTCCAAAAGATATCAATTCTATATATTCTGATATGCATATGACTAAAATAACACTTCCAAATGAAGATTTCATCTTCAGCATGAAAAAAAATACTTGTCCCAACCGGGAACTGAACACCAGACCTTTAGCATAGGGGACACTGAGCCATGTTGAAAAGTATGAGCTTGATTTCTCTTGAGTTCATGTCATGAATATTCAAACTTTTTTTACCCTCACTACTGATTCTCTAGAAGTTTACTTATCAAGTCATTTCTATTCGATTATAGAAAACCTCAGCTCATGCGTGAAATTGTATCATATATTTCAATCTCAGCACAGCCGGTGATCGAACCCACAACCTTTGGATCAGCACAGAGGAACTGGTGCTATTAAGCTGGCGGTCTATAATAACTAGGGTAACATAATATAATATCCTGTGGAACACCCATTTCCTGATCAAATGCATCAGAAAGTGATGAACCAACTTGGACCCTGAAATGTCTATTTGACAAAAAAATTAAATTTGAACACCAGGTAACGTCAGCGCTTTGTGGTAAAACATTGTCAGCACGTGCTAAGCACGTTTCTCGCATGTTGTGAGCACATTGTAACCTGACATTATATCGAAGTAGATCTGTGAACACCAGACAGTATAGTCAGCATGTTAGGATAAAACGTTGTGAGCTTATGCTCGGCATGTTGCTTGCACATTTTGGTACATTTTCATTTAGATGTAAATCTATTCAGTTGTCTTCTGCCAAGTCTAGTTGCTCAGTTTGTCCCTTCTGGACTCTCCTCTAGCTTATCAACTGGCATGTTATGCTGATTTGTTGACATCGTCTGAAGTTGATAATAACAATAAACTTGTATCTTGACAAAAGACATGATCATCTATAATTTTGTTTTTATTTTGTTCATTCCGAACCCTGTCTTGTCTATAAAATTCATTGTATACTTCGAGTTACCGTTTCCTGTGGTCACCATTTCTTGTGATACTTCAGTCACCTATTGACCAATTTAACCACCACAATTTAACTACCACGTGCTTTGTACAACAATGTACTGACAACGTGGTGAACATGTCAAAGGACAATGTTGTTATCCAGCCACCTAAACCGTATTTCTTTGCACTCACAACAACGTTCTTTTTACCTGGGGTCGTCGTTCAGACAATCTTGAGGATCTTATTCAGCCCCCCCAAGATTGATCCTGATTCCAGTATGACTCCTCCGAATTTTGGTATGTTCTCTTATTCAGGTCATTAAGTGCTTTAATATTTCACATAAAAATAGGCTTCGAATGGTGAAAATGGTTAGGTCATTCAGGTAATTCAGTTCCTTAATATTCATATAAAGATAGATAATGAATATTCTGAATGACAGGTATGTTTGCCACCTGATTATATACTATATATTTACAGCATCTGAAGAGAAATAGAAGAGACTTACAATTTCCAATAATTAGAGTGATTTAGTGTCATCCTCTCCTGTGTGACGATTCCTGATAATTAGGCTATATAATGCCTGTCAGGTAGGAAAGTAGAGTTGGAATAACATACTATGAGTCAATGCATTTAAATACTGGTCTTTACATCATTACCGCATCACGTACACAAGAAGAAAATATCATTTTCCCGAAAGGCACGAATGAATCATGTGATATGTCAGACAGTGTTCTGCAAAAAAAGATTCTTACTGAATAATTGATACACAATCCTTTCTTAGGTAGAAAAATATCTTCCTCAACTTACAGAAATGATTGATACACAATGCAAATATATGCCGTAAGCAAACGTCCTGGTCGAATCACAATAGTACAAAAGAGTAGCAATTCTACGCAAGAAAGGTGCAATATTCTATTAATTATCGAAAGCAAAGTTGCACTCCGATCGGTGCTCTGTGATAGACAGTATTTACTTTGTCGGCATCAAGACTCAATCACCAATCTTTTGTTCCTGGAGTCGGACAAGGGATATAATATCACAGAATGTGGGATTTCTCACGCAATAAACATAATGGACGAGAAAACGTGTATGAGGCCGTTACAAAACGGTCACAAACTGGGTGTAAACATATTATGTAAAGTATGATTATTACTCTGATCTATTCATGAAAAGGCCAATTCCGAATAACCTAACCTCTTCTACTCTCCACAGCAGATCCAGTATTTATACCCGGCTCTGCAAGTAAACGGCATATTGAACTCTTTGGTTGAGTGCGCAGAGGCCACACCCAGTGCAAGCAGTCAGGACACAATGAGTAAAATATTTCGGCACATGGGGTAGCATGGCCAATTGGTGTCATTATTATCATAAGAAAGTGAGCACAACAAGGATTGAGATTTTAGTGACATATGTACCAAATTAGTCAGACAAAAATAGTCCAGGGATGGACCATTATTTCTCAAGGGAGAAGGTGGAAACCAAAACTTGACTTTTTCTTCTTGGGCAAAGCTTATGTGTCAGGCCTCACTGTGAACTGACTGAAATAGCGTTTTAAGTGATGTAAAAACCCTGAACAAATTTATTGTTTGTTTGTTTGTTTGTTTGTTTGGGGCTTTACATCACTTTCAACATTATTTCGGTCATTTCGTGATGAGACCTACTTGTAGCAGATATAGTGCTGCCTCACTGAATTGTCATGTCGCAGGTCCTTGACATGACAACCCACCCGGTCACAGATTTACAAGGACAACGGGTTAACCCTTCGCGCACAGGCCTCAGCTCATGTGTGAAATTGTATCATGAATTCAACCTCACCACAGCCGGGGATCGAACCCACGACCTTTGGATCACCACAGAGGAACTGGTGCTAATAAGCTGGCACTCTAACCAACTGCGCCACGGCCCGTGGCTGAACAAATTTATATAAACGGTATAAATGGTAAAATGGTATAATGATTATTTATGCTACATCAGATCAGGTAGACGCAGTTGGTGCAAGTTGAGTGCAAGCTGATTAGCAACAGTTCATCTGTGGTGATCCAAAGGTCGTGGGTTCAATACCCGGCCATGCCGAGATAGAATTCATGAAACAATATCATACATGAGCTGAGACCCGTTCCAAAAAGGTTAACCCGTTGTTCTTGTAAATCTATGACTCAGTGGTTTGTCATGTCAATGACCTGCGACATGACAATTCACTGAGGCAGCACGAAAAGTCTGAACTGATGTTGGAAGTGGTGTAAAACCCCAAAACAGACATAGAAGCCTTCCACTGGGCCTCAATACCCTCCTCCCTTAGAAGAGTGGAATCATCACATAGACATGATAACGCAAACCGTACCATCGATAACGCAAACCGTACCATCGATAACGCAAACCGTACCATCGATAACACAAACCGTACCTTCGATGACGCAAACCGTACCATCGATAACGCAAACCGTACCATCGATAATGCAAACCGTACCATCGATAACCATTCATGGAGCAAGAATGAGAAACAACCAAGTAGCATATATCCACCTTTCACGACCATGCAGTATGATTCAAACCCCAAACCTCCACCAGTGGAAACAGATATTTCAACAAACTGGAGACAAATAGAATAAGTCATTGATATCAATATACATTTAAACTCTTTCATATACATGTTCGTTATGTGCAATTCCTTTCTTAGATTTTAGACTTGTGGGATTGTAATTGTGGCTCCTATGAATGAATGGAAAATATATAAAACAGCATGTAACAATATTTAAACTTTTAATTGGCAATATTGTTTTTTTTTCAAAACTGTTCATGGTACAGTTTGATATCATATATTGAGACATACCTGCTATTTTAGGTGATTAATATGTAAATATGATAAATATGTAGACATAGAGATATGCAGAATAGGTCACACAATTGATGGCATACCAGCCTTTATTTGTAATCCTCCAGTTGATATCCAGATTTCACTTTTAGATTGTGATGAATCTGTGATTATCTGATCTACGCAGGTGGAGAGGAGGAGGGCTAGGGGCCAAATCGGCATCCCTTATCCTTACTAATGCCTCCGTCACATTTGCGCCGTCGGGAAGGTCATCGGGAACTTTTAGCTGCAACATAAACAGTCAGGATCGAGCCGCCCTTCAACGGCCGATTGCCTTTGCATTTTGCCTCGTTTTGAACTACGTAGATACCATTTATGTTACTGTGTAGATAGTTTTAAATAATTTATACATATTTATTATATACATCACTTATCTTGAAATGATTTTGTTAAAATTCTGGTATGTAAGGATTGTTGCTATCATGTTAAACATTATAAATCGAGTCAAAATATTGCATTTTTATCATTTTTCGGCACTAAATAAAAATAAAATGGATGGAACAAATATATATATATATATATATATATATATATATATATATATATATATATATATATATATATATATATATATATATATATATATATAGAACAACAAAACAAACAAAAAAACGAAAATGAAAAACCAAGAAGAACAAAAAACAAAAACAAAGTAAAATTAAAAAATAAATATCCAAAGAAAACAGAAAATCCAACAAACAAAACAATTTTGAAATGAACTATCTGTGGTACAAAAATATTCTTTTTTAGAATTAGACTTTTTCAAGCATTCAACAGATGTATCAATCATGTTGATTGGATATGTAGTTCTTAAATTGAAATCAAAAGCATGTTACGTATCCAGGTAGTGAACATAATCAGATTCCCAAGGTAAAGGGCATGATAAATTATAAGTTTACATGTTTATTCGGCCAGTCGAATGATGTTCCAAATTCATTACATGTTTTCCCTTAATACCTGAGTCACATTTGCGCCGATTTCAGTAATGATGCCCGGCCGATGGGTATATTTTACAAAATCGGCTGACAATTCAGATTGCCTTGAGGGCACTGGGAGATAATTGACCACAATTGGGCGTCTTTAAGACGTCGCACGGGTCATCAGGAGCTTTTAGCTGCAACATAAAAGTTGCCGGCGTTTCCCCGATGTCTTATAACAAATATCATCTTAAAGTACACGGCAGGCTCCCGTGCATGTCCCGCAGGTATATCTTAATATCATCTTACAGCTGCCGGTGACATCGTGTGGTAAAAATGGGATTTTTTTATTTCAGATGTTCACAGGCCATCGTCAGATGATCCAGCGGGCTCCCTACGATATAATAATACAGACGTCTTTAGGATATCCTACAGACATCTGTCAAATGAGAGAGTCGTCTTTAGGATATCTGACAGACGTCCGTGACCCGGGCCGTGACATCTCATCTGGCAAAAAATACCTAACAAAAATCATCTGGCCAAAAATACCTAGCAAAAAGAGGAAAGGCTCAGGTCAGGGTGCCAGTGGTAGAGATTAAATCTATGAGTTGGCGTCCTGCAGAGAATGTTTGTTTGCTGAGATCAGTACTCATAGTTAATTGGGTGTTTGGTCACTTTCACGTCTAAAATAATGGGCAAATCACTGCACACACTTAGCATTATTACTACACATTTCTCTTCATTAACATTGTGGTTTAGCTGTCATCGATTGAGGAATAATACTGTGGAAGGCATATATTGAAGCTGCCCAACTCATACACTTCAGGTTATTCAAATTGGCTTACCAAATTGATCACTGTTATTGGGTGTCATCATTACACTATGAATGAACCACATGTATTACCTAAAATGTCAAATTTAAAGAATGTATATTCGCTGCATTCACCGGCTGTGCATTAGTTATATTTAATGTGCATGTTACTCTCCATAGCAGAGCCAGGATTTATACCTCGCTCTGCAATAATTGACCATAATCAGTGAGTACTGAGAGGTCACGCCCATAACAAGCTTTTTTTAGAAGCCAATCGAAACCAAGTAAAAAATGTTGTCACATGTAATAACACGGCCAATCAGTGTCCTTGTTTTGGTAAGAAAGCGACTACAACAACAAATACATGTGCATGTATAACTCAGTCAACTAGTGTCAGTGTATTGGATGTGTGTGAAGTTTTTTATTTATTCACTTTTGACAGTTCATTATTCAGATTTTTTTTCAAAGTCAATAGGTGAGGTTTTCAACATATTATATTTGCAATATTGTTTTCAAAATGTCACTGGGATGTATTTTGTGGCACTGTGAAAAGTGAACTCTGAAAATTGAATAAGTAACAAACTTCACAAATGTTTGTTTGGGCAGAAAGTGAGTGCACCTGATGTGTGTGCGAGTATAAGCCAATTGGGCGGGCATTGTGAGTGCACATGTGCAAAGACCACCAATTGCCCACCTGTCTGTGGATTATGCAATCGACCTTGCGGAATAGATTGAAACAGTGTCTTGCCTATTACTGCAGAGGTAGTATATGACTCTTTGTTTGTTTGTTTGTTTGGGGTTTTACATCACTTTCAACATTATTTCAGTCATTTCGTGATGAGACCTACTTGTAGCAGATATAGTGCTGCCTCACTGAATTGTCATGTCGCAGGTCCTTGACATGACAACACACCCGGTCACAGATTTACAAGGACAACGGGTTAACCCTTTAGGCACGGGCCTCAGCTAATGTGGGAGTATATGACTCTACCTCGCCATGCAGAGTATGTGCATGTATATTATCTTGCGATCACTGACTTTCATATGGACCCCAAGATGTGATGTTGGATAACGTATACGACCAATTACAATAATGTTTTATATTTCTCTAGAATATGATATTAAATTTATTGAATCGAAAGTTTTCTATCATTCCTTAGCTAAAGTATTTGTCTTTAAACTGTCATCGACTGAACCCGAAAGTCCTAACAATATTGATAGGCTGCATCATAAGTTGAAGAAAGCGGGAAGGCAAGAAAAAAACAACATGTGCTTACTACGGGCAGGAGACGCGGATCATATTGCGGCCTGCGGGAGGTGTTAGACGGGACCCGGGCCACTCCATGCAGCACAGCAAACATGCTTTCACTGATATCCAGCCGCATTTCTCTTCTCGGGGTTCGTGTTGGGCGTACATAAATAAACCATGAGGGCATATTGAAAATGGCCTTTCCTGACCGAGGGCCTTCACTTTCGCGTGGAACATTCATTTGGAATAATTTAGAATCATTTGAAAGATGTAAAACATAAAGCATGACTTATGAGAACTCCAGGTATGTCATAATAGAATAGAATACGCTTTATGTGAATATCATCACTCATTTGATCTCACAAAACTGTACCTCAGTTGATACCAACTTTAAAAGTAATTATTTGTACACAGTTGTTACCATTGTTACTGATAGAGTTAAATTAAGATTTCAATGCCGATAGAGGAGGGATTTAACACTTGTCCTATATCTAAGAGTACTATTACTGTTTACATTACAAACTTTATATTCTTATACATGCTGGAGGTAGGCCTCATGGCCAACTTATACCCCAGTCACATTTGCGTCAGGCATCGGCGGGTAGTGAAAATCTGCCGGAGTCACAGGGTCCGGGGCACCGGAAAGTTTATCAGTGAAAATTAAGCCACAGCTGTGGTCACATAATACACAGTTGCCGCACGGCACGTGCAAGATGACATGACACAGACGTCTTTAGGATATCATAAAGACGTCTGTATCATCTGACAGACGTCTTTAAGACGTCCTTAAAATGTATGTTAAATGAAGCTGGATATCGTAGGGAGCCCTAAGGATGATCTGACAATTGTCTGGAAACAAATCAACTTTTAACAAGAAAGTCTTTAAAAAAAAAAAAAGAATTTGTGTACAGTTTCCTTTTTGAAAATGATATTTATATTTTCTCATCATTTTGAAATTGCAGTAAATGTAGAGTACAGTGACTGGCAACTGTCTGAAACTGGCAGTTGAAACTCATACATTTTTAACACAGTCAAACATAGCATACCTTTCTTTTGTGCATAAAGTTATTGATTTTCAAATATTCTACATTTGCAACAAAATATTCAAATTCTATGTTTATTTATGCAGTTGAGGTGTCTGCCAGTCTGTGACACTAACAGGCAGGTTTGTGATCCGCAGGCCCCTCAGAAGTACATATCGCTCCAAAATTCTGTGTTATAATACCCACCACTAATCGCAATTAAGCTGAATGTTGTGTCTCACATGTTATCTTGTAATTCCACTGTCTTTCAAAATGTTAAAAGTGTTTATTTGTTTTCATGGCTAAATTGATGTGCCGGAAGCCATGATGACTAAGGTAGTTAATATCACAGGTTGCCAGAGAGTGAAAGTCCCCAGCCCCTCTCTGTCTCAGTCTTATATATTAACTATTAACCTATATAAAAGTAGTGATGGAAGTAGAAATTGCTGTAAATGTAGACTACATTGACTGGCATATATTCTATGTTTGAAAAATTTCAATTCTATGTTTATTTATGCAGTTGAGATGTCCGCCAGTCTGTGACACTGACAGCCAGGTCTGAGATCTGCAGGCCCCTCAGAAGAACATATCCTCCAAAATTCTGTGTTGTAATACCCACCACTAATTGCAATTGAGCTGAATGTTGTGTCTCACATGTTATCTTGTAATCCCACTGTCTTTCAAAATGTTAAAAGTGTTTATTTGTTACAAAGTATTAACCTACCGTTATATATAAAAGTAGTGATTTTGCTCTGGCTGCCTGTGGTGGAGGTCGAGACACGTGTGACCTGAACTCTGGATCTACACCCTACAGTGTTGAAATTCAACACAGCTGTCAACACTGCTATAAATTTCTAACATGTGTACATCTGCTGGACTGGCTGACCATGGTGGTTACTATCATAGAACTAAAAAAAAACCAGTGTATCATTTTCTTATTGCATCACCCCACAGTCAGGGTATCATTTTTCAAACTTTGTATCATCCCTAAATCAGGATATCAAAATTTAAGTCAGTCATAAATCAGGTTCTGGGTTTTTCAATTCCATCCCAGCCTCCATGGGTTAAAATTATGAGAGTATCCCCCCTGGGTGATGTGTGGATTGGCTCTGGTCATCTCGGTTCAATTATAGTATACTAGGTCTCTCAGAACAGAGCCTTTCTTATAATATAGACTTCATTCTTGGCCTTAAGCCCTGTATACAAAAAAAATCCTATTTTCACCGTAGGTTGCCACCGACAGCCCTCTGATAATCTTAAGATGTGACTGCAGGACACTCACGGGAGCCTGCCATGTACTTTAAGATGATGTTTGGTGATAAGACATCGGGGAAACGCTAGCACAGATGCCCAATTGTGGCCGAAGATCTCCCGGTGCCCACACAACAATCTGAACTGTCGGCTGATTTTGTAAATAATATACATCGGCCGGGCATCTTTATACCCCAGTCACATTTGCGGTCAAGATGCCGATCCGATGGTATTATCCTGCAGGCATATGTTAAGATTATCTTAGGGCTGCCGGTGGCATCGTACAGTGAAAATAGAATTTTTTTAAATTTCATTTGTTCACAGACCATCGTCAGATGATCCAACGGGCTCTCTACGATATCATATTGACGCCTTTTGGATATCTAACAGACATCTGTCAATGAGACAGACGACTTTAGGATATCTGACAGACATCTGTCAATGACACAGACGCCTTTAGGATATTTGACAGACATCTGTCAATGAAACAGACGCCTTTAGGATATTTGACAGACATCTGTCAATGAGACAGACGACTTTAGGATATCCTACAGACGTTTGTGGCATCTAATCTAGCACATGATCATCACTGATGAACTCCCCGGCGCCCGGGACCCTGTAAAGTCGGCCGATTCTTACTTCCCGGCCGGCGCCCGGTGCAAATGTGACTGAGGCATGACTGGAATCGGCGCAAATGTGACTGGGGTATTATTCGAAGTTTAAAATCCGTGATTTAAGCCTAATTCCGACCAGTTAAATATCACCATGACAAAGAAACGTGGAAATGAGTTGGTTCCCGCTGCCAACCCGAGAGGGCTTCCACAGTTGATAAATCAGGCCGTGTGTTTGTATTATCATGGATATATGTAATAATACAATTATGATAATCTAAGTCATTCTTCGAATAGAAGCAGGTTTTCCTCCAAAATGGGATGGAAAGCAATTTTTTTGGTGAAAACATGCGTCTTTCCCAATTCGTAACTCGTATTACTCTTATCATTGCGAATAGATTTTATTGAGAATTTGACATGTGGGGCCCAACGTTTTGTGACAGACAGCTGAGATGAGCTGTTTTGATTCAAGGCACCTTGCTCAATAGAGTGTCCCTTAATGCCTGCCTTGTCATCGATATGTGACTTTACCTGCCTATGCACTGTGCAAAAACACCATGTAAATCCAAGCTTTTATGAGCTGCTGCAACAATATGAAATGACCTTCGTATCGATAGAGATTTGAGTTGTCTGCGATTTGCTGTCATTTATTATATCTATGATGAATGAATTTTTATAGATTTTTATTGAAATTTTTAAGTCGCCATATAAATGGCCTTTAGCATTATGGTTTGCTCAAACGAGAACAGATAATATGTTTCGGAATATATTGGCATTAATGAGATGAAAAGTATGTAGAATGAATAAATAACAAAAAGAAACATTATCTCATTACAATAAAAACAAAAAGATAGCATTGTGAGCCATCGGGTGACACGACCGGAGGTCAGGTAAGAAGCCCCAGCACCACGAGTCACTTTGTGCAGGCCGTACATCTTCGAGTGTAATCACTCTTTGGAGACACTGCAACTCCCTAATATTGTTTTAGTAAAGAAATTCCCCCGGAGATACAGATCTAACAATCCTGAAATGTTTTTGTATGGAGCAGTTCCTTCCCTACGTAATGATGTTTCAAATTTCTTCGGTGAAAACATATGCGCAACTCCATGGGGAGGATTGGACAATGCCAAACGTCTACCGTCTGTGTCTATTGATTTAACCTTAAGCGATGGAAATGCACAGCATTGTATTGGAGAGCAATTCAAATCGCTCTTCATTGCATCGACTCTTTTGTGTTACCAAGTACCAATTTGACTTGATTCGCCAGTAATAAATGACAATAAAAGTCAAGGTATATTGGAAATATTTATGTTTGCATTGGGGAATGCATTGGGGAATGTGTCATTTTCAAGATATTGAGGCATTTAACTCTTTCATTTCCTATATAATCGTGTTGTTTCACTCAACGAAATAAAAAATCGTTTCACTTCATTTGTGTACTGCTTTACCGGAATGTGACTTGCATTGTTTACATTTGAAATTCCTCTCCTGTATACAGTTCAGGCCATACGATTCCTTGATATGTTAGTACCATAATTCCTCTTTTCCGCACATTCTTCAACAGAAATTGTGTGTTTCACAGAGGGAAATGAAAATGGGTAATAAGACCGACAGAATAAATCCCAGAAAAATAGACACCAAGAAACATATTTACACATATTTTGGATCCAGGCAACAATTAATGATCAATGACTAATTCAGCATTTTGAAGTGGATACCATACACTTACACAGATTAAACTGTAGAAGCCAACCTCATTGAAAGCATCCAAAAATAGAGGTGTCTCAGAACAAAGTAGTACATTGTGTGAAAAGTGAGATGTAGTAGTACATTGTGTGAAAAGTGAGATGTAGTAGAAGCCAATATATATACTGTATATATTGGTGAAGTAGATTTGAAAGTAACACGACCTATTGATCATTTATTGTAAATTGCCAATTTACAAGTTCTTTAATGCATGTAGCCAAACAGTAAACATCAGAATTTTCCGGACTTTAGAAAATTGGAAAAGATGCATAGATTTAAAATAAACAAGACTAAGTTCTCCAGGGAGATATGCAAGAATTAGAGGTCACCATTTGTGTATGTAGGGGGTTAATGATTGCCCCTTGTCCTAGATGAAAGACGATAAATTATAAAACCATATAATCCAGACTCATTAACCCAAAATCATCAACCTTGGTTTTCACTCGGTATGTGCAAGGGTAGCATCCCTTGTTGCCTTGGCTGGATATGATGTACATGTCTGAAAAGCTGGCTGCAGTTTAGAACAGATAAAAATACCAAACAACACCTGAAATTTTAACTCAGCAAATTAAAATGTCAAAAATGCCAAAAATGGTTCTTTTTCCCAAAATATCATTTGCTAATATCTTGTAGTGAACATATTCAATCTCTGATCACTTCTTTCCACATCTAAACAAAGAGGAGGAGCATCGTAGTACAATGAATGAATGAATGGTTGCTTAGAGGCATATAAACCACTAAGGTCATTCAGTGCCTAAAAATGGTAAAAACATAAAAAATATTGACTAGATAATAATGTGCAACAATATAATATATAAACAATCCTTACATCACAGAAGTTTGAGATATGAGCTATTTATATTATAGATGTGTTTAAATTGTTTAAAAGACTGTAAATACCATTTAATGTTTCATGATTCTTGATAAATCGGTCAATGACCTAAGTAAACAAGAGCTCCACACTTAAAATCCTATTTGGTTTAGAAATTATATCAGTTCATCTGCCTCAACTGTCCTTATTATATCAAAATCGATACATTCAATTAAAATATGTTTAACAGTCATAGCTCTTTGGCATCCAATACACTGAGGCTGATCTTCGCCTTTAAGAAGATAGCAATGTGTCAAATGACTATGTCCTATTCTTATACGAGTTAAAACAGACTCTTCTCTTCGGTTAATTCTAAAAGCACCTTTAGTTTTCCCTAGAACGGGCTCAATTGCATGTAGTTTATTACAAACAGCTTAGTTCCAGCACAATTGCCACATGGAAGTTAAAAAAAACCAGTAATATACTTGGTGTAAGGAATACACATATTTCTTGGGCACTTATCCAATGCTGCTTTGGCAGCTTGGTCAGCAGACACATTTCCAAGGATTCCAATATGACTGGGAATCCAATAAAAACAAATTTCTTTTTTTCTTCCTCAGAACAGATTTTATGATGCTGTTCAAGGATTTTGTAAATAAAAGGATTTTTCCAATCTTTTGCTCTCAATGCTTGCAAACAAGACAAAGAATCATAAAATTTTAAAAATGTTTGATGTGGAGAAGTCTCCACACAATCTAAAGCAAGGTATAAAGCATGTAGTTCAGCAGAATAAATGGAGGATTTATTTGGCAGATGTTCTGAATAAATATGATTGCCCTAAACAGCAGCTGCAGCAGCGTTCTCGTCGTCAAATGATCCATCAGTGTATATAACCTGATATCCAGTGAAAATAGATTTAATTTCTTTATATCTATTTATATAAATGGATGGATCTGTTGAGCATTTCTTTAATTCTGACATGGCTACATTAATATTTAAAGTTGCATAGGTCCATGGAGGTGTTTCTGGATATTGAAATTTAGCTATTTGATTTGGATTTATATCTAAAGATTGTAAAGATTCTTTGAAGTGAATGCCAAAAGCTGGTATTGTATTTGGTTTATTTTCAAAAAGATCAACATAATTTGCATTGAATATAGTATCATGTGCAGGATTGTCTGGACAAGCTGCAATTTTTGCAGCATACTGCAGGGCAAGTTTTTCTCTTCTTAAATCAAGAGACAGTTCATCTGCCTCTACTGCCAAGCTATCTGCAAGCGATGTACGAGATGCGCCAAGGCATAGTCTTAAACCTTGATTTTGTACAGGATCGAGCATTTTAATATATGATGGACGTGCTGATCCATATACCATACATCCATAATCAAGTTTGGAATGTACCAGCTCTCTATATAATTGTAATAAAACATTACAGTCCCCTCCCCAATCGGTATGGGTGAGAACCCGCAATAAATCTAATGCCTTTCTATTGTTGTTGGAGCTGCTGTCGTTCTATTGTATGCATGCTTGTGGACCTGTAGCTTAAGTTGAAATCATCAACAAAAAGTGAGCAATCTGCTCCAGGCCTCATACAATCAACAATGCTGTTAATTTTTATAATAAAAAGGGTGAGTGATAATATACTTCCCTGTGGAACACCCATTTTCTGATCAAAAGCATCAGAAGTGATGAACCAACTGGGACCCTGAATTGTCTATTTGACAAAAAAAATTTGAATAAAAAGGGGTAAATGACCCCTTAATCCCATATCATATAAATCGCTCATAATTCCAAATTTCCATGTAGTATCGTACGCTTTCTCTAAATCAAAGAAAATGCTAACCACATGCTCACCTTTTAAAAAACCCTCTCTTATGAATGTCTCTAAATGTACCAGGTGGTCAATGGTACTTCAAGTTTTTCTAAAGCCACTCTGTGCAACAGAAATATAAGCTGCAGTTTCTAAAAACCAAACTAAATGCTTGTTAATCATTCGTTCAATTGTCTTACAAATACAACTTGTTAAAGCAATGGGACAATAATTATTTGAATCTGATGAGTCTTGGCCAGGTTTGGGAATGGGAATGATAGTGGCTTCCCTTCATGAAGGAGGAAAATCACCACTTTCCCAAATTTTATTAAGATGCCCAACTGATTGGGAGGTGTTTAAGGATTTGGTAGTGAATTTGATCAGGTCCAGGAGCAGTATCATGAGATTTATCCAAAGCAAGTTTCAAATCTTCTATTGTAAATGATTTATTATATTCTTGATTTATTAAAAGTTATGGGATATAACATTTAGTTGGTTTCTTTCTTTTCTATTTTTTTTTGTTGAAATTTGGCAGAATAATTATTGGATGAGGAATTCTTGGAAATTGTTTGACCTATTGTGCTACCTATTTCAGTGGGATTTGTAATTAATTGGCCATTATAATTTAGATGTTTGATCCTTGCTCCAACTCCCTTCCCAGTAACTTTACGTACCATGTCCCAGCGTTTTTTAATTGGTGTACGTGTATTTAATTTGGAAACGTAATCCTGCCAATTTTTTCTTTTGCTTATTTTAGTAATATAACGGGCTTTAGCTCTTTTTACTCAAAACTGGTGCAAATTATATTGAGTTGGCTGTCTATTTAATTTTTTCAGAGCTTTTTTACGCTCCTTGACAGCTTTTCTGCACTCATCATTAAACCAGGGCTTTTCTTTAATTTTAGAATTTGGCTTTGATTTGGGAATACACCCATCAGCAATATCATACAATGTATCTGTAAAAACTTGAAGAGGATCATCTACATTGTTAAAAATTTCTGGAGTTATTTTATTAAAACAGGATGTTTGAAATTTTGCCCAATCAGCTTTATGAAATTGGGGATTCGTTCGTCTGGTGGAGGAAAATGGTTATTTAAAATAACGGGGTAATGATCACTACCCCATTGATCTTCCTCTACTTCCCAGGAATAGTCTAAAAATAAATGTGCATATGGAGAGATCTATTGATGTTAAAGAGCCTGTAGCAGGATGTAAATATGTCGGAGAATCGTCATTCCAAAGGCACAAGCTATTTTTATTTAAAAAATCTTCTATTATACGTCCTTTGGTATCAGTATTATTTCTGCCACCCCAAAGATAGTTGTGTGCATTAAAGTCACCAACTAACATATATATATATGGCTGTGGCAGTTGAGTTACTAAGTTATTTAAATCTGTTATATCAATTGGTTCACTTGGTGGAAAATATAATGAACATATTGTCAATATAGTGTGCAAGGTAACCCTGACTGCGGAAGCTTGTAAATTAGTATTTAAAGTTACTTTGCTTTGGCGTATACAGGATTTAACAAAAATAGAAACTCCGCCATGTGCTCGGTCCATTGCATCTATTGAACCAACTTTATTATATATATATAGTACATATCCCTTAAATGTTGTTTCCTGTAAACAAATAACAGATGCATTATATTTTTGAGCTAATAACTCCAGTTCTGGCCTGTTTTCCTCAAATCCTCTACAATTCCATTGTATGATATTGCCGATAGCCATATTAAGAATAATGAGAAAAAAATATTTTTGCCAGGGTATGTTCAGCGTCAGAATTTTCTGCAATTGAAAATCTAGGCCATCTATTCTCATTAACATTCAAATCATTGTCCGAGTCTGTTTTCGTATCTGCCCTTTGTCTTTTTTGTTTGTTTATTGCCATGTGTGTTTTGTTAATCATTCATTGCCCATGTTCCTAGGCCTTACTCTGACTCCTATTTTAATAATAGGGAGTTATAGATATGGGGTAGAGCCAACAGCACACCTATAAAACTCGGCTATATTAGACAATGTACTCAAGAATACATAAAATGTACCCCGGATTGACCCATTTCAGCAGTCAAGCTCCACATATCTGTTAAGCTAATCTTGTGAAAATTGTTTTAATACTTTGATAAGTGTGTAAAAGTTACCATATATTTTATCTTAATGGAAAATTTAACAAAAATATATCAAATATACCAAGTTTAAATCATATTTTACTTTACAATAAGTTCTTGGAAATTGGAAAAATGTGTGGAGCTATATTCCACAAGCTGGTTGGACAATATCGGGCCCTAAAGTCCTCCATGTCTAGGGTGAATATTTGGGTTCAAACAAGTGTGTTGCATCTCGACCGGTATTACTACCAAACCAGTCCAGTGCTCAACCTGCAGAACTCCATATCCTACCCTTACAGGTCGCACCTCACAGCAAACAAGGCACCATGGTTATTTTTTCTGTTCGCCTCTTACGAACTGACAAAAAACAAGGGAGTAAAAAAATCATTCTAACCCCAGACCCACATGGGGCCTGAATCCTATGTATATCATGAGGATCATTTGTATCCATCCTTACTAAGGATTTTGTATTTTATTTTTTCTTGATCTCTGGTTTCTTTTTTGTCAGTCTTAATAATAATGATAATAATAATAATAATAATAATAATAATAATAATAATAATAATATTTAGTGCAAATAACATTATAAGAAATCTTCATGTATTGAATCAATGTTATAATATTTTTAAAATAAAAAGGTTTTCAGGAGATTCTTGAATGTATTTATGTTATGAGTTTTTTTATTATGAACAGGTATTCTATTCCATACGAAAGGAGTTGCATATTGATAAAATCCATTCTAGTTCTTAGAATGGAGGGAAGGTATGACTAACTCATGCCTACTATTTGATCTAAGATTCCTAGTATTAGTTTTATAAACAATCAAGTCTGATAAATAGCTAGGTGCTATTTTATTTAACGCTTTCCATGTTAAAAGAATTTTAAATTCAAATTTTCGTTGCAACAGGTAACCAGTGTAATTTATGCAAAATTGGTGTAATATGTTCAAAGTTTTAAACGATTCTTGCTGCTGTATTGCACTTTTTGCAATTTTTTTAATATCACAAGTTGGAAGACCAATCAATAATGAGTTACAATAATCTAAATTAGAGGTAACAAAAGCATGCATTAAATTACATTTGTAGTTTTCTCATTTAAACAGTTTCTAATGGATGCAACATTTTTAAGATGAAAATCCTTTTTTGCAAATTTGTCCTTTTAAAAAAAAAAAGATTTTTATTACTAATTAGACAACATTACAATAACATCACATGGACATTATTACAATAACTCCACAGCACACTATGTGATAAAAAAAGAATATATTGCCATAATCCACACAGGGATTACCTATTGCATCAGCAATTTACATAAAATTCAACTACAAATTACAACATTTTTGGTAACAAAGGATGTTATGTCATTCAAAATATGGGAAGTTTAAAGACTGTTTATATTCTGTCAAATATTTCTCCCCATATTGAGTCAAATTTATGTTCATTTTTCAATATACAAATAAGTTTTTCCATCTCTAGTTGTGATTTTAAATAAGGCAAAATGTTATAAAACTCGATACACTTACTTTGATAAATTTGAGTTTGGATATACCATTTAGCCAATAGAATGATGTAATTTATCTGAATATTATGGTAATTTTCATAATAAATTCCAGAGAATATGTGCTTCTTTGACAGAGAAACATGGTATGTTGCAATATAATTAAACCAGTTCTCAAGGCTCCTCCAGAAAGCATTTACACCACAACATTCAACGAAGTGGTGTGTTATTGTATCTGTTTCATAACCATCACAGGAGTCACATAAGGGTGGCGAAATAACATTTTGATTATACAACCATTTATTGCATGGAACAATCCTGTCAATAATTTCAAATTGAAATGCCTGAAGTTTTGTTTCTCTGGATGAAATATATGGCTGATAAAAAATCAATGGCCAGTCATTATCATTTATATCAAAGATTTCCAGCCACCTATCCAATGCTGTGGGTCTTATATAGTTTCTAGATAGAATAACATCATAGACACTTTTGGGGGTGACTTTACAAATATCTTCCATGCTATTTTTATTATTTGGTATTAACATATTTGGATTAGTGTGTTTGATGGCTGAGCTTGGTGAGGAACTTTTAATCATAGTAAACCATGGGATAGCTTTATACAATCAAGCTATTTGTAAGAAATTATGTTTTACTCCAATGTTGGAGAGGATACTTGAAAGCTTCACCTTGTCAAAATGTTCATCAAACAGGTGTTTTATTTTTATAAAACCCACTTTTTATAAATCCGACCACATCAAAGGAGTGCATTTTTTACTCTTGGGATTAGTTGGTAATTGGATAAATTTATTGTTCCATATCACTTGCTCAAGTATATCATTTATTTGTGAAGGTATTAGTCTAAATCAATTCCATATTTCATACAGCTGTTTATAGAAAGATATCTCTATCTTATCAAGGAGATTCTCATCCAAAAATGTTTCAGTAAAATGAGTAATGAAAAGAGGTAGAATTAATTCTTGAAAAATGTCTCTCCATTTAGGAGATGTATTAGTGTCTAAAAGTCTTTTAATCCACATGATGCTTCTCATTTGTCCTATTTATTTTTAAGGGTCATATTGTCATCAAAATTACCCCATAATTCCTTGACCATTTCTGACTTCAGTACTTTGGTCTCACCAACATCAACATAATTAGGGATCTTAACCCCCCCCCCCCCCCAGCAGAATGGAGAATGATTATGGAGGACCTCCTTAAGATCTCATATGAATAAACCATTCAAATGACTTAAAAAGAAAAAAAGAAAAAAACTATATCTTGACAACAACAAGGAAGCAGGGAATAAATAAAAAAACTTTCTTCTTGTCAGAGTCTTATATCCCCCCGTGGGGTGAAAAACCATTGGCTAATATGCATCTATGCCCACATAAAATTGGTTAAAAATGGCCAATAACCCAACAAAAATAATGAGGACATTCTGACCCCACGCAGGAGTCGTACGAAGCGCGAAACAAAATAGTCTGGCGACTTTAAGGGAGAGGTCCTGAAATTTAAAAACATTAAATCAAACAATCAGATTCAACTAAATAGCACAATCTGCTTTAAAAAACCTCCCAAACTCCTTGGAAAATGTTAAAATCATAACGCTATATACGTTACAAGTGTTTTGGTTGCAAATAAGGCCCTCTAAACCACAAAAAAAGGTATTTAAAAGTACACCTCCACCAAAGAAAAACAAAAGCACCTCCAGACTGGAGGCACCCTAGCGGAGATGCTAGGCACCTCCACGCATTCCTATATAAGCAAGACCTAGGATAGCGCAGTCAGTCCCCATCCAACTGGAAATGTGAAATGGTGTTTTCACAACCCTTTCAGCAACTATGGCCATATCAGGTCGACTTTTGAGCCTTTTAACCAATGTGAAAGTACCAATGCCGGTGGTGGGAGTTGAACCCACCACCTCCCTTACTCTTATTTAACCAACAAAGGCACAGATCCTACACTCTACCAACTGTGCTAGTGAGGTCAGTCTCCCATCCAACTGACGAGATTTAAAGAGATTGAAACCAGTGTTGGTATTGGTTGGGACTGCGATCGTTGTTCGTATCGTCTTATACAGCATCGCCTACTTACTCTAATTAGGGATCTTATTGAGGTTAAATCTAACTTTGGAGGTTAATAAGAACTCAGTTTTCCTTTTTATTTTTACAGGGAAAACTACGAATGTGTTCAATGCACTTTTCAATATTATCATAGTTAAATTAAATATTATTTGAGTCATGAGGATTGTGAGAGATGTATAATTGTGTATCATCAGCATAGATATGATATCTGAGACCATAGTTTTTTTGGGACATATATATTGTAAAAAAGACTGGACCCAAGACTGAACCTTGAGGTACTCCATATTTCAATTTCTCTCTTTTTGAAAATTTTCCATTAATTGTGACATATTGTTCTTTATTTGCTAGGTATGATCTAAACCATTCCAGGACATCTCCTTCAATACCACATAGAATTTTCAGTCTATCATGATCTATTGTGTCATCAAAATATCATGATATATTGTGTCAAAAGCATCTGACAAGTTTAGTAAGACCAATAAACCTATGCGCCCTCTATCTAGATTCGTTAAAATATCATTTTGCACGCTAACTATACCCAAAGACATCGTCAAAATAGACTTGAAATCCTTTGATTTTAGAAATACCATGCACTGCCCATCCAAGTCCCGACTCTGTAAGAACTCGCCTTCCGACAACTAACAATCAAACAATTAGGTTCCCTTTAAGTGAATATAAGATGTCAGCCCTGTTTGAAAAAATTTCTTTGTTATTTCTTCATCTCGGCATCGTTTCGCCATTGTTTATGAGTTTGCGCAATCAGGTGGGTCAGTTTATTCACGGGAGTGACAGCAACAATCTGGAAACTCCACAACGTTGTGGTCCTTCTGACATCATATGAAGATTCTCCCATTGCGTTTCCATGACGTCACTTGGACTCTTCTAAATTCCATTTCACGTTGTCATGTTTAATATCGGCTAAAAAACTGAGGAAAAAATGCTACAGATTACCCCGGGATTTGCATTTACAGACATTATGACTAGGAAAGACGATGACATTGGTCATAACTGCAACAGTCAATCGCCGGAAGTCGAGTTTAATTAGTGGGGAATTTTCAATATGATGGGCAGTGCGTGGTGTTTCCAGAAACAGTGGATTTCAAGTCTATTTTGCCGATGTCTTTGGGTATAGAGCAGTCTCTGTACTATAAAATATTTTATATGCAGATTGAAAAATATGCTTTAAATCAGTTTTCAATATTTAATAAGGTTTTAATGAGAGAAATATTAAAGTTGTTGGGGAAACAAGCCAATAATAGGGATTTATTAATAATTTCTGTGATAATCGGTAAAAAAAGTATCAAGACATTCAAGAATCAACTTCAACTTGTACTTCTTTCTTTGCATCTTATAGAGTAATGAATGAATGAATGGTTGCTTAGAGGCACATCAACCACTAAGGTTATTCAGTGCCTAAAAGTGGTAAAAACATAAACGTTTATAAAATCAATATATGTAAATAATCTTAACATAAAATATCAACAAAATCCTTTCAATATATCAGTTATAGACAACAAAATTGTATAAATGAATTCAATTTAAAAGACCTTAAATACCATCTGATGTTTCGCGGTTCTTGATAAATAGGCCAATGACCTAAGTAAACAAGAGCTCCACACTTAAAATTGGTTATAAAGTCCTATTTGGTTTAAAAACGATACTATCACAGAAGTATCTACAGTATCAAATAACGAATGTAAATCTTGCACATTAAAATATTGAGTCCTAATTATATCAAAATCAATACATTCAATTAAAATATGTTTAATAGTCATAGCCCTTTGACATCCAACACACTGAGGCTGATCTTCACCTTTAAGAAGATAGCAATGTGTTAAATGACTATGTCCTATTCTTATTCGACTTAAAACAGACTCTTCTCTTCGGTTAATTCTACAAGCACCTTTAGTTTTACCCAGAACGGGTTTAATTTCGTGTAATATTAAAAACTGCTTCATTCCAGCGCAATTGCCATTTAGAACATAAAAAAACAGTAATATATTTCTTAAACTCTGTATAAGGTATAAGCATATTTATTGGGCGCTTATCCAATGCTGCTTCGGCAGCTTGGTCAGCGGCCTCATTTCCATGGATTCCAATGTGACTCGGGATCCAATAAAAACAAATTTCTTTACTTTCATCTGTACAGAGTCTATGATACCATTCGAGAATTTTGTAAATAAAGGGATTTTTCCAATCCTTTGCTTTCAATGCTTGTAAACAAGACAAAGAATCAGAAAAAATTAAAAAGGTTTGATGTGGAGAAGTCTACACATGATCCAAAGCAAGGTACAATGCATGTAGTACTGCAGAAAAAATCGATGATTTATTTGGTAGACGTTCTGAATAAATATGATTGCCCTTAACAGCAGCTGTAGCAGCCTTCTCATTGTCAAATGATCCATCAGTGTAAATACACTGATATCCAGTGAAAACAGATTTTATTTCATTATATCTATTTATATACAGGGATGGATCGGTTGAGTATTTCTTTAATTCTGACATGGCTACATTAATATTTAAAGATTCGTAGGTCCATGGAGGTGTTTCTGGATATTGAAATTTAGCTATTTGATTTGGATTTAAATTTAAAGATTGTAAAGATTCTTTGATGCGAATGCCAAAAGTTGGTATTGTATTAGATTTACTTTCAAGAAGGTCAACATAGTTTGGATTAAATATAGTATCATGTGTAGGATTGTCTGGACAAGCTGCAATTTTTGCAGGATACTGAAGGGCAAGTTTTTCTCTTCTTAAATCAAGAGACAGCTCATCTGCCTCAACTGCCAAGCTATCTGCAGGCGATGTACGAAATGCACCAAGGCAAAGTCGTAAACCTTGATTTTGTATAGGATCAAGCATTTTAATATAAGATGGACGTGCTGATCCATATATCATACATCCATAATCAAGCTTAGAACGTTCAAGCGCTCTGTAAAATTGCAATAAAATATTACGGTCCCCTCCCCAATCGGTATGGGCTAGAACCCGTAATAAATCCAATGCCTTCTGGCATTTCTTTTTAACGTATTTAATGTGAGGAATAAAAGATAATTTCCTGTCAAAAATAAGTCCAAGAAACTTGGTTTCTTCGACAACAGGTATCCGAGTTTGGCCTAAATAAAGATCAGGATCTGGGTGAACCTTCCATTTTTTACAAAAGTGCATACACACAGTTTTCTTTAAAGAAAATTTAAATCTGTTATGATCAGCCCATTCTTGTAATCTATTTAAGTGTTGTTGGAGCTATCGTTCTATTGTATGCATGCTTGTGGACCTGTAGCTTAAGTTGAAATCATCAACAAAAAGTGAGCAATCTGCTCCAGGCCTCATACAATCAACAATGCTGTTAATTTTAATAATAAAAAGGGTGACTGATAATATACTTCCCTGTGGAACACCCATTTCCTGATCAAAAGCATCAGAAAGTGATGAACCAACTCGGACCCTGAATTGTCTATTTGACAAAAAATTTTGAATAAAAAGGTGTAAACGACCCCTTAATCCCATATCATATAAATCGCTCATTATTCCAAATTTCCATGTAGTATCGTACGCTTTCTCTTAATCAAAGAAAATGCTAACCACATGCTCACCTTTTAAAAAACCCTCTCTTATGAACGTATCAGGTGGTCAATGGTACTTCGAGTTTTTCTAAAGCCACTTTGGGCGACAGAAATAAAAGCCGCAGTTTCTAAAAACCAAACTAAATGCTTGTTAATCATTCGTTCCATTGTCTTACAAATACAACTTGTTAAAGCAATGGGACGATAATTATTTGAATCCGGTGAATCTTTGCCAGGTTTGGGAATGGGAATGATAGTGGCTTCACTCCATGAAGGAGGAAAATCACCATTTTCCCAAATTTGATTAAAAATATCTAAAAGATGCCCAAGTGATTGGTCAGGGAGGTGTTTAAGGATTTGGTAGTGAATTTGATCAGGTCCAGGAGCAGTATCATGAGATTTATCCAAAGCAAGTTTCAAATCTTCTATTGTAAATGATTTATTATATTCTTCCAAGTTATGGGATATAAAATTTAGTTGGTTTCTTTCTTTTCTATTTTTTATTTGTTGAAATTTGGCAGAATACTTATTGGATGAGGAATTCTTGGAAATTGTTTGACCTATTGTGTTACCTATTTCGGTGGGATTTGTAATTAATTGACCATTATGATTAAGATGTTTGATCCTTGCTCCACCTCCCTTCCCAGTAATTTTACGCACCATATCCCAGCATTTTTTAATTGGTGAACGTGTATTTAATTAAGAAACATAATCTTTCCAACTTTTTCTTTTGCTTATTTTAATAATATAACGGGCTTTAGCTCTTTTTATACGAAATTGGTGCAAATTATATTGAGTTGGCTGTCGATTAAATTTTTTTAAAGCTTTTTTCCGCTCCTTGACAGCTTTTTTGCACTCATCATTAAACCAGGGTTTTTCTTTAATTTTGGAATTTGACTTTGATTTTGGAATACACCCAACAGCAATATCATACAATGTATCTGTAAAAACTTGAAGAGGATCATCTACATTGTTTAAAATTTCTGGAGTTATTCTTTTATAACAGGATGTTTGAGATTTTGCCCAATCGGCTTTATGAAACTTCCACTTGGGGATTTGTTCGTCTGGTGGAGGAAAATGGTTATTTAGAATAATGGGGTAATGATCACTACCCCATTGATCTTCCTCTACTTCCCAGGAATAGTCTAAAAATAAATTTGGAGTGCACATGGAGAGATCTATTGATGTTAAAGAGCCTGTAGCTGGATGTAAATAGGTTGGAGAATCGTCATTCCAAAGGCACAAACTATTGTTATTTAAGAAATCTTCTATTATACGTCCTTTGGCATCAGTATTGTTTCTACCACCCCAAAGATAGTTGTGAGCATTAAAGTCACCAACTAACATATATGGCTGTGGCAGCTGGGTTACCAAATTATTTAAATCTGTAATATTAACTGGCTCACTAGGTGGTAGATATATTGAACATATAGTTAATGTATTGTGCAGGGTAACCCTGACTGCAGAAGCTTGTAAGTTAGTATTTAAAGTTATTTTACTCTGGGGTATACAGGATTTAACAAAAATAGAAACTCTGCCATGTGCTCGGTCCATTGCATCTATTGAACCAACTTTAATATAAGGTACATATCCCTTAAATGTTGTTGAGTTATCTTTAAAATTAGTTTCCTGTAAACAAACAACAGATGCATTATATTTTTGGGCTAATGACTCCAGTTCTGGCCTGTTTGCCTCAAATCCTCTACAATTCCATTGTATGATATTGCCGATAGCCATATTAAGAATAATGAGAAAAAATATATGATCTAACATAATCACTTGTTAATTTTACGATTATGCTTCGAGTGCACAGGTGTAAAATACATATCCAGAGGATCACCTGTGTCCATCCTTTCTAAGGATTTAGTTCTATTTATTTTACTTTTAACTTGTTCTTTGATTTCTTTTTTGTCTGATTTATGTACTGGTCTATTACTATTGATACCTTTATTATTGGATAATGTAGAGGGAGTTTGTGAAGAGGGTTTAGTGGATGTTGTTATTGGTTGAGTTACTACTGGGATAGTGGGTGTCTGAGTCTGAGTAGACGTTGCTGAAGATTTAGAAGATTTGGTAAAAAAGGAATAATTTTTGTCATTGATTGGCCATGTAATTTCGGTCTGAATTGCTATTGATTTTGTTTCTTTAGGTTTTGCAGAGCTGGCATAAGATGTCTTTGTTGTGTTTAAACTTTCTACTCGCTTCCGTGCCTCTGGAAAAGGTATATTTTCAGTGTGTCGTATTCGCTGAATTTCCTTCTCTTTTTAAAAGGAAGGACAGTTCCGCGAATACGATGGATGATTGCCTTGGCAGTTGACACATTTTATCATTTTTGAAGAACAATCGTCTCCACTGTGCTGAGCGGTACATTTTGGACATGTTACATCACCTTTACATCAATCAGATCCATGTCCATACCTCTGACACTTGAAGCAGCGCAGAGGATTTGGAATAAATACATCAACTCTAACGTTCAAATATCCAACTTTAATAGATGTTGGGAGCTGCGCTGCTTCAAATGTCAGAATAAACGTATTGATAGGAATTTTGACACCATCCTTTTTTATAAATATCCGCTTACATTGCACAACATCCTTGTCTTTGAGCTCATCCACTATCTCCTCCTCAGAAACTCCCGCTAAATCTGGGCATCTGATTACTCCTTTTTTATTGTTGAGAGTTTTGTGAGCCGTTATAATAACAGGAACTGTGGCCAACATTCGGCATCGTAGTAGATTGTCCGCATGGCTTTTCCGCTCAACCTCAATCAATAACTTACTTCCCATCTTTTTAACTGTTTTCGGCACCCCGGCAATGCAATTGCAAAGGGGGACATTTTTGCCAGGGTATGTTTCAGCATCGGAACTTTCCGCAATTAAAAATCTCGGCCATTTTTCTGATTTATTTGAATCGTCATCACTGTCTATGTCATTCCTAGGTCATTTTTGTTTGTTTTGCGCCATGTGTGTTATTTTAAATTTCATCAGTTAGGTCCCCTACCCACCATGGAGCCCAACAAGGTGACGCCTTTCTGGGCCGGTAACTCCAAGCCCTGACGCCATGAGGATACCCAACATGACATACTCTTAGAATAAAAACTCCACCCTTTCGGATTTTATTTATATCCCTCGATTGACCCAATTAGCAGTAATCTCCTTTCAGGAAATATCAATCAAAAATTTATCAATTATTCTTAAATTTTAAACATTGAAATTGTCACTAATAAAAATAAAATAGCCAGAATACATTAAAGGAAATATACCACAAGCCGGTTAAATCAGACCCAGGCCTAATCTGATCTGCCTGTCTGGTGAACATTTGGATCCAAGACAGGCGTGTTGCAACTGGACCGGTATTACTGCCAAACCAGCCCAGTGCTCAGCCCGTCAGGATTCCATATCCTTCCCGACACAGGTCGCATCCCACGGCAAACAGGACGCCCCTTTAGTCGCCTTTTACGACATGTTGGGGGGGCAGTGGGGCTATTCTTTAATCCCCGCACCCACAGGGGAGATCTTATAGAGTTCAATATCAATCTGTTATGTTGTCCTCTTCATCTTCCGTTCCAGTCTCCCTTTTAATCTCTTCTCTGATTGTAGATCATCACAGAACCATGGACAAGGTTTTCTGATTTTAATGTTTCTCATAACAATGGGTGCATGTTTATCCAGGATCACAGTACTCCTTTCATATATATTTCCCAGTTCAGACAATCGAGAAATTGGCCAATATCATCCCTGAATTTACCAATATTAATTTATTTTCAATTTCCTAAACTTTATCACTTTTTTAGTTATTAGTCTATTTTCAAAACTAAAAGTACATTTAATCACATTATGATCTACCGTATTCCAAAGAATATGGGTAGGGTCAGTAATGAATCAATGACAATCATAGAGGTCTAATATGCTATTCATTTTTTAATATTAGGTTTGGATTTATTGTTCATGTGAAAATTAAAATCTCCAAAAATTTATATAGCGATAACAAATTGGCAAATTCCTCAAAAAGGTCGACATTGTATATGGGTTTTTCTTTGCAGGTTCAGGTCTATAAATAATAATAAAAGTCATTTTCTTATTTTTAAACGAGACTTTCATCTGTTCCCTTGCAGTGACAGGAAAATGATTTTCCACAGTAATTTCTAGTTCACACCGGAAAATAACAGCAAGACCACCACCTGACTTTTCCAGCTACTCCTTGAATACCTTGTTCTATTTCAAAAGGAGCCATTTCATCTATGGTGCTAAGTAGATCCGTGCTTTCAACTATTAACAATCTTGGCCATCTAGTTTCATTCGTGTTCAAATCATTATCCAAGTCCGTTTCCATATTTTGATAATAGGCAATTATAGTTATGGGGCAGAGCCATCGGCACGCCTATAAAACTTGGCTACATTAAACAATATACTGAAGAATGTACCCCAGATTGACCCATTTCAACAATCAAGCTGCACACATCTGTGAAGCAAAACTTGTAGAAACTGCCATTTAATTGATTTGATAAATTTGTTTATGTTACCATACATTTTCTCTAAGAAACATGTAGATTTTATCATTGATAATGTATCTAAAATATAACAAATTTAAACCTTATTAAACTTTAGTTTTTAGATATGGAGAAATGTGTGGAGCTATATTCCACAAGCCGGTTGGACAATATTGGGCCCTAAAGTCCTCCTGTCTAGGGCGATTTTTTGGGTCCAAACAGGTGTGTTACAACTGAACTGATGTTCAAATCAGTCCAGTGTTCAACCTGTAGAACTCCACATCCTCCCTCCCTTTATGTGTCGCACCTCACGGCAAACAAGGCGCCATAACAAAAAAACAGGGAATAAAAAAATCAAGAGGACCATTCTAACCCCAGGCCCGATGGGGTCTCCCTTCTGTCATATACTACAAGTTTATATATAGAGTAATACTTGATGTAGACACATGACTGAAGTATTCTTATCATTTGGTTTGCAGATAGCTCATGGCTGAATCAAGTTTCTGTGTTAACGCTATGAATTGATTCATCATTCAATATATTACTCGATGTTCTAAACCTATATACCCCTTTTCATGTAGTTTTGAAAAATAAAATTCAACTTTTTAAAAGGCTAAATATAAGCCACGTCCATTTCCCTGTGATCGATTGGTATTCTATTAAACCCTGGTTGGAAACGAATAAGGAGGATTTTGGTTTAGTCCGACCTTCCGTAAACAGCAAATTAATGCCATAAATACTATATCATGATAATGCCATGTTACAAGATGTGAGAAATGATAATGAGAAATTAGAGAGAGGTGGCAGTGGTAATGACGGCTTATTATATACACGTACCAATGCTCACAATAAAAGGCGGGAAGAAAATGTGAGTGTTATCCAGAATCTATCCGGATTATCTGTGCAACATGTTTAAACTTGTTATTAACAAATTGTTATAAAAAACAGAAATTGTTATTTCTGAGCATATTTCGTTACTACATGATGATCATGTACAAGATATGGGTTGATTAGTTGGATAGACATTTAATAACACAAAATATATTGAGAGGGAACATTATACAGAAATGATGACGTGTTTGTTATCATTGGGGGCCTCTATATATTTCGCCTTGTCGACATACCTTCAGCCTTGCCTTTGGTTTACAGCCATCAACATATTCTGAAATTTGTTAAATGAACTTAAAACAAATATTATTCTTCAGAAATGAAAAAGTTACAAAATTGTTTGTTATAGACTGAAATAAAAATGATGTATAATTATGATTCATTAAACCTGACAATACTCAATAATTCACATGAATGTTTAAATATGTGTCAATTAACTTGGCACAAACTGAGCTATTCGTACGTTATTAAATAAACAATCGTCAGACATTCTCTTGTGACTATTTGGTTCAGGTCTCTGAAAAAAATCACAATGGCTGAATAAGGGGTTGTATCAAGAACCTACGATAATAGGTGTTGATTTCCATCATATGAATCGTGGGCGAATTTGGACCAGTTTACATTTCGGAGAAATTGAATATAATTGCTTTGGAATAATAATATAACAATCTGATGGAATAATAATATACCAGTCTGATGCAAGAAACAGTGATGTTTGCAGGTATGTGTTCAGAATGCATAAATTGTCATTATCATGAGGATGAGTGTGACCAATGTTTCTATTTGGATCTAAGAAACATGTTGAGTAATCAACCTTGCCATTACACCGCAATAAGGATGGACCAATATTCATTTGGATGGGGGGGGGGGGGGGGGGGGTGGAGGAAAGAGGAAAAAAAATATGTGAGAAAAAAAAAATGTTCAAAAGGTCAAATCTTTGGGAAAAAATGGAGTTTCAAGCATGGACAAGTCAATTTTAGAGGGGAAAAGGAAACTCCCCAAAATGGGAACAATCTACCCAAAACATGTTTGAGGGAGCCAGTTTTGAGGCATCAGCAACAAATGCAATTTACAACATACCGTTTAGGGCACCATATAATCTGTGAGCAATGATAAATGTTATATTGCTCTCAGATTGTATGTTGCCCTAAAAGTTTTTAATCATTCAAAATTTAAATACAAAGACTTCGGGATCCATCATTGTGCAATATATTAATATTTCAATGGGAATGAATACACTGTGGCAGCGCTCTGATCGCACGAAAAATAAGGGCTACTCCCCATCACTTCCACTTTTCACAATGGGGACCTCGTGTTGAGTACAAATATTTTAAGAAACTTATGAGTATAAGTGTCTGGGGTTGGAGCAAGAGGTGATTTTGTGGGTTTAATCCAGAATATACAGCATTTCTCTCAGCACTCAGCACTGAGTACACAAAGTCCATAATGAGTTAGTTCTCTGATGGTAATAGGTTGACTGTTGTTACCATCCCTTATGTTCAAAATTGTACCATTGTTGCACTCAATCCCTCCAAATCCTTAAAAAATCTGTAATTTATTATTCATTCTCTAAATTTGTCATGTAAGTCCCACCCACTGACATTCATAGTCAGTAAAGCAAGCTTTTTGGTTTAAATGACGAAAAGTGAGGTATAAATGCCCAGTGCGTATTGGTCTTACTCCATATTTGTTTACCAAAATTTCCCAGAAGGTGCTTAGGCGATGGATTTTTTGACAGAATAGGCTGTCAACGCCGGGTACCTGTAGACCACCCGATGTTTGGAAAAATGTGTGACCAGTCCAGGCGATATGTGGTTGGTGGCTAATGGAATAAAATTTCCCGGCACCCAGGACTTTATAGATGGATAAATAACTACTTGAAAATAATTGTATTAACTATAAATTACTGTAAATAAAGCATTGTATCATTTTCTAGTAAATCATACATCCATTAAAACATATATAAGTATAAAAATTAGGATGTGTGCACCCTGAGAGTAATATAATAAATATATATTTAACATTGCTCTCAGGTGCACCCTTGGAAAAAATTGTTGGCCCAACCAATAAAGAAAAAAAGATATGGAGTTATGTTTTGGCTCGGAAAAAAAATGAGAATGGCCGAGTGCTGAAAAAGAAAGAAATCGGCAAAATGATTTTCCTCCGTCCCCTCCCCCCTCAATGAATTATGGTCCGTTCCTTACAGCCAATCACCAATCGGCATGCCTGATAGGTGATCTGGAGGGGTTTGTGTTTGTTGGTTGAGTTGATAGAGCTCTCGTTTAAAAGGGTTCAACTCAGTCATCTAAATGGATTCAACTCTGTTTAAGCGGATTTTTGCAGCTGTCAAATCTATATATTTTCTTTATTTAACGTCATCTAAAAAATCTTATTTGTGAGACTTGAGATAAAATCATGCATGAGATATGAATTATCACTGAAAGAATTTGGTATTTTAAAAAATCTCATGCAAACGAGATTTGGCATAAAAAGTACCAAACTCAGATCTCTCCAGTAAACCTATTTTGGCTTGCTGATTGGTGAATGGAGAACACTATTGAAATCTGGATCATCATGACTGATCATGCATGTAAGTGTCGTCCACCAAAAGTCCATCATATAATTAGAAATGACCAGTCTATAAGGCCATGGCCTGTATTCATTTGGCTGGCTGAGACGTTAACCAATAGGAATCTGCTTGAATAGTCATAAAAATGTATTCGCCAATCGGTTCTCAGCCAGATATAAATGAATAGTCATGACTTGCGGTCGATCCTGTGGACACATTATTTCATTGATGGAAGGAACTGATATGAAAGAGAAGCCATGTATTCGAGGGAATCTAGCCAAAAGTGAAGGAAAATGCATGTAATCAGATCTGTGAGATACAAAAAACTTGAAACCATTGCATTGCACTTGCCATATTCACAAATCATATCAGATAAATTAAATGTTACTATAATATGAAAAATAAAACAATTTCTTTCAAGGATAAAATCCACAAAATGAGCAGTTGGTTTTGATCGATTTCTTGGTTTTGTTTACCTTTTGTCAGCAGTAATGTCCCCTTCCCTGGGATGGTGCCTGGTACTGGTATGTACAGCACTCCTATTCCATCTGTATCTAAATCCACACTTTACAACAGGCACAGGTTTGCTGTTACTCCTAACAGAAATCTGTTGCTACTTCTATTTCGTTTTTATCTATAGTATATTAAATTTAAAAAAATCTAAATTTGCTCTGTCAGGATTCAATAGAACACAATTATCATGATGATAATTATAAACTGAAAAGTAAAGCTGACATCTTCATACAGCTGATTCCAGACAATGTCTGCTCATAGCGGTTGATAGTAACTGGCAATATTCAAATATTTCTCGAGGTGAATACTCCACGAATTGAGCTATTTCGGCCAGATAGATGTATTTTGATGTATTCTTTTATATATCTCATTACTCTCATTATTCTTATTTGCGTATGTATATTCTATTTCAAATTGATAACTATAATAACTTTCAATATGATGAGATTCACTATTCACCTAGGTTTCAATTAATTGTGCACATATACCCCAAAAGCAAAATTCTTGTGTAAACGACAACGCATGCAGTTTCCTTGAAGGCTCTACAATGTTGGGCGGAGCAAATAGGCGCATTCTGTCAGCATCTCTACAATAAATTGGCACTGTGCACAATTGGAGGCAATCACCGGCCCTGGCCACCACCTGGGATCCCCCTTGCCTCGGTCACGTCTCATGCCATGCTATCCATCATGTATAAGCCAGTTCCTTATGATCTAATTACCATGATGCAGATCATTTATGGCATTGTCACATACATGTAGCGATTCTTTTTACACAGCTCAAGAAGAGCAAAACCTTCATACTCACATGTCCATGTCCATATTTGATGAATTATTGTGTATGCACAGGGTCCCCATTTATACCTCATTATTTCCTATTTGCCAGTCAAGCCCTGATTGTCATCTTTTGGTTCTGGAGATGTGTGGGTTTTGCTGACTCACTAATATTACACTTGGCCTATAACGTCATATACATAAGTGTTCCGTACATTGTGCTATACG
This sequence comes from Amphiduros pacificus, assembly GCA_949316495.1. Classification (NCBI taxonomy): domain Eukaryota; kingdom Metazoa; phylum Annelida; class Polychaeta; order Phyllodocida; family Hesionidae; genus Amphiduros; species Amphiduros pacificus. The sequence goes on from OX439001.1 coordinate 31,053,150, forward strand.
ACAGGTTTAATATTATCTTCAGTATCTTTGTTCCATCAACAAACTGAGTGATTCCTGGGTACCATGTGGTACAACATTGAGCTTCACTGAATTTTTGAAATAGGATACTATTTTTTGAGGGGGAAAATGATAATTGTCCTTTTCATACAACATCACCTCTTTCTGAGGAAATTCCAGAGGCCAATTTGTTATGTCACCTGAACATGTCATGTGGTAATACTGGGTGTATCCCAAATTCTTAATCAATCAATAAATCAGTATTGATCCCAAATTGATATGATGTCATAACTCACACGACATTCTTCAACATGGCCCCATGTTTTTGTTGGGAACCTTCATAATTATTATGGTCATAAGATACCTGTTACATGCCTGTTACAATGTAGGTGAAGTCAATATGTCACTTTTCTAACATACAGCGATCCACTTAAGACCTCGTTGTGACACATATTTTTGTGAGTCCAAAGAATAGTTTAGTCGACCCATGCACTAATCATAAGTATTTGTGGCCCATCTGGCTTTGCCAGGCTGGACACTTATTCTCCTAGATGCCACTAACAGCACATACAGATGCCAAAGATGGGTCATGCAAATATGAAAAATATACTGTTTCTACAACTTCCGATTACCTATCTTTTGCAATTGTGCCTACTATTTGTTACTCTTAAAAATAAGAGGGATGGAGAATAGTGGAATTAGATTTTTCTAATTTAATGGTAAGGATATGTATTTTGCTTCAGCTGACAGTAAACCAACAAATAGGTCCCATTGGGGATAATTATGAACATTTTATGTGTTTCAAATCTGTGGAACATTTATCTAAGAGATACAAATGGATTGGGGTGATTATCCATATTTTCTCTCATACATCAATGAATTCAATTCAAAATATTTACCAAGTAATAACTGGCTTTTTCTGTCAATTGCAAGGCAAGTTCAAAAAGGTCATCACGATTTAATGTTTGGTACACATGAATAGAAAACCAACAGGAACTGTTTCAACCATGCCGACATTTTGCTGCCTTCCCACCATTCTCAAATCATCTATAACATTGAATCTTATTATTATTTTAATTTGCTTAACGAAAATATCATCTGGATAGTTCAAACCTAACATGAGTGAGTAACAGTTACACAAGTGAGACAGCTAAACATGTATGTATGATCTCGCAATAGATGCAGACATACTAACCCTGTATGAGGGACAATGAAATAAAAAACACCAAAACAAGTGCCTAGGTGAGGAACAATTTGCACAGATGAATGACAGATATACGGGCTGCACAAATAAGATACAGCTGCATAAGTGCTGCAGACAAAAATAAGACACAACTAAAGAAATAACAGACTGCTTTACGGGTAAGAGTTAGCTACACAGATAGGAGACAATCACACAAGTGAGAGGCAGTTGTTCAAGCGATGCAGAAGCTGACTAACCCTTAAACAGGTGGAATGCACATACATCAGATGAGAGACAATCATACAAATGAGATACAATTGCACAAGTACATGTATGTGACACTTGCATCAGTGAACCAAACATGGAGAACTAACCAAACCCTACACACATGAGACGGGCATATAAAAATGAAGGTGACAGGCAGACTGGAAATATCACCATTGCTGCACACACCATATACAATAAATGCTATGACCTAAAAAGGGCAATTAGATGAGAGATATGCATTTAAAATAATTAAGTAAAATATTGCTTGAATATAATCTAAAAGCGGATTTGAATATGAGTTAAATGTAAGCATAGATTTGAAGTCTCACCTATTGTCTCCTGTTTATTTAAAAAGGCTGACCCTGACAAATGCAATCAACTGTTGCTGTGTCCTGTATCATGGACTTTATCTGCTTTATCTGCCAGTCATAGCCTGTGGGTTACAATACCCCAGTCACTACTGTGTCCTGTATCATGGACTTTATCTGCTGTATCTGCCAGTCATAGCCTGTGGGTTACAATACCCCAGTCACTGCTGTGTCCTGTATCATGGACTTTATCTGCTTTATCTGCCAGTCATAGCCTGTGGGTTACAATACCCCAGTCACTACTGTGTCCTGTATCATGGACTTTATCTGCATTATCTGCCAGTCATAGCCTGTGGGTTACAATAACCCTGTCACTACTGTGTCCTGTATCATGGACTTTATCTGCTTTATCTGCCAGTCATAGCCTGTGGGTTACAATACCCCAGTCACTGCTGTGTCCTGTATCATGGACTTTATCTGCATTATCTGCCAGTCATAGCCTGTGGGTTACAATACCCAAGTCACTGCTGTGTCCTGTATCATGGACTTTATCTGCTTT
>OX439001.1:31060463-31257963 GCA_949316495.1 Amphiduros pacificus
AAAGAAATGAATAGGAAGAGAATAATAAACGAAGGTGGTCAAGATTGAATGCGAACAGAACACTAAACCGAAATGAATGAAGACGAATATAAAGCCGATGACTTGCAGATGAGTAGAGAATAGTAAACGGACAGGCACGGTGTAAATGGAAGGAGAACGCATGGAAATGTAGAGAGTAAGGAGTCGTGGCCAACATCAGCACAAGAAAATGACGTACTGCAGAACACAAGAGTGAACACCGGCGCTGACTTAGATATAATAAGGCCTTCAAGCATGTTTGCCATCATTTGCACAAGTTCCTGTCAAGCAGCAAGATCCAGTGTGCTGTCAGAGCTAGAGATATATACAGAAATGCCATACATTGGGCACAGTTTGGGTTACAATTTGCACAACTTCAATTGCATGTTTTTGCCATCTAAAGAAGAAGGGCCAAAAGTAGAGGGTTTCACACCCGAACTTGGCTTTCTGCTCAGAGTTGGATTATAAGACCAACTCATGCAGGAACTGAAAAATGAGGACTCAACTTCTTTTACTGAGTTCCTGAGGATGCCTCCACAAATGTTTGATGAGATTCTGACCAGAATTCATTACAGAATGTACAAGAATACAATATGCCCCTTAGACCCTGGGATGACTTGCCATTACACTCAGACACCTTGCCTTGGGGACCAAGTACAGATGTATGCCATATGGCTGGAGAGTAGCCTACAACACCATTTCCATGGTTGTCAGAGAGGTAAATATGAAAAACAATTGAATTTAATTTATGTTATTTGCAGCTTTCATGAGACAATACAAGTCTTGTTTATTAATGACATGTACTTAAGAATATTTTCTATTTTGTCTTTTCAGTTGTCAAGCCATCATTAACGAGTACAAGGGGGATCTGATGACAATGCCTGTAACAACACTAGCTGATGGATTCTGGGAGAAATGGAACACATCACCTGTAAATGCCCCCTTGGTTCTGGATCAACATACTACAACTACAAAAGGTTCTACTGGGTGGTCCTTCTTGCCATGGTGGGCAGTAATTACAAGTTCATATGGGCAGACCTTGGAGCACAAAGAGCAACCTCTGATGCCCAGATATGGAATGCCAGTGACCTCCATGCAGCCCTTGAGAACAATGAACTCTGATTGCCTCAGCCTTCTCCACTCCCCTTGATGTGATCCAGGTATCCCAGGATGTAGAAAAACCTTCTGATCCGTGAGGACAGGAACATGAACCTGGTGCCAGGCAGTTTGAGACAGAGATCTGTGGGACACTGTCAGAGTTCAAGGGCACGACAGGTCCAACAGAGAAGGGGAACTGCTCTGCAACCTCCTGAAACTTTGGGTCAATTCCCCAACTGGTTCTGCCCCATGGTAGGATAGAATGGTGTGAAAATATCAGAGATTGTCTAGAGACTTTACTCGTGATAGCATGGTGTGATACAAATTTATTAGTGTACATTGTAAATTTATTCTTGATTAAAATGTTTATCTCGTGACTTAACAGTAATGCAAGAAAAAAATAATATAGTGTTTTGTTTTCTTATATTTATTGAATGTAAAAAATGGTAAAATGTAAGTATGAAAACCTCAACAAGGAAAACTTTACAAATTATTATCTCTTAATAATGGCTACTTCTCTTACATGTTTGGTAAAAAGTGATAAGTAAAAAAAGGAGTTATAGAAATGAAAAGGTCTTATTTTTTTCCCAAAGATGACCACTTCCCAGATGTTATATCTTGTTTATAGAATTTTACTGAGAAAACTAATAAATTTAGGATGTTTATAGGGTTACTAAGTTATTTTCAACAATTTGACTTTTCTCTGCCTTTTTAATATGGACTGTTTCTTTCACCACAATGATTATAGTTTGAGTTTTGAGAAACAATTATTAAGGTCATATAAAGACAATATCAAGGTCAATGAAATAAGTTTTGTTTGTTTGTTTGGGGTTTTTCATCACTCTCAACTAGTGCTCTTATCGATACAGGTTTTCACGTGTCGATACTTTTGTGTCTTGTGTCGAATAATGTCGATATATATCGATATAGGAACTGCCCAGCGTGAAAAGTAAATAGGCTCATATTGTCCAGGTACAAGCTTCCGAAACATCAATATAATTAAAATCTTTGTTTTATTATACACATAGAAATATTCTGACACGTGTCAACAATAGTTCGCCTTCATTTAATAAGTTTAAATCATGCAAAAGTCAGAGAAAATGTGCGTTTAACAATGCTGAAATATGCTTACGCAACACGAGAAAATGAATAGAGTGCCGCCACAGTATATTCATTCGCATTGAAATATTAATATATTGCACAATGATGGATCCCTGACACTTCGTATTTACGTTTTACTTTTAAAATGACTGCCGAGCAAATTAAATTAACAGGTAGGCAAAATATTGATAATCATTTCATGCATGTTGACATGTCGTTTGGATAGAAATTTGACACCATTTTGAAACTTATCAGTATCGATAAGAGCACTACTCTCAACATTATTTCACTCGTTTAGTGATGAGACCTACTTGTAACAGATATAGTGCTGCCTCATCGAATTATCATCTCGCAGGTTCTTGACATGACAACCCACCCAGTCACAGATTTACAAGGACAACGGGTTAACTCTTTAGGCACAGGCCTCAGCCCATGTGTGAAATTGGATCATGATTTCAATCTTAGCACAGCCGGGGACCGAACCCACAAACTTTGGATCACCACAGAGGAACTGGTACTAATAAGCTGGCACTGTAACCAACTGCACCACGGCCAGCTCAAGTAGAAATATGTTGCCTGAGGGTCAAAAAGCAACCAAGTATAATATATAATAATAATATATAATAATAAATTTCTATAGCGCTATTTCAGACCAGGTCCGCTCATGGTGCTTGAGAAGGTAATGTTCTCGGTATAAGTTTTCAGATGCTTTTTAAAAGATTCAATAGATTTACAGTTTTTCACTGCAAGGGGCAGGGCATTCCAGGTTTTTGGGGCATATACTGCAAACACCCTATCCCCAAAGGATTTGGCGTTAGTTTTTGGAATGATATACTCGTTCTTATCATTAGACCGGAGATTTTTTTCACCATTTTTTGGCATTAATAGTTTAGATAGATAACTGTGTGCAAAGCCATTCTGAATCTTCCACGTTAGCAGGGGTATTTTAAAATCAATTCTAGCCTCAACTGGCAGCCAGAGAAGATCCATCAGTTTTGGGGTGATATGATCGTTTTTCTTCAAGTTCCCCACAACCCTGGCTGCAGTGTTCTGTAGTTTCTGTAGCTTAGCCAGTTCATATTTTGGCATTCCTGCCAGTAGAGAATTACCATAGTCCAGTGTAGAAGTAATAAAGGAGTGTGCCAGCATATTAGTGGTTTTCTCATCCAGACAACCTCTTATTCTGATAGGTTTCTAATATGAAAATAGCCATTTTTACATATCTTCTTTATTTGCTGTTTCATAGATAATTCCTGATCAAAGATTACGCCCAGATCTTTGATGTTAGATGATCTGGAAATCTCAGATTGTCCAACTGTAACTCTACCAGGAATATTTTTATTTTACCAGATAGAATTTTTCCCACAGTTAAGCATCTCAGTCTTTCCATCATTAATTTTCATTTTATTTTCCAATAAAAATCTTCTTATTTTACTTATGCATTCTTCCATTTCTTTTGTAGATTTTTCCATTTCCTTCTTTGATTTAGGATCCAGAGTAATGTAAAGCTGGGTGTTGTCAGCATAGACATGATGCCGTAAGTTATATTTCTCTATTAGATCAGCCAGTGTATGTTGTGAACAGGATAGGGCCCAGAACTGAACCCTGTGGAACACCATAATTAATATTCATATTTTAAGATTTTTTTCCATCTATAGTGACACATTGCTTTCTCTCTGATAAATAGGATTTGAACCATTTCAGTGCAGTGCCTCTAATGCCACATCTTTTTTCCAACCGGTTTAATAATATTTTGTTGTCAATGGTGTCAAAAGCCCCCGAGAGGTCAAGTAAAATCAGCATAACTGCCTTATTATCATCAATGTCAATTAATAGGTCGTTCTGAACCTTCAGTAAGGCTGTTTCAGTGCTGTGGAATTCCTTGTATGCTGATTGGAACATGCTTCGAATGTTATTTTTCACTAGATGGGCAACAAATTGTTTTGCCACAGCCCTTTCAATTAGTTTTGATAGGTATGCTAAGTTTGAGACCGGTCTATAATTTTTAAAAATTAATTCCAGACCGAGTTTTTTGATCAAGGGTCGGATAATTGCCTCTTTAAGGTTATCCGGCATGTTGCCTAGAGTAATGGATTTGTTTATAATTTCAGTTATTAATGGAAGTAGCTGGTCCATGCATTCATTCAACAGCCATGTGGGGATTGGGTCCAGCTCACAAGACTTCTTTGCTGCTTCTTTTAGCAATTTTTGACATCCTCACCAGTGAGTGGTTCAAAATTATTTAGGCTCGTTTTGAATTTTGGCTCCTCAACTAAGTGGTCATTTAGTGGGACGCTGGAATCCATTTCATACCGTAGTTTTGTAATTTTTTCTAGGAAAAAATGATAAAATTCTGTTGCTAATCTGTCCTTAGCTTCAATCTCAACTTTAAATTCTGCAATCTTATTTACATTAAATTGAAGCAATGGTTTGCACTCAGTTAAACATCTGTGGTGAGAATCTGAGAGTTCTTTAATTTTAGAGTCTTTATCATTAATGTCAATCTTAAGATTTTCCAAACTAAATGCTTGTTAATCATTCGTTCCATTGATTTACAAATACAACTTGTTAACGCAATGGGACGATAATTATTTGAATCTGACGAGTCTTTGCAAGGTTTGGGAATAGGAATGATAGTGGCTTCACTCCATGAAGGAAGAAAATTACCACTTTCCCAAATATTATTAAAAATATCCAAAAGATGCCCAAGTGTTTGGTCAGGGAGGTGTTTGAGGATTTGATAGTGTATATGATCAGGTCCAGGAGCGGTATCATGGGATTTATCTAAAGCAAGTTTGAAATCTGATATTGTGAATGGCTTATTATACTGTTCCAAGTTATTAGATATGAAATTTAGTTGGTTTCTTTCTTTTCTATTTTTTATTTGTTGGAATTTTGTAGAATAATTATCAGATCAGGAATTCTTGGAAATGGTTTGACCTATTGTGTTACTTATTTCAGTGGGATTTGTAATTAGTTGGCCATTATGATTTAGATGTTTGATCCTTGCTCCACCTCCCTTCCCAGTAATTTTACGCACCATATCCCAGCATTTTTTAATTGGTGAACGTGTATTTAATTTAGAAACGTAATCTTTCCAACTTTTTCTTTTGCTTATTTTAATAATATAACAGGCTTTAGCTCTCTTTATACGAAATTGGTGCAAATTATATTGAGTTGGCTGTCGATTAAATTTTTTTAGAGCTTTTTTTCGCTCCTTGACAGCTTTTTTGCACTCATCTTTAAACCAGGATTTTTCTTTAATTTTAGAATTTGGCTTTGATTTGGGAATACACCCATCAGCAATATCATACAATGTATCCGTAAAAACTTGAAGAGGATCATCTACATTGTTAAAAATTTCTGGAGTTATTTTATTATAACAGGATGTCTGAAATTTTGCCCAATCGGCTTGATGAAATTTCCACTTAGGGATTCGTTCGTCTGGTGGAGGAAAATGGTTATTTAAAATAATGGGGTAATGATCACTACCCCATTGATCTTCCTCTACTTCCCAGGAATAGTCTAAAAATAAATTTGGAGTGCACATGGAGAGATCTATTGATGTTAAAGAGCCTGTAGCAGGATGTAAATATGTTGGAGAATCATTATTCCAAAAGGCACAAACTATTATTATTTAAGAAATCTTCTATTATACGTCCTTTGGCATCAGTATTATTTCTGCCACCCCAAAGATAGTTGTGAGCATTAAAGTCACCAACTAGCATATATGGTTCTGGCAGCTGAGTTATTAGGTTATTTAAATCTGTAATATTAATTGGTTCACTTGGTGGTAAATATACTGAACATATTGTCAATGTATTGTGCAAGGTAACCCTAACAGCAGAAGCTTGTAAATTAGTATTTAATATTGTTACCCATCAGTGGTGAGCATCCGTCGTTGGGGGACGTGGACGGGGGATCAATACTCTACCACATAGATAGATACTCTAACCTACTCTACTGTACTGTACTGTACTGTACTGTACTGTACTGTACCATCAGTATAGCTCGCTAACTTGCTGGCTGTGAGTTTGGGCACGGATCCTAGCTACCATGTTATACCCTCATATGGATGATGGGAAATAAGGACTGCAGACACAGGATTTACACAGTGCAATAGTTACCTTTATTCAGTGCTGTGATTCCTCCTTGTCTGGCTAGGCCGGCATGGCAATGAGCGAGGCATATGAATTACCAACTTTGCATGATACTTATGAAACCCTGACTATACGCAAAACACCCAAGTCTATAGAGTCACGATACTGAGAGTCGTGGATCTTCAGTGGCAAGTGGTCGCTGATCTGTTCTATTCTCCTGCTGATACGAATCTGCCTGGGGACCGCTAATCTGCCCGCATCCACGGTTGCGCGTCTCTTTTAAGGGACCAATCCGCGTCATCTCTGGGGGCTTGCCTACGTGGCTTCCTCACGCGCCATCAGATGGACTCGTCCTGCCTGCGTATCTAACTTCGGCTCGTCCGTCTAACACGTGATCTCACAGAGTGGTGGTTATGGTGACTCATCAACCATCAGTATTTTGCGTTATTGTCTATGAATGTCCATATATTTCCAAGAGTCTCTGGGTGTGTATTCTATATCCTACAATATTACTTTACTTTGGGGTATACAGGATTTAACAAAAATAGAAACTCTGCCATGTGCTCGGTCCATAATGTCAATTGAACCGACTTTATTATACAGTACATATCCCTTAAATGTTGTGGAATCATCTTTAAATTTAGTTTCTTGTTTGTTTGTTTGTTTGTTTGGGGTTTTACATCACTTTCAACATTATTTCAGTCATTTCGTGATGAGACCTACTTGTAGCAGATATAGTGCTGCCTCACTGAATTGTCATGTCGCAGGTCCTTGACATGACAACCCACCCGGTCACAGATTTACAAGGACAACGGGTTAACCCTTTAGGCACGGGCCTCAGCTCATATGGAAAATTGTATCATGAGTTCAATCTCGGCACAGCCGGGGATCGAACCCACAACCTTTGGATCACCACAGAGGAACTGGTGCTAATAAGCTGGCGCACTAACCAACTGCGCCACGGCCCGTGGCCTCTTAGTTTCTTGTAAACAAATTACCGATGTATTATATTTTTGGGCTAATAACTCCAGTTCTGGCCTGTTTGCCTCAAATCCTCTACAATTCCATTGTATAATATTGCTAATAGCCATATTTAAAATAATGAGTAATAATACAATGTGGTCAAACATAATCATTTAATTCTACTACGATTATGCTTGGAGTGCACCTGAATGCTATTTATATCAGGAGGATCATTTGTATCCATCCTTTCTAATGATTTTGTTCTTTGTATTTTATTTTTTCCTTGATCTCTAGTTTCTTTTTTGTCAGACTTATTAACAGGTTTATTCTGCTGTGAAGAATTGGAATTTGCACCTTTGGTGCTTGATGTTGATTGAATCTGTGAAGGTTTTATGGAAGATTGTGTAGGTTTTATTGAAGATTGAGTAAGTAAAGGGGTAGAAGATACAGGAGTCGGTGTTGATATTGCTGTTATTGATTTGCTCATATAGGAATAGTTCTTTTCACCAATTGGCCATGTTAAATCTGTTTGAACTGAAATGGATTTAGTATCTTTTGATTTTGTGACAATAGCATAGGAATTTCTTTGAGGAGTATTGTTGCTTTCTACTCGGTTTCTGGCTTCTGGAAAGGAAATGTTTTCTGTGTACTTTATTCTCTGAATTTCTTTTTCTCTTACAAAAGAGGGGCAATTCCGAGAATATGACAGGTGTTCACCTTCACAATTACTGCATTTGAAAGACTGAGATTCACAATTTTCACTACTGTGCTGGCCAGTGCATTTTGGACATGTCAAGTTCCCTTTACAATTATCTGAGCCATGACCATATTTCTGACATTTGAAACAACGCAGTGGGCTTGGAATATATATATTAACTCTTACATTTAAATATCCAATTTTGATTGATTGAGGTAGCTGCGTTGTTTCAAAAGTGATAATATAGGTATTGATGTGAGTTCTGACGCCATCTTTATTGATGCTAATGCGACGACAAGCGGCAACATTCTGATCAGATAGCTTCTCAACAATATCGGTCTCTGGTATACCAGAAAGTTCTGGACACCTGATAACACCCTTTCTGGTGTTTAGGGTCTTATGAGGAGTTATTTTTACAGGGATAGTGGCCAATAAAGAGCATTTCAATAAATTATTGGAATGACTCTTTCTGTCCACTTCTATTAATAATTTGTCACGCATCTTTTTAACGTTTTTCACTTTTCCAGCTACTCCTTGAATACCTTTTTAAATTGCAAAAGGAGACATTTTATCTATGGTGCATAGTGGATCCGTGCTTTCAACTATTAAAAATCTTGGCCATCTTGTTTCATTTGTGTTTAAATCGTTATCCGAGTCCGTTTCCATATCAGCCCTTTGTCTTTTTTGTTTGTTTGATGCCATATGTGTTGTGTTTATTGTTCATTGTCCATGTTCCTAAGCCTTACTCTGACTCCTATTTTAAAAAAATAGGGAGTTTTAGATATGGGGCAGAGCCATCAGCACACCTATAAAACTCGGCTACATTAGACAATATACTCGAGAATACATAAAATGCACCCCAGATTGACCCGTTTGAGCAGTCAAGTTCCACACATCTGTTATGTTAAAACTTGTAGACTATGCCAATAATTGTTTTGAAAAAATTGTTTATGATACCATACATTTTATCTTAAGAACATGTAGAATTTATCATTGATAATGTATCTAAAATAAAACAACCTAAACCTTATAAAACCTGACCTTTAAATATGGAGAAATGTGTGGCTGCTGGGTAAACTGCTGCTGAGGATAAGAAGGCAACACAGGCTAGTAGAAGTGATGTTGCAGCTGTACAAATTGCTGCTGAGGAGGCTGTTGTGGAGAAAATGGGATGCTTCCACAATTGGTGCCATAAAGCGCTCTCTTCTGGATCTGGCCAACCTGGCCCGCATATCCCAAAAATAGATTAAAACTCCCCAAACTCAGCCTGTGATGCAGCCTTGATAACACCTGTGCAGTTTTAGGTGCCCATCACTGATGTGTCTGCCTCAATGGTTGAAACAGCTGCAGCAGTCTTCTTCATATCTTCAAGGCTCTTCTTTATGGTTTCCTGCAGAGCTAATGTAGCTTCATCCTCAGCAGCAGCAGCACCCCTTTTTTCCGGCTTGCTATGCTTTGAACCATGTGTATCGTAATCATCATCATCGCCAGTAATGAGGGGAACAGTGCTCTCTGCACAAATCGTCTCTGCTGTGGCCAAGTCCCCATCAGACCTTGCCAAAGCTTATGGACCTGCAAACAATACAAGAAAACAATACAATACACAATACAAGAAAAAGCTTATATGGTACTGTACAAATGTTCTCTGCATATATTAACATCATAAATTACATAAAGGATGGCTAAACAAAAAAATATACATATTACATAGTTACAGTTATATACATATTTGCATTTACATGTTGCTGACAAGCATACACATAGTTACAATCATTATATAATTTGTATTTACACTGGTTATGGGGATTGGCCAATGAGCACTGGGATGCTTTAAATTCCAGTTTGTTTCACACCCAGGCCTCCCTCTCTGTCATGTCCCTTGCTCCAGATCCTGAAACTTCTTCAATGTTGTGAAGTTTTGTGTACCTATCCCCAATGTTTTGTGTACCTATCCCCCAGTCCTTAATGTCTTGTGAAGTGTAGCCCAACTCTGTAGCCTTCTGTTTCCAAAGCGCAATCTTCTTCTCCCTGTTTCTGAATTCCAGAACTTTCCTATTTGCACAGACAGGAGTTATCTTTGATGAACTCTATAACTTCATCCTCATGGGCCTGATCCCTCAGACAATGGGACTCTCATGGCTGTGTTGTCTTGACCTTTTCTTTGTGGGAGGCACTTTGAAACCAGAAGGCCTTGTGGTAGACTCTGTTTCCCCACCTGAAGGGGCATCTTAAATGATAGAGCTTGCCATCTCAACCTCACTGTGCTTTGACCCGGCCTCACTGTACCTTGAGCCCACCTTAGCATGCTCAGTGTCACTCTATTTTGACCCAGACTCAGGCTCACTTGCCTTGGCCGAAACATCACCTTCTGCAAATACAATCTATTAATAGTTTAGTCAAACAGTGGAGGTATTCCACCAAACTATTTATATTCAAACTATACAGTGGAGGGCTTCCATCAATCTATTGATAGATTAGCCAGCAGCTCTTACATAAAAAGCTCTACCCTAAGGTTCCCATCTGGACAGATGCAGAGAGGAAGATGGAGGTCTCGAGCATTCGTGAAATAAGGTACTTTTTCCTTGCATAATATAAATGTTTATACCCTATACTTTGTGATCAAAAGTTATTACCCATCATATTTTCCTTAAATATATTTTTATGCTAAAATCCAAATCATCCATTGGACATGTTGTCAAAAATTTTGTTTAGCTAACCTGTGATTTTGTGCAAACATCATATCTGTTAAATCATAAAAGTAATAAAATCATAAATCATAATCATGCATCTGTTGGTATTGCCAGCAAATCTATGTGATGTTTGGTAAAAGTGATGTGCACATTTTCACACTAATTCTTGTGAGGGCACCAGGATGTGGTGCCTTCTGTATTATCAAAATCATTATCATTCCAGTCGATACATGGACACTGACTATATTGACGCATACGGAGAATATTTTGGCTCCAGTGACCCTATCTCTCCTTTAGGTGCGAGGAATAAAGCCCCAGCATGTTGTAAAAGGCGACTAAAGGGGCATCCTGTTTGCCGTGGGATGCAACTTGTATCGCGAATGAATGAATGAATGGTGGCTTAAAGGCACATCAACTGCTAATGTCATCCAGTGCCTAAAAATGGTAAAAGCATAAATGTTTTTACAATATGTATGATTTATAAAATCAATATATGTAAATAATCTTAACGACACAAATATCAACAAAATCCTTTCAGTATATCAGTTATAGACATAATAAATTTGTATAAATGAATTACTTTTAAATACCATCGCATGGAAACTCTTGCGTCACATTTCTGCCGAATAAAATAAGATAGCAAAGCATTTTATAATTTTGTTGACCCTACCTTGTGTTGTCTCACAATATTTAGGCAAGTTGGTTTGTGTGCCAGCTTTTAGTTCATCTCATGTGATGCGTAGGTTGGCATTGGAACTTATGATACAGTTTCACATGTGACTGAGAATTGTGCTTTAAGAGTTATCCTGTTGTACTTGTAAATCTGTAACTTGGTGGATTATCATGTCAAAACCTGCGACATATCTGATACAAATAGATCTTCTCATAAAATAACTAAAGTAATGTTGATAGTACCATAGAAGTCATATAAAAATCCAACAAACAAAAAATCTGTGATGATTCCAAATTTCTGGTTTTGATTCCTCGTCCTGTCGAGATTGTACTCATGTTATATTTTTATTTCTATTAGCTGAGGCCCAGGACCGAAGCCCGGGGGCAGGGGGGGGGGGGGGGTACTCTCATGATTTTAACCCGCGGAGGCTGGGATGGAACTGAAAACCCCAGGGCCTGATTTAGGGAAATATTCTATGATTATTGGTACCCTGATTTAGGACTAGCTGAAATTTGGTACCCTGATTTAGGATTAGCTGAATTTTTGATACCCTCATTTAGGGATGATGCAGAAGGAGGAGATTTGGAAAAGGGGATTGTGATCCCTGTTTTAGGGAGAAATTTGAAGTACCCTGTTTTAGGGAAAATGATAAAATATCTTAACCCGTCTTAGGGAAAATATCAGCGAAAAGGACCCTATTTAGCACAGCTTCCCCGGTAACGCTGACTATGAGAGTACCCCCCCCCCCCGGGACCGAAGGGTTAACCTGTCCTTGTAGCTCTGTCACTGGGTGGGTTGTAATGTTTACGAATTGCAACATGACAATTCAGTGAGGCATCACAATATCTGCTTCAAGTAAGTCTCATCATAAAATGCCTGAAATGATGTTGAAAGTGATGTAAAACCTGAAACAAGCAAATTTTAAATATTTTGTTCATAAAGATGAAATATGTGTTCCAAGAGATATGATAACATTTCTGTGATTGTGTTTTGGAACACCCAATAAATAAGATTATAGGTTGTTCACATTTTGTGTGCTTCGTGTTCTTCGTGTTTCTCATTTGCTCATATTGTTTGTAAAGTATTATGAGGCAATGTTCACCCCCCACAAAGCGCATAATTAAAAAGTGATTCTGAAATCTACACGATTGACCAAACATATGAGCAAAAATATTGATCAGTATAAGACTAGGCAATAATGCTATGATTCGGAACAGAAAAATATACACTTTATGGAAATAAAAGTAAATTTAAGAACTTAGATTGTAGATTACCAATCATGTACGGTTAGGAGTTATGCTTCCATTTAGTTGTATTTGACATAAAAGGAATTGACACTGCACAAATAAATAAATTCTGCACTATCATTTTAGATTCATAATGGTCGTAACAGATCGTATGAATGTTGTTATATGTGTCCGTAATGTAATTCCTCATATAATATTTAAGGATTTAACTGCGATACTCTGTTCGTTAAGACACGTGATAAATCATCTGCATGACCCCACACATCTCTTTGCTCTCTCCTCCCCATGACGTTGCTTGTCATCTCTTTGCTCTCTCCTCCCCATGACATTGCTTGTCATCTCTTTGCTCTCTCCTCCCCATGACATTGCTTGTCATCGCTTTGCTCTCTCCTCCCCATGACATTGCTTGTCATCGCTTTGCTCTCTCCTCCCCATGACGTTGCTTGTCATCGCTTTGCTCTCTCCTCCCCATGACGTTGCTTGTCATCTCTTTGCTCTCTCCTCCCCATGACGTTGCTTGTCATCTCTTTGCTCTCTCCTCCCCATCCATGACGTTGCTTGTCATCGCTTTGCTCTCTCCTCCCCATGACATTGCTTGTCATCTCTTTGCTCTCTCCTCCCCATGACGTTGCTTGTCATCGCTTTGCTCTCTCCTCCCCATGACGTTGCTTGTCATCTCTTTGCTCTCTCCTCCCCATGACGTTGCTTGTCATCGCTTTGCTCTCTCCTCCCCATGACGTTGCTTGTCATCTCTTTGCTCTCTCCTCCCCATGACATTGCTTGTCATCTCTTTGCTCTCTCCTCCCCATGACATTGCTTGTCATCGCTTTGCTCTCTCCTCCCCATGACATTGCTTGTCATCTCTTTGCTCTCTCCTCCCCATGACGTTGCTTGTCATCGCTTTGCTCTCTCCTCCCCATGACGTTGCTTGTCATCTCTTTGCTCTCTCCTCCCCATGAGATTGTTTGTCATCTCTTCATCTGTTGCCATTCAAAAACATTTCTGCGTGCTATTCTAACATGGTCATAATTTGCATGTCATTAAGTCTATATGTGATATTGGAGGACATTATTGTGTTTAAGGCAAAAATATTGTTCTTATAACTTTAACCTATTACGACAGGCTCAGACAATGTGATGCATGAATAAGATGAATAAATATTCTTTATGGCACACCAAAGGTGTGTGGTGTGCCTCCTCATTATATCAATTTAATGTTCAACTGTATCAACTATGATATCATGTGTTCAATAAAACATGTCACATGTTGGTTAAAAATTATAGTTTTCTACTGAACTGAGATTATTACAGACTTACAGACGAGCGAACATGATTTATTTCACTTGAAGCATGGATTGCAAAGTTTGCCTTGTATGAGCGTTAGCGGTTTATTGGCTTAATTAGCAGGCTTTCTGCATTATAATGCTTGCTTATTTATAAGAGGTGTTAAATATGGCAACCGATAGGTGTCACGTTGGTGTGACCCCTGGTCACGTTGGATATGCGGATCCACCGCGGGGTATGGTGGTGACCATGGCAACCGACTGGTCATGTGAGGACGCAAGGTTTGGCGGGCAATTCATACCTCAATCATTCTGTTGCTGACCACCACGATCACCCGCCATCCCACCCAGTTTTACTAGGACTCCTAATTTTAGGTACATGCCCATTAGGGGCAAGGGGATTAGCATGTATTGCAATCCTCAAAGTTATATTAATTATTGATTGGTATTTGTAAAATGTGTGTAACTATATTTATTATGTGTTAATTATGATATATGTGTATGTTCAGTTTACCTAATGATAGTACCATAGTTACTCGCCAGGTGGCGCGACAGACGTTAGTGGTCGCTCATGTTCATTAGGCAAACTTGGGTTGAGGGATCAGATTTATAGATAATAAATCAATTGTGTGCAAATTAATTCTTTGGTTTCCTTTTATTTAACCTGCATTTTCTAGAAAACATGTAGAACACATATACAGGTGACATGACCTTGATTTCCATCATGGCTGACATGGTCAGATTTGGTCTACTCCACATTTTAAAGAATACTATTGTTCTGGAAAAATAATGTGCTCATCTGATGTACTGAATACCGGAATGAGAATTGATTGCAGGTAGAGACTGATGAGTTTTCATGATATCTGGGATAAGTATAGTTTGTGCCTGTTTGAAATGTGGTTCCAGGTGATATGTTGAAGGAGCAATCTTCCATGTAATTAGACCTTGATCCGATCTTGCATGTAATCAAAATGCGTGTAATCTGGCGGAGAATTTAAGTCTTCCAATTAATGAGAGAAATTCGCGCTTTATGCAGTGCGATTTGTCCAGCGAGTAAGGCTATCTCATGGAGACAGGGTTCCCCAATATAGCTAGGGTCTTGTTGAGTATATTTATTTCAATTCCTAAAAATTCTATCAATTGCATCTCAGGACCAATTGTTACATATCTCAGTTGCCTGGCTTTGAAAGCCTGCCTTCTTCTTGGACCAACAACACCACTTTGTTTATATTATTATGATCATGTGATATCTCAACCTGAGAGTCATAGTATTGTCCCCCCCTGTTTTTGGGCTGACTCCCAAAATCTGTGACTGGGATAAACCTTTTTTCTACGTGCTCACAACGTTGTTCTATGTTGTATGTTACCTGTGTTGTTACTGATGCTTCAAATCTGACCAAACATGCTCTATTGAAGTGCCGAGCATAATAGAGCCAAATTTATGTGATTGTTTTTCTTTTGTGACTGGGCGCGTTGTCATTTCAAGGACCTGCGACATGACAATTCAGTGAGGCAGCACTATATCTGTTATAAGTAGGTCTCATCATGAAATGACTGAAATAAGGTTAAAAGTGATGTTAAACTTTGAAAATGTAGATCAAGGTGCTTGTTTGTCATGATTTTTCTTTTTGCTGCTTCTTGAAGATTACTAGTCTATCCACTGACTAATTCTGTCTGACTAATTTGGTATAACTACTACTGCTGCTACTCCTGCTCCTGCTGCTACTACTGCTGCTACTGCTACTGCTACTGCTGCTCCTGTTGCTACTGATATAGCTCCTGCTACACCTTCTGCTACTGCTGCTGCTACTACTACTACTGCTGCTGCTACTGCTGCTCCTGCTGCTACTGATACAGCTCCTGCTACACCTTCTGCTACTGCTGCTACTGCTGCTACTACTGCTGCTACTGCTGCTCCTGCTGCTACTGATACAGCTCCTGCTACAGCTTCTGCTACTGCTGCTGTTACTACTACTACTGCTGCTGCTACTGCTGCTGCTGCTCCTGCTACTGCTAAAGCTACTGGTACTGCTGCTACTGCTGCTACTGCTATTATTGCTACTACTGCTACTACACGGGAGATACAAATATCTGACAAGAAGTGTTTGTTTCTTAAGGGAATAATACATTAATAATCGATTAATATTTGACTAATGTATATTTGACTGATGAAAATATGGTATATGTTGCCGGTCAACAAATACCAATCTGAAACTGATAGAAAAGCGTAAATTGATTAGATGTGTTTACTACTTAGTTTATTCCTATAACTCTATTATGGATTCTTAAATATTAACTTTACATGCTTGGAGGATTTTCGTAGACACGATCTCTATGCCTGAGTTGTCAGCCACGACTTCTGTAGTGCATCTGTAGGAACGACCTTATGACGCTGATCTCAACATGACGGGGCTCCTCGCAGTTGTCTTAATTTTACTTCTTGTTACCCCAAAAAACATTGAAGCTCAAAGTAAGTGGCCACATTTTATTGAGAAAAAATAATACTCGATAAATATATTTGTTTTGACAAAATGTTTTTGATTAAAATCTTTATCGCTAAAATACTAACGAAGGTCGTACAACATTTTATTTACGTATTCATATTCTCTATTTTATGACATCGACTGGCATTCGTCATTGGTGAATATTACATATCTTATAAGAGTGATTTCTTTGAAAACTAAATAATACTCTGTATGTTTGTGTTCTTTACACACTCATGCAGTTGGTGTCCAAATTGGTTTTCACAATGATTCTAATTAAATCAAAAACATGCATATGAATATACATATATTCTAACATTTGCATGTTTTATAATTTAAATATTGCACCAAACCTAGGTTGCCATGTGGGCTCAAATTGATGGCGTTTGATTCACCGAGTGCGTAAAGTTTAAGATTGGCGATGACAGTAATGTGCCTGCTGTACTGTGATCTGTGATAAATATTATATTCTGAGAGGTCGAAATGGCAGAGTATAAATACCAGTTCTGCTCTATCTTGCGGTTTTATCTATAAAATATGCGGTGTTAATTATCATTGATATTTCTGTCAGACTAGAATAAGATTTGATTTTTTTAAATTATATTATCCTAATTTTTCACAACAATTTTGAAAACATTATATGGGAATTTAGATATTTTGTCACCCTCTGTGGCTAATGTCATGTCATTAGTATGTATGCTGTCAACAACGTGGATATGATATTTTTGAAAACAGGTTATGAAATCTCCCCTACCCCCAGCATTACACATCAGTGCCATGGAAAAATGTACATATTTCTTTCTAAGAATGATACAAATATCATTTTGATATATGTAATTGAAATATCTAAGTTGCGAGGAAGAACGTATCAGCGGCCACTTTCGGTCTCCAAATTAACTGGACTTAGATTTTTCCCTGGCACTGACGTGTAATTCTGAGGGTGTGGGAGATTTCATAACCTGTTTTCAAAATTATCATAATCACAAAGTGCATGACTAGACCAAGATCTGGGTTGGGATGGCGGGAATTTACTGAACACTTGAAACCAACCAGTGGCGCAAAGGTGGTATCCACCCCCCGCCTTACCTGGCGGTTGCTATGGGTGACGATGTCCCCATTGTGCTTAGTGGCGTGGAACCAGCGGCATTGCATTAATCAAAGCTCTACAATATGATGTTCCTTAATTGGATTTGATTTCTCCTGTAACGGCTCAACAAATCAGGAAAACATACTCATATTTGCAGGGAAAGGGTAAAGTTCCATGCTAAAACCACGTTCATTCCTGACAATCGCTAAATGATAAACACACATTGAAGGTCATTCAGGGAGATTCAATTGAATGAGTCATAGTGAACAACATTGATTTAATACACACGGTAAGTTGATCCATGAAGGATCACATGATTTGAGATCGAGATATAAGTAAAGGCCCCGTCACGGTCAACTGCGTTATCCAGAATTGACTTGACATTAATATTTGACAAAAGCAATCACCAATCAGAACTTTAATATTTCAACATCAATGCAAATAGCTTGAGATCAGACTATATTCTCATGAAAACTTCAGTTTGCACTTTTTTATCTTTTTATCTATCAGGGGCAGACCATTATTCATTCGAGGGTGGATTTGTTTGTTTGTTTATTTGGGGTTTTACTTCACTTTCAACATTATTTCAGTCATTTCGTGTTGAGACCTACTTGTAACAGATATAGTGCTGCCTCACTGAATTGTCATATCGCAGGTCATTGAAATGACAACGCGCCCAGTCACAAAAGAAAAACAATCACATAAATTTGGCTCTATTATGCTCGGCAATAGAGCATGTTTGGTCAGATCTGAAGCATCAGTAACAACACAGGTAACATACAACATAGAAACAACGTTGTGAGCACGTAGAAAAAAGGTTTTGATTATTTTTTTACATTTTTTCAACGTGAGCATGTAGAAGGACAATGTTGTGGTCCGACCTGACAAAACAACATTATCCTTCTACTTGTGAGGAACATTCTCTTGACGTGGTGCTAACGTGATTAACGCAGTTGTGACGTTACATAGAAGTTTGTGCTAAACTTGGCCACACCGATCAAGTAACGAGTTGATAGAGTCTATGAAATCACCACGGTATTGTGCAAAAAAACTGACGAAGTTATGACTTTTCTTGCTCGTTCTTTGACCACTGCCACAACACGCACATCAGGTAGGAAAAACATATCAAATTTTTAATAACGTCTTTGGGGAATGTCCTAGAAATGAGCTGGGAACAACCTGGACACATGTGTCGTTAGTAACGAGGTGACAATGTTTTGCCAAAATTTTAAACATTCCAAAAACATTTTGGCCGTCTAACGTTGCCCAACGTCACCCAACATTCCACTAACGAGGTCAGAACTTTCATTAAAGCTACAGTCACATATAGTCAATCTCCTAAAAATGATGTCAAAATGATAAGATTTTTGCCAATGGGAATAGAGGCAGGAGCACTTCTAGAGGCCGTACCCGGCCGAGATTCCAAGCACTTATAGATGCTGGAGAGAAGGTTTCAGCAGTTCCCACCCCACAAAGTGATCCAGACACAGGTAAATATCTAAATTCCATTTTTCTGCCCTTGTTCTTCTCTGGTGTTCTGCCAATTACAGCTGTATGCAAAATAGTGCATCAAACCTCATTAAAGCAAGAGAAAAACCAGAGCAGAAAAATGAAAAAACTGTATATTGTCACTTGTAGGATCGCTAATTGTAGGTTAAGGTCAATCTTTTGAAGAATGCAAATAGTGTTACTTGGCTGGTATGTTAATCACATGGTATCACATGGTATAATGAAACATTATGGTCAATCTTTTGAAAAATGCAAACAGCATGACATGGCTAGCATGTTAATAACATGGTTTCATGATGGTCAATTCTTTTAAATATACAAATGCAGTCCATTTACACGCACTTCAATAGCAAGGCAACTCCTCAGCAGGAAAGTCCTCAACAGGAAATTCCTCAGCAGGAAACTTCTCAGCAGGAAACTTCTCATCAATCTGATGAAGACACATCACAGAGGAGAAATACACACAGATTAAAAGATGATCAAGAAGAAGAAGAAGAAATACTAATAGACTGGATCAAAGAGCATCCCTGTTTATGGAAAAAAGGCAACAAAGACTACAAAAATAAAGCACTGAAGGACCGACTATGGAACGCAAAGGCTGAAGAGTTGGGCTGTACTGCAGATCACATAACATAATGGTGGAAAGACATAAGAGACTGTAACACCAAACTGCACACATTCAAAAGTGGTGATGGGGCATAGAATTATACTGACAGAGAAAGATGGATCATGAATCAGTTGATATTTTATGCACAGCCTATTTCACACAGAAGGACCCCATTGAAAAGTGTAAGCATACAATCCCATTACATTGTTTGTAAGGTCAATCTTTTGAAAAATGCAAATAGTGTTACATGGCTAGCATTTGCAGTGGTGCCCTCTGCTGACTTCAGAATTGCTCCTCTCCCTATGCTAGTTGGAGATATCTCTGGTGATGAGAGTTTCTGATCTGCAGGGATTCCTCCTCTTCCCATCTCCTCTTCGGTTTTCTTACACATGTTTTGCTTTTGTATACTTGCAGGTTGAAGCTGCTTTAGCCAGAGCTGGTGGAGATATGGAAACAGCAGAAATATTATGTGCAGCAGACAAAGTGGCCCTGGAGTCTGCAGCTGATCCACCTGAGCAAGCTGCGAAAGGAAAGAAGACTGCCAAAGAGTCTAAAGATAAGGACCCGGAAGAAGAAGGAATCCGGTTGGCAATTGAGAGAAGTTTAAGAGATTATGAGCAGTTGTCTGCTGCAGCCAAAGTTACACCTAGCCCTGTAGCTGCTTATTTTGACTATTTAAAAAACCTTTTCATATCAGCAACTGCAGCTGAGTTTCATGAATTCAAAGTAGCAACTAATACTCTCATTTCCAAAATGGAGTATAGGAGACTTCAAGCTGACGCGCAGCAACAACAGCAACCTCAGCCAAACTACCCAACTCAGCAGCCTTCATATTCCAAGAATTGGGGATGTACTCGGCCACAATTTTTTCAACGGCAAGTGCCAACAAGGCCTGAATCTACACCACCATCATCAAGTTACAGAGGTTCTTCAAGTACCATTCCTTCATCATCTCAGTGGCAACCAGAACCCCATCTCTGGTCTAGTAATCCCTCCCCTGTGGGTGCAGGGATTAAAGAATAGCCCCACTGCTCCCCAGCATGTCGTAAAAGGCGACTAAAGGGGCATCCTGTTTGCCGTGGGATGAGACCCGTATCGGGAGGATATGGAATCCTGATGGGCTGAGCACTGGGCTGGTTTGACAGTAATACCGATCCAGTTGCAACATGCCTGTCTTGGATCCAGATGTTCACCAGACGGGCAGATCAGATTAGGCCTGGGTCTGATTTAACCGGCTTGTGGTATATTTCCTTTAATGTATTCTGGCTATTTTATTTTTATTAGTGACAATTTCAATGTTTAAAATTTAAGAATAATTGATAAATTTTGATTGATATTTCCTGAAAGGAGATTACTGCTGATTGGGTCAATCAAGGGATATAAATAAAATCCGAAAGGGTGGAGTTTTTATTCTAAGAGTATGTCATGGTGGGTATCCTCATGGCGTCAGGGCTTGGAGTTACCGGGCCAGAAAGGCGTCCCCTTGTTGGGCTCCGTGGTGGGTAGGGGACCTAACTGATGAAATTTAAAATAACACACATGGCGCAAAACAAACAAAAACGACCTAGGAATGACATAGACAGTGATGACGACTCAAATAAAACAGAAAAATGGCCTAGATTTTTAATTGCGGAAAGTTCTGATGCTGAACATACCCTGGCAAAAATTTCCCCCTTTGCAATTCCAAAGGGGATTCAAGGCATTGCCGGGGTGCCGAAAACAGTTAAAAAGATGGGAACGCGTTTATTAATTGAAGTTGAGCGGAAGAGCCATGCGGACATTCTTTTAAGATGCCGAATGTTGGCCACAGTTCCAGTTTTGATAACAGCTCATAAGACCCTCAATAACAAAAAAGGAGTGATAAGATGCCCAGATCTGGTGGGAGTTTCTGAAGAGGAAATAGTGGAAGAATTAAAAAATCAAGATGTTGTCCAATGCAAATGAATTTTTATTAAGAAGGATGGAGCCAAAATTCCAATTAAAACATTCATTCTGACATTTGAAGCAGCGCAGCTTCCAACATCTATTAAAGTTGAATATTTAAACGTCCGAGTTGATGTTTTCATTCCAAACCTTCTGCGCTGCTTCAAGTGTCAGAGGTATGGACATGGATCTGATCGATGCAAAGGAAACATAACTTGCCCGAAATGAACAGCCCAGCATAGTGGAGAAGAGTGTTCTTCGGAAACCATGAAATGTGTGAATTGTCAAGGCAATCATCCATCGTATTCGCAGAATTGTCCTTCATTTTTAAAAGAGAAGGAAATTCAGCGAATACGCCACACTGAAAGCATTTCTTTTCCTGAGGCACGTAAACGTTAATAATTCCAAAACATCCTATGCTACCACCTTAAAAACCAAAGAGACAAAAACAATAGCAATACAGACAGAAATAACCTGGCCAATCGATGAAAAGAATTATTCCTATTTTTCAATTACCTCCAAATCTTCAGGAACATCCACTCAAACCCAAACACCCACTACCCCAGTAATAACTATACCAACAGTTTCATCCACTAAAACCTCTTCACAGACTCCCTCCACATCATCCAGTAATAAAAATGTAAATAGCAATAGACCAGTTAAGAAATCAGACAAAAAAGAAATCAAAGATCAAAGCAAAACTAAAATAAATAGAACTAAATCCTTAGAAAGGATGGACACAGGTGATCCTTCCGATATACATTTTACACCTGTTCACTCAAAGCATAATCATAAACAATCAATGATATTATTTCTAATATGGCTATCAGCAGTATCCTACAATGGAACTGTAGAGGATTCGAGGCAAACAGGCCAGAACTGGAGTTATTAGCCCAAAAATATAACGCATCGGTAATTTGTTTACAAGAAACTAAATTCAAAGATAATTCCACAACATTTAAGGGGTATGTACCTTATAATAAAGTTGGTTCAATAGATGCAATGGACCGAGCACATGGCGGAGTTTCTGTTTTTGTTAAATCCTGTATACCACAAAGTAAAGTAACATTAAATACTAATTTACAAGCTTCTGCAGTCAGGGTTACCCTGCATAATACATTAACTATATGTTCAATATATTTACCGCTTAATATTACAGATTTAAATAATTTGATAACCCAGTTGCCACAGCCATATATGTTAGTTGGTGACTTTAATGCACACAACTATCTTTGGGGTGGCAGAAATAATCCTGATGCCAAAGGACGTATAATAGAAGATTTTTTAAATAATAATAGTTTGTGCCTTTGGAATGACAATTCCCCGACATATTTACATCCTTCTACAGGCTCTTTAACATCAATAGATCTCTCCATGTGCACTCCAAATTTATTTTTAGACTATTCCTGGGAAGTAGAGGAAGATCAATGGGGTAGTGATCATTATCCCATTATTTTAAATAACCATTCTCCTCCACCAGACGAACGAATCCCCAAGTGGAAATTTCATAAAGCCGATTGGGCAAAATTTCAAACATCCTGTTTTAATAAAATAACTCCAGAAATTTTTAACAATGTAGATGATCCTCTTCAAGTTTTTACAGATACATTGTATGATATTGCTGATGGGTGTATTCCCAAATCAAAGCCAAATTCTAAAATTAAAGAAAAACCCTGGTTTAATGATGAGTGCAAAAAAGCTGTCAAGGAGCGGAAAAAAGCTCTGAAAAAATTTAATCGACAGCCAACTCAATATAATTTGCACCAGTTTCGTATAAAGAGAGCTAAGGCCCGTTACATTATTAAAATAAGTAAAAGAAAAAGCTGGAAAGAATATGTTTCTAAATTAAATACACGTTCACCAATTAAGAAATGCTGGGATATGGTGCGTATAATTACTGGGAAGGGAGGTGGAGCAAGGATCAAACATCTAAATCATAATGGCCAACTAATTACAAATCCCACCGAAATAGGCAACACAATAGGTCAAACCATTTCCAAAAATTCCTCATCCAATAATTATTCTGCCAAATTTCAACAAATAAAAAATAGAAAGGAAAGAAACCAACTAAATTTTATATCCCATAACTTGGAAGTATATAATAAATCATTTACAATAGAAGATTTGAAACTTGCTTTGGATAAATCTCATGATACTGCTCCTGGACCTGATCAAATTCACTACCAAATCCTTAAACATCTCCCTGACCAATCACTTGGGCATCTTTGAGATATTTTTAATACAATTTGGGAAAGCGGTGATTTTCCTCCTTCATGGAGGGAAGCCACTATCATTCCCATTCCCAAACCTGGCAAAGATTCATCGGATTCAAATAATTATCGTCCCATTGCTTTAACAAGTTGTATTTGTAAATCAATGGAACAAATGATTAATGAGCGTTTAGTTTGGTTTTTGGAAACTGCAGCTTATATTTCTGTTGCACAAAGTGGCTTTAGAAAAACTCGAAGTACCATTGACCACCTGATACGTTTAGAGACATTTGTAAGAGAGGGTTTTATAAAAGGTGTGCACGTGGTGAGTATTTTCTTTGATTTAGAAAAGGCATATGACACCACATGGAAATATGGGATAATGAGCGATTTATATGATATGGGATTAAGGGGTCGTTTACTCCTTTTTATTCAAAATTTTCTATCAAACAGACATTTTAAAGTTCGAGTGGGTGCATCACTTTCTGATGCTTTTGATCAGGAAATGGGTGTTCCAGAGGGAAGTATATTATCAGTCACCCTTTTTATTATTAAAATTAACAGCATTGTTGATTGTATGAGGCCTAGAGCAGATTGCTCACTTTTTGTTGATGATTTCAACTTAAGCTACAGGTCCACAAGTATGCATACAATAGAACGACAGTTCCAACTACACTTAAATAGATTACAAGAATGGGCTGATCATAACGGATTTAAGTTTTCTTTAAAGAAAACTGTGTGTATGCACTTTTGCAAAAAATGGAAGGTTCACCCAGATCCTGATCTTTATTTAGGACAAACTTGGATACCTGTTCTCGAAGAAACCAAGTTTCTTGGACTTATTTTTGACAGGAAATTATCTTTTATTCCCCACATTAAATGCGTTAAGAAGAAATGCCAGAAGGCATTAGATTTATTACGGGTTCTTGCCCATACCGATTGGGGAGGGGACCGTAATATTTTATTACAATTGTATAGAGCATTGGTACGTTCTAAGCTTGATTATGGGTGTATGGTATATGGATCAGCACGTCCATCTTATATTAAAATGCTTGATCCTATACAAAATCAAGGTTTACGACTTTGCCTTGGTGCATTTCGTTCATCGCCTGCAGATAGCTTGGCAGTTGAGGCAGATGAGCTGCCTCTTGATTTAAGAAGAGAAAAGCTTGCCCTTCAGTATGCTGCAAAAATTGCAGCTTGTCCAGACAATCCTGCCCATGATACTATATTTAATCCAAACTATGTTGACCTTTTTGAAAGTAAATCTAATACAATACCAACTTTTGACATTCGCATCAAAGAATCTTTACAATCTTTAAATTTAAATCTGAATCAAATAGCTAAATTTCAATATCCAGAAACACCTCTATGGACCTACGAAACTTTAAATATTAATGTAGCCATGTCAGAATTAAAAAAATACTCAACCAACCCATCCCTGTATATAAATAGATATTATGAAATAAAATCTGTTTTCACTGGATATCAGTGTATTTACACTGATGGATCATTTGATGATGACAAGGCTGCTGCAGCTGCTGTTAAGGGCAATCATATTTATTCAGAACGTCTGCCAAATAAATCGTCTATTTATTCTGCAGAACTTCATGCTTTATACCTAGCTTTAGATCATGTGGAGACTTCTCCACATCGAAGATTTTTGATATTTTCTGATTCATTGTCTTCTTTACAAGCAATGAAAGCAAAGGATTGGAAAAATCCTTTTATTTACAATATCCTTGAACGGCATCACAAACTCTGTACTGAGGAAAATAAAGAAATTTGTTTTTATTGGATACCAAGTCATATTGGAATCCTTGGAAATGAGGCTGCTGACCAAGCTGCCAAAGCAGCATTGGATAAGTGCCCAATAAATATGCTTATACCTTATACAGAGTTTAAGAAATATATTACTGTTTTTTTAAGTTCTTAATGGCAATTGCACTGGAATGAAGCGGTTTTTAATAAATTACACGAAATTAAACCCGTTCTGGGTAAAACTAAAGGTGCTTGTAGAATGAACCGAAGAGAAGAGTCTGTTTTAAGTCAAATAAGAATAGGACATAGTCATTTAACACATTGCTATCTTCTTAAAGGTGAAGATCAGCCTCAGTGTGTTGGATGTCAAAGGGCTATGACTATTAAACATATTTTAATTGAATGTATTGATTTTGATATAATTAGGACTCAAAATTTTAATGTGCAAGTTTACATTCGTTATTTGATACTGAAGATACTTCTGTGATAGTATCGTTTTTAAACCAAATAGGACTTTATAACCAATTTTAAGTGTGGAGCTCTTGTTTACTTAGGTCATTGGCCTATTTATCAAGAACCGCGAAACATTAGATGGTATTTAAAGTCTTTTAAATTGAATTCATTTATACAATTTTGTTGTCTAAAACTGATATATTGAAAGGATTTTGTTGATATTTTATGTTGTTAAGATTATTTACATATATTGATTTTATAAACGTTTATGTTTTTACATGTCCATATCGATCTCCATGACCGCCAGAAAATTTTGAGCTGCTTAAAACTTCAGGTGGTCCTGAGCGGTGATGGAATTCTCGCTATCTGCTCTCCCGGTTTATTGAACACCAGATGTCAGCTCGGTTGATTCGCAATGCATTGTGGGCCGACTTGTTGCACGCTATACTTCCGGGGCACATGTTTGGCCCACGGACCTCACGTAGTGAATGTCTGCACTCAGGACATATGCAGCACATATTTTTGAAATTGCAGTTCAGTTTATTTACATTGGAACATGATTAATCAATTAGTGAACATAAGATGACCGTTGAAGACCTGTACACACTTATCTAGCAGATTGAAATGACGGAGGAATAACGTGCGTTTGTTTTGACTGGTGTATAATTGGACCGGAAGTACCCAGTGCAACAATCGAGGTGAAATTCGATCGTAGCGCTCTGAAAATGCAGCGGATACGGGAGAGCAGATAGGGAGAATTGTCTCAAACTAACATAAACGTTGACGGTCGTTGCTAAATTGATCCCAAAACGTCCTTGGACGATGTCCGACAATGTCTGATGATGTCCGACGATCAGGTAAATTTCAACATCGTTTTGACATCGTTTTATGAGATCGTCTATATGTGACTCTAGCTTAACGAGCTCAACATTTGGTCAAGATTGCAGACTCATTCCCCAAACATTGTCAAAAATGTCATAGTGTGACAACCCCATTGCCAATGTACAGGACGTTCAGCATGATTACTTCATTTATTATTTATTATTGGGAAAAACAGACCTTCACAGACTGAATTTCTTAACTTCAACTAATCAATTTTAAGTAGGTATCCTAACTATGACTATGAAAAAATGCAGACATTACTTACGAGTGTGAGACAGCTGCCTGAATGAGAGATTGTTACAGCAGTGTGACAATATGCCCCTAGCGTGCATGGACGGAATAAATAGTTGCGTCTTGAGACCGTCATCTGGGACATGTGTGTTGTGTTGTTCTTCTCACTCATATCTTCATATTCTACATGACAGGGCCTGTCAGAGGTCATGTTACATGGTGGCAGCGGTTTTGTCATGTTACAAGCAGTGAGAGACAGCTGCACAAATGAGAGCTGCTGAAGTGCGAGACATTATCCCTTTTTTACCAAATCATGAAAACCTGGTTGAATATCTACTCAGACTACAGCATTAACTCTACCAACAGTAACATTCACAAAAAAACCTCTTTATCATCCAGTGATAAAAACATAAAGAGCTATAGACCAATTGATAATTCTAAAAAAAGGAATTAAAAGATTTAAGGACAAATTTAATAAATAGAACTTAATCATTAGAAAGAATGAATTTTAATGATCCTCCTGATATAGATTTTTCTCCCGTGCACTCAAAATATAATCATAAACTTAACAAATTATTATGTTAAATCATATATTTATTTTCATTATTCTTAATATGGCGGTCAGCAATAGAATGAAATTGTATATGATTTGAGACAAACAGACCTGAACTGGAGTTATTAGGCCAAAAATAACATGCATTTGTTATCTGTTTACAAGAAACTAAATTTAAAGATTCTTTCTCCGATATTGTTGCCTATGGGGCTGTTCAAGACAAGCAGATCTAACCCATTAGTCTCTCGAAATTTGTTAAGGCAGTGCCACACTACTTAGAGACCCACACACCGGTTATATTATTCAGTTTGCCAGAATAAAATGGATATTGTGATGGTCTTTATCGTAGATGTTAACATCGGAATATACATGTTGGTTTGACAAAAAAAATTATTTTTACCGAAGTAGGATTTCATAACCATTTTTATAGTAGAGTTACTGGCCTATTAATGAAGAACATAGAATTTAAAATCTTTTGAAGAATTCATATAATATTATATATTCATAATATCTGTGACTAATATATTGAAAATGATTTTAATCTTTAAAATTCTGCGTTAACATATACAGTTTACATGTCCAGTTAAGAGTCAATGTTGTATGTAGCGCTTTAGTCGTTGAGTGGCCTGAATGGTCTATGTGCCATTCATTCATTCCATTCATTCAATCAATCAATCAATCAATTATTTTGTGTAAGTAGTGATTTTGTTTAAGCGTTCAAAATTGTCAAACACCCTGCGCATAATAACATCAGCATGTAAACAAGATTCAGAGAACACATTTGAATTTGGGAATGAGAGGAATACGCATGAATAATGAAAACTGTATTTCAATTTATTTACAGACAATACAACAGATTTGATGACAACAGTAGCTGGCGAGGATGCGGCTTCTGACAACCAAACAAATGCTCCCAAATCAGTCATTGCTGTAGCTGTTATGGTAACCGCCTTTCTCATTGGACTCGGAGTTTCCAAACTGGTTGATGCCATTCATGACCGACAAGTGATGAAAGATGAAGCATCTGATATGAGTGAATACACGAGAAATTTACTGCGAGCTCGGGTCACGCTGGCTGCATTCAAAGCTGCGAAGAGAGGAGAGGCGGAGACACCTGCAATGCTTGACGAAAATCAGGTCAACATCGAGAATCTCTTGACCAGCACAACAGTCACATCATTATTCTCCGAGGGTGAAAAATACAATGATTTTAAAAAAATACCAAAGGTTGAGTTAAAAATAGTCCAAGAGGAAAGTTACCAGGAAAACGAACCACCAGACGTTCCCACTATTAGTGTCATTGATCAAATGACAGGTTTGAATGATGACAAAAATAAGATATTTCCCGAAAGAGAAACAGGTGCAAGTATAAACCTTTCAAAAGAATTTAATTCTTCTGAAAATGAAATGGGCAAAAGACAACGTTTTGCTGAAACAAAAAATTCCAGTGATATTATTCGATTATCAGCTGATGTGAAATCAGAACAAAACGCACTTTCCACAGAGGAAATAAATAAAACAATAAATTCACCTTCAATTGACGGAACTTGCCCTAAAATTGCAAACTCTGAATTTATTCGTCCCCAAAACCAAACAAGTATATCACATTCTATCAAATTACCAGTGGATGCTAAAGAATCTGCAAAAAGAGATTTACTTCCAATAATTCCAAATCCTATTCTATATGATATTGAATCACCAAAGAATATTGCATCAACCAATGAGAAGGAAAAAATGCCATATAAACCAGTTGAGTCTCCAGCAAAGAAAAAGGTAACATCCTTAACTAATCAAAATAGCACACCAAAGGTCACAAAGGTGACTAATACTCCAAAGGACCTTAACAATTCCCAAATAAAATCTAGAAATGTAAAGAGCCATGATGGAAAGGGAAAAGGATCTCAAGATCAAAGTGGCAAAACAGTTCCCAAGAAGGGATTAAAGGATCCTAAGATCTCTATACAACTCGACAAAGCAAATAACCAGAAGGTTCTTAAAGGAGGAAAACTAGATCAGGGGTCACAAAAACTCCAGGAGTCACAGGGGTCAGGGATCACAAACACTCCTAAGATGGTCACAAAAACACCCAAGGGTAAAACAAATCAGTCGGTGATGCCAAAGGATGTTATTAGTAAAACCAAAGAGTCACGAGAAAAGGTGCAGAAGATGGCAAATAGCAAATAAGAACCCCTTATATCTTCCCACAGAGTACATCCTCAGTCAGAGATATTATTTCAAAAAGCGGGCCCAGGAGAACTCATTGGCATCCTTAGATAATCAATAATCAATTGGACAATAATAACTCTAAAAAAACAAAACAAAACCGCAACAAACTTTAAATTGTTTTATATTTGAGCCATTGATAGAGGACCAAATGTCATGATTACTTCTTTTGATTACCCAATGTTTTATTCAGCCAGGTTATCACATAATGATAAATGACATACAATGATATCCCATTTGGTACAAATAGAGTATAAATAGTTATGAAGTGATCATTTTGAGAACATTGCAATGTTGTATGACACCATTTGTTTTAGGTTTGATTTCTGACAATTTTTCTAATTATGTACTTATTTCGAATAACATCAAACATTTGTACACTGCAAGTAAACAGAGACCTTTGACGATACATTGCCCATTAAAATCTCATAAACTGTCAAGTCCTTTACTGTGGTATAAAGGTTCTTAAAATTTTGTTGGTCTTTGATATTATCAAAATCTGATTTAAAACCTTATGTAATATCCTCATATTCATTAAAGCTATTTCTAAACACCTAATAGATAAAGTTTATCTTAAATTAATGTTCCTATGTTGAGGATGTAACTGGCCATGCTGAGAGAAAATTCCTATAATAACCGTATGTGACCATATTACGTCCTGCATGAGGCATGTATATCTAAATGCTGGCTGATTATATTGCAAATGAGATGTTTGACTTTAAAAGTAGGTTTGAGTTCAGTTACATAAGATATGTTGATCAAGACATTCCACAGAGGAAAGCTTATGTGAAGGCATATCACTGGAAGTGTTAATCAGTGTCATATTAAAGGGTCATCATCCTTAGACATGACATTGATTATGGTAATGGTGATCATAAAACTGCAAATGGTCTCTCAAGACCTGTCATTTCCCTCCCTGTTTGCTAAGATGCTACACCATCCCAATGTGAATACCTATATTGTTAAATCCCATATATTGCCCTCAGACCCTGAAACAGTCTGCCAATCATCCTGCAATATCTATCTGAAATAAATTTAGACCACGTCAGTGTTCACATGGAATATTCTTACAGATGTAAATTTCTGATATTGAGTAATTATTGACCAGGATAGTAGTATGTAGCCATGATAACAATGTCTAGAATGACCCATGATTATTCCCTTTCTTGCTAAGTACAAAATCTTTCTCGTCTGATTTCATTGGTTCTAACATTTCAGGTTAGATATCTTACCAGGCCTTAAAGCATTCATGAAACCTGGAAGGTTCCAGGCGATTTTACAGTGGTTTAAGGTATCTGAAAACAATATAGATTTTAAAATTGACATACATACAGGCTATCTGTCTGAAATCCACTAAAGAACATCTGCCCTGAGAATTATGATTTTTTGTGACCACCAAGTACTGCCAGTACTAAACAGGAAGTGTGTTGCGTGACCTTGACCTATGAACTATCAGGGGGCTCCGTAAGTCACAGGAGGTGTTGTTTACCAATTGTCAAAACACATTTTTGGCCATTTTTTTCCACTATTTAGAGAGTGAAATGGAAGATAACACTTATCGTGATGATAGTGCCTTTTCTTGGCTTTCTTTTGGTGGTAAAATTATTAAAACAGATGAATATTTATGAAGTTATAAATGAAGAAAAATCATTATTTTTTATATTATATATGTTTGCAAAAAGATTTTTTAAAATTTCTATACAGCCCAGCCTTTGATGCCCATTCAGTGGTGTGAAAAACCCCAAATTTCATCAAAGAGGGTCAAAACATAAATTTTACTGATACCATCAAATGATCCATCAGTGTATATACACGGATATCCAGTGAAAATAGATTTAATTTCTTTAATAACCTAGAACCTTATGGTGAGAATTGGAAAAAACAAATATCAATTAACGGCATGGTAATAGAGAGCTACCAGACATCATTTATGCAGGCATGTGTATGTTAATATTTTAATACATATACAAATACATAGAACTTCTTTGATTGGTGCTCTAAATGATATACTTCATGTACAGTCCAATACAGATTTAATCTAAGTTTACATCACCTTCTGACTTTCTTTTGATTTAACAAGACCCTACCAACTTCAAAGGTCTTACCCTCCATATCAGTCTCTGCCACCACAGCTATAAATGTGCGCACAGAACCCAGCACAAGTCATTAGTATTCAGAAAAATCTGGCTGGCAACTCAGTGGTGAAATATAAATAGATTTGTTTTGTATTGGCAGCTGTATTGATTGGTCAGGTTGGAATGATTATGTAGAGGGCTATTATAATAATTCTATGTTCTGGCATAAAATGTGGCTGGAAAATGGTAAACCACACAATGGTATTATAGCTGACCTTAGACGTAAGACAAGGGCCAAGTATCACCAGGTGTGTAGAATAGTTTTAAGAAGGGAGGCTGAGATAAGATGTGATAGAATGGCTGAATCTGTTGTAAATAATGACAAAAGGGTTTTTTATAAACACTCTAAAACATTTCAGCCCAAGAAGGCCTCATATCCTACCAGGGTAGATGATGCTGACAGTGAATCAGATATTGCTGACTTGTTTGCTAATAAGTTTTATAACTTGTATAATTCTGTATCTTATGATGAAACTGATATGAATGTACTCAAGAGTGATATTGATAAACGATTATGATTAATGAACATTGCAGTATGAATAGTAAATGTTCTCATGGTACACATGGTATTATAGCAAGTGATGTATTGGTAGCTATTGAAACTGAAGCATGGCAAAAGAGATGGTGACTCTGAGGTTATGTCCGATCACATCGTCTTTGCATGTGAACGTTTAAGTGTACACTTGGCTATTTTATTTACAGCTATGTTAAGACATGGTTTAACACCAGGTGGCATGCTAAATGGTACAATGGTCCCCATTCCAAAAGGCATATCACTGCGTGAAAAATTAGATTTACAAGAGGCCAATATGTATATATTGTTGAAGTAAATTTGAAATTAACATGACCTTTCAGACATATTTACAAACTGTAAATTGGCAATTTACAAGACCTTTAATGTATGCATCAAAGACAGTAAAGACCGGAATTTGCAAGCCTTTACAAAATCAGAAAAGATGTTAAATTTCAAATAAACAAGACAAATACAAGATACTATATGCTTGTAAAGATGAACAAGATGCATGTGAAAAGCTTGTCAAATATGATCTTTACTTGATCTTTATAAAATCAGAAAAGATGTTAAATTTCAAATAAACAAGACAAATACAAGATACTATATGCATGTAAAGATGAACAAGATGCATGTGAAAAGCTTGTCAAATATGATCTTTACTTGGACACAAAATATGCTTAAATGTATTATTTTGACATTTACAATATTTAGCTAAGGTGCTTATATATAAAGACAGCATATTTACAAGAGAGATCTTTATTTGAAGGTTATACCTCAGGGCATTTGGATAATTGATAATAAAGGGCATTTGGATTTTTGCACTGATGGCCATTGTTAGGAAAAATAACAATTAAAAAGGTCATTGAAATAAAATTGCTGAAACAATCTGTCTGAAATGAAAATAATTTATAGAAATAAGAATAACATACACATTTGAAAGACATTTCCAAAAATGGCAAAAGGTCATTGACCATTTCTGCACAAAAGTTTTCTAAAATACAGATTCATTGTCCTTGAAAGGAAACAAGGAGCCTAACTACAAAACATAAATATCCTGAAACTATATGTGACCTTCTCAATCAAGTCCCTTGTTAGAGCTGTATCATTACTTGTAAAAGGTCAATGACCTTGCCTGAAAATAAGCAGCCCTGAAACATAATTAAAATCAAGATATTTATCCTTGGATAGGTTGTGACCTTTTCAACCAGGGCCCTTATTATAATAATGCACGAACAGCAAAAGTTTATTAACATAGAAAAGGTCAATGCCCTAACATGGGAATAATCAATAGTGAAACAGGACAAGGCACATCATAATATTGAATTGTGTGTCATCTTTTCAATCAAGGACCTTTTTCAGTAGTTGGCATCATTGAATTTTATAAGACCTTGTCAATCAAGGTCTTTGTTAGTGCAAAGAATAGTGATAGGTCATTGACCTTTCATGTCAAAAAAAAAATAAATAAAACATAGGCATCAGAGATGCATCAACCCTCAGCCCTGGTAACTCACAACATTCGCTCCACACAAAACGTCACTGCACCAAGGCAAATTGATGCAGGGGTAAAAAAAAACATAAAATCTACTTCCTTTGATAGCTTAGGTGTGTCAAGTATCATGAAACTGTCATCATTTACTCTAGAATTATTGAGATGATGGGCCGGTGACCTTGAAAAGCAGGTTAAGGTCACCGTCCATCAAACTCATCTGGGGTCTTCACCAGATGCTTATGTGTGTCAATTCTCATGAAGCTGCCATTATTTGTTCTTGAGTTATTGCAATGTCGTGGATTTGACATAATTGTCCCTGTGACCTTGAAAAGTAGGTGAAGGTCAACATTCATCAAACTCTTTTGGGGTCTTTACTAGATGCTAATTTGTGTCAAATCTCATAAAGCTGCCATCATTTGTTCTCGAGTTATCGCAATGATGGGGATTTCATGGTACAATTGTCCCTGTGACCTCGAAAAGTAGGTGAAGGTCATGTTTGGTCAAAGGAAGTCTGAGATCTTCACCAGATGCTTATGTGTGTCAAGTCTCATAAAGCTGCCATCATTTGTTCTTGAGTTACTGCGATGACAAGGATGATCTTGACAAGGATGATCTGTGACCTAGAAAAGTAGGTGAAGGTCATGTTTCATAAAAATTCTGAGGTTTTCACCAGATGCTTATGTGTGTCAAATCTCATAAAGCTGCCATCATTCGTTCTTGAGTTATTGTGATTCTTGGGATTTCACATAATTGTCCCTGTAACCTTGAAAAATAGGTCAAGGTCGCCGTCCATCAAACTCCTCCGAGGTTTTCATCAGATGCTTAAGTGTGGTAAGTTTCATGAAGCTACCATCATTTGTTCTCGAGTTATCACGATGACAAGGATGATTTCACATAATTGTCCCTTTGACCTTGAAAAGTAGGTGAAGGTCATGTTCCATCAAAGGAAGTCGGAGGTCGTCACCAGATGCTTATGTGTGTCAAGTCTCATAAAGCTGCCATCATTTGTTCTTGAGTTATTGCGATGACAAGGATGATTTCACATAATTGTCCCTGTGACGTTGAAAAATAGGTCAAGGTCGCCGTCCATCGAAATTCTCCAAGGTTTTCACCAGATGCTTATGTTTGTCAAGTTTCATGAAGCTGCCATCATTTGTTCTCGAGTTGTCGCGATGACAAGCATGATTTCAAATAATTGTCCATGTGACCTTGAAAAGTAGGTGAAGGTCATGTTCCATAGAAAAATTCTGAGGTCTTCACCAGATGCTTATGTGTGTCAAATCTCATAAAGCTGCCATCAATTGTCCTTGAGTTATTGCGATTCTTGGGATTTCACATAATTGTCCCTGTGACCTTGAAAAATAGGTCAAGGTCGCTGTCCATCAAACTCGTCCGAGGTTTTCACCAGATGCTTATGTGTGTCAAGTTTCATGAAGCTGCCATCATTTGTTCTCGAGTTATCGCGATGACAAGGATGTTCGCTACAGACATACATACATACATACATACATACCCACGCCAGGAGTACTGCAATACCCTCAGCCTGATTACATCAGGGGCTGAGGGTAAAAAGGTGAAACAAAATGACTGTTTATAAGATATTGAATAATTTGTGACTCTCTCGATTAAGGCCCATGATAGAACAGTGCACAAAACAGAAAAAGGTCATTGACCTTGCATCAAAACAAGCAGTCCTGGAAGAAGACAAAATGCAATGTATATCAATCCTTGATATATGTGAACCATTTAACTGAGTCCTTGTACGAACATTGCATAAACTGTTGGAAGGTCAATGACCTTTATTTGAAACCAGCAATCCTGAAACAAAACAAACTGTACATCAAAGTATGTTTCTTGTCAATGACCTTGCATCAAAATAAGTAGATATGAAACAAAACAAAAGGAAAGGTTGTGTAATGTATGGTTGTCATTGAATAACCATTCAAATTAAGGCTCTTGTGAGAACAGTATGTGGACTTGTCATTGACCCTGTCTGAAAACTAGCACCTCTGAAACAAAACAAAAGACAATGTATGTTATATATTATATTTGACCTTGATGGTTTGATCTTTTCAATCAGCTCCCTTGTCAAAACAGTGCATAAACTCATAAAAGCTCATTGACCTTGCCTGGAGATATGCAGTCCTGAAACAGAGTAAAATCAAATTATATTGTTACAGTAAAAAGTATATCCTTGGAGGTAGTGTTTTCAAGAAGAAAATGCCCTGCAAAACAATATTTCTTTTTCTACCGTCTAAATTCATACTGTTAAATGAATCATGATATGTAAATGGCATGTGGAGGTTTCAGCCTGTCACTGCTCCTGTATGGAAATGGAC
Source organism: Amphiduros pacificus (assembly GCA_949316495.1). Lineage (NCBI taxonomy): Eukaryota > Metazoa > Annelida > Polychaeta > Phyllodocida > Hesionidae > Amphiduros > Amphiduros pacificus. The sequence continues at coordinate 31,096,732 of OX439001.1, forward strand.
ATTCAATGTGTTACAAGTCTGTTAAAATAATGTTTTGTGAGGCACACAAGTATCCTAGTCCTGCCTGCTCATCTGCTGTGTGAGTGTTTTCTGCCAAATGGTAATTTTCCAGGAAGTTAAACAAGATTTATAGGTCACCATTGATGTAATGAGGGGGTGAATGAATGCCCCTTGTCCCAGATGAAAGAAGATAAATTATATGACCGGATGACCCAGACTGATTAACCCCAAAACATCTGGACATTTGCAAGAGTGGGAAAAAAGGGAAAACTATTGACAAGGATAATGTGTTCATGTCTCACATGCTGTCTGCAGTGTAAAACCAAACACCAACTGAATTTCTATCAGTATCTAATTTATAACTCAGCAAATAAAAATGTCAACCAGAATTTGTCAAGAATTGTCAAGAAATGGATCTCTTCCCCAATGTAACTTACAAACCAACATTGGCTGATATGTTGGCTTGTAGTGAACATATTTCACTGCGTGAAAAATTAGATTTACAAGAGGCCAATATGTATATATTGTTGAAGTAAATTTGAAATTAACATGACCTTTCAGACATATTTACAAACTGTAAATTGGCAATTTACAAGACCTTTAATGTATGCATCAAAGACAGTAAAGACCGGAATTTGCAAGCCTTTACAAAATCAGGAAAGATGTTAAATTTCAAATAAACAAGACAAATACAAGATACTATATGCTTGTAAAGATGAACAAGATGCATGTGAAAAGCTTTACTTGATCTTTACAAAATCAGAAAAGATGTTAAATTTCAAATAAACAAGACAAATACAAGATACTATATGCATGTAAAGATGAACAAGATGCATGTGAAAAGCTTGTCAAATATGATCTTTACTTGGACACAAAATATGCTTAAATGTATTATTTTGACATTTACAATATTTAGCTAACTTAAAGATGCTTATATATAAAGACAGCATATTTACAAGAGAGATCTTTATTTGAAGGTTATACCTCAGGGCATTTGGATAATTGATAATAAAGGGCATTTGGATTTTTGCACTGATGGCCATTGTTAGGAAAATAACAATTAAAAAGGTCATTGAAATAAAATTGCTGAAACAATCTGTCTGAAATGAAAATAATTTATAGAAATAAGAATAACATACACATTTGAAAGACATTTCCAAAAATGGCAAAAGGTCATTGACCATGTCGGCACAAAAGTTTTCTAAAATACAGGTTCATTGTCCTTGAAAGGAAACAAGGAGCCTTACTACAAAACATAAATATCCTGAAACTATATGTGACCTTCTCAATCAAGTCCCTTGTTAGAGCTGTATCATTACTTGTAAAAGGTCAATGACCTTGCCTGAAAATAAGCAGCCCTGAAACATAATTAAAATCAAGATATTTATCCTGGGTAGGTTGTGACCTTTTCAACCAGGGCCCTTATTATAATAATGCACAAACAGCAAAAGTTTATTTACATAAAAAGGTCAATGCCCTAACATGGGAACAATCAATAGTGAAACAGGACAAGGCACATCATATTATTGAATTTCAATCAAGGACCTTTTTCAGTAGTTGGTATCATTGAATTTTATAAGACCTTATTAATCAAGGTCTTTGTTAATGCAAAGAATAGTGATAGGTCATTGACCTTTCATGTAAAAAAAAATAAAATAAAAAAGGTGAAACAAAATGACAGTTTATAAGATATTGAATAATTTGTGACTCTCTCAATTAAGGGCCTTGATAGAACAGTGCACAAAACAGAAAAAGGTCATTGACCTTGCATCAAAACAAGCAGTCCTGGAAGAAGACAAAATGCAATGTATATCAATCCTTGATATATGTGAACCTTTTAATCTGTGAACATTTTGCATAAACTGTTGGAAGGTCATTGACCTTTATTTGAAACCAGCAATCCTGAAACAAAACAAACTGTACATCAAAGTATGTTTCTTGTCAATGACCTTGCATCAAAATAAGTAGATATGAAACAAAACAAAGGGAAAGGTTGTGTAATGTATGGTTGTCATTGAATAATATGTAACCATTCAAATCAAGGTCCTTGTGAGAACAGCATGTGGACTTGTCATTGACCCTGTCTGAAAACTAGCACCTCTGAAACAAAACAAAAGACAATGTATGTTATATATTATATTTGACCTTGATGGTTTGATCTTTTCAATCATCTCCCTTGTCAAAACAGTGCATAAACTCGTAAAAGCTCATTGACCTTGCCTGGAGATATGCAGTCCTGAAACAGAGTAAAATCAAATTATATTGTTACAGTAAAAAATATATCCTTGGAGGTAGTGTTTTCTGGAGGAAACTGCCCTGCAAAACAATATTTCCTTTTTCTACCACCTAAATTCATACTGTTAAATGAACTATGATATGTAAATGGCATGTGGAGGTTTCAGCCTGTCACTGCTCCTGTATGGAAATGGACATTCAATGTGTTACAAGTGTATTGAAATAATATTTAGTGAGGCACACAAGTATCCTAGTCCTGCCCGCTCATCTGCTGTGTGAGTGTTTTCTGCCAAATGGTAACTTTCCAGGAAGTTAAACAAGATTTATAGGTCACCATTGATGTAATGAGGGGGTGAATGAATGCCCCTTGTCCCAGATGAAAGAAGATAAATTATATGACCGGATGACCCAGACTGATTAACCCCAAAACATCTGGACATTTGCAAGAGTGGGAAAAAAGGGAAAACTATTGACAAGGATAATGTGTTCATGTCTCACATGCTGTCTGCAGTGTAAAACCAAACACCAACTGAATTTCTATCAGTATCTAATTTATAACTCAGCAAATAAAAATGTCAACCAGAATTTGTCAAGAATTGTCAAGAAATGGATCTCTTCCCCAATGTAACTTACAAACCAATATTGGCTGATATCTTGACTTGTAGTGAACATATTTTCACTCTGAAAAGTCCTAACAGTATCTAAACAAGCTCAGGATCATGGAAATAGATATATCTAAGAGATCTGAATGTTGATTAGTACCATAAAGGTGTAAAAAAACGGCAGGCGCAATTTTAATGTTTTATACCTTTTTGTCACTTCCCATCCAAGATTTCCTAATATCTTGGCTTGTAGTGAATATATTTTCACTCTGAAAAGACCAAACAGTATCTAGACAACCTCATGAACATGGAAATAGAGATATCTAAGAGATTTGAATGTTGAATAGTACCATAAAGGTGTAAAAAACGGCAGGCGCGATTTTAATGTTTTATGCCTTTCTTGTCACTTCCCATGCAAGATTTGCTAATATCTTGGCTTGTAGTGAACATATTTTCACTCTAAAAAGACCAAACAGTATCTAAACAATGTCAGGATCATGGTTATATAGATATCTAAGAGATCTGAATGTTGAATAGTACCATAAAGGTGTAAAAAACGGCAGGCGCGATTTTAATGTTTTATACCTTTCTTGTCACTTCCCATGCAAGATTTGCTAATATCTTGGCTTGTAGTGAACATATTTTCACTCTGAAAAGACCAAACAGTATCTAAACAACCTCAGGATCATGGAAATAGAGATATCTAAGAGATCTGAATGTTGAATAGTACCATAAAGGTGTAAAAAACGGCAGGCGCGATTTTAATGTTTTATACCTTTTTTGTCACTTCCCATCCAAGATTTGCTAATATCTTGGCTTGTAGTGAACATAATTTCACTCTGAAAAGACCAAACAGTATCTAAACAACCTCAGGATCATGAAAATAGAGATATCTAAGAGATCTGAATGTTGAATAGTACCATAAAGGTGTAAAAAACGGCAGGCGCGATTTTAATGTTTTATACCTTTCTTGTCACTTCCCATGCAAGATTTGCTAATATCTTGGCTTGTAGTGAACATATTTTCACTCTGGAAAGTCCTAACAGTATGTAAAGAACCTCAGGATCATGGAAATAGAGATATCTAAGAGATCTGAATGTTGATTAGTACCATAAAGGTGTAAAAAACGGCAGGCGCAATTTTAATGTTTTATACCTTTTTTGTCACTTCCCATCCAAGATTTGCTAATATCTTGGCTTGTAGTGAACATATTTTCACTTTGAAAAGTCCTAGCAGTATCTAAACAATGTCAGGATCATGGTTATATAGATATCTAAGAGATCTGAATGTTGAATAGTACCATAAAAGTATAAAAAAAACGGCAGCGCAATTTACACAATTTTTTGACATTTTATACCCTCTCTTGTCACTTCAAATCCAAGATTTGCTAATATCTTGGCTTGTAGTGAACATATTTTCACTCTGAAAAGACCAAACAGTATCTAAACAACCTCAGGATCATGGAAATAGAGATATCTAAGAGATCTGAATGTTAATTAGTACCATAAAGGTGTAAAAAACGGCAGGCGCGATTTTAATGTTTTATACCTTTCTTGTCACTTCCCATGCAAGATTTGCTAATATCTTGGCTTGTAGTGAACATATTTTCACTCTGAAAAGTCCTAACAGTATCTAAACAACCTCAGGATCATGGAAATAGAGATATCTAAGAGATCTGAATATCAAATGCTACCATTCAGGTGTAAAAATCGGCAGGCGCAATTTTAATGTTTTATACCTTTCTTGTCACTTCCCATCCAAGATTTGCTAATATCTTGGCTTGTAGTGAACATAATTTCACTCTGAAAAGACCAAACAGTATCTAAACAACCTCAGGATCATGGATATAGAGATATTTAAGAGATCTGTATGGTAAATAGTACCATAAAGGTGTAAAAAAACGGCAGTCGCGATTTTAATGTTTTTTACCTTTCTTGTCACTTCCCATCCAAGATTTGCTAATATCTTGGCTTGTAGTGAACATATTTTCACTCTGAAAAGACCAAACAGTATCTAAACAATGTCAGGATCATGGTTATATAGATATCTAAGAGATCTGAATGTTGAATAGTACCATAAAGGTGTAAAAAACGGCAGGCGCCTATTAATGTTTTATACCTTTCTTGTCACTTCCCATGCAAGATTTGCTAATATCTTGGTTTGTAGTGAACATATTTTCACTCTGAAAAGACCAAACAGTATCTAAACAACCTCAGGATCATGGATATAGAGATACTTAAGAGATCTGTATGGTAAATAGTACCATAAAGGTGTAAAAAACGGCAGGCGCGATTTTAATGTTTTTTACCTTTCTTGTCACTTCCCATCCAAGATTTGCTAATATCTTGGCTTGTAGTGAACATATTTTCACTTTGAAAAGTCCTAACAGTATCTAAACAACCTCAGGATCATGGAAATAGAGATATCTAAGAGATCTGAATGTTGATTAGTACCATTAAGGTGTAAAAAACGGCAGGCGCAATTTTAATGTTTTATACCTTTTTTGTCACTTCCCATGCAAGATTTGCTAATATCTTGGCTTGTAGTGAACATATTTTCACTCTGAAAAGACCAAACAGTATCTAAAGAACCTAAGGATCATGAAAATAGAGATATCTAAGAGATCTGAATGTTGAATAGTACAATAGAGGTGTAAAAACCCGCAGGCGCAATTTTTTTAATGTTTTATACCTTTTTTGTCACTTCCTATGCAAGATTTGCTAATATCTTGGCTTGTAGTGAACATATTTTCACTCTGAAAAGTCCTAACAGTATCTAAACAACCTCAGGATCATGGAAATAGAGATATCTAAGAGATCTGAATGTTGAATAGTACCATAAAGGTGTAAAAAACGGCAGGCGCCTATTAATGTTTTATACCTTTCTTGTCACTTCCCATGCAAGATTTGCTAATATCTTGGCTTGTAGTGAACATATTTTCACTCTGAAAAGACCAAACAGTATCTAAACAACCTCAGGATCATGGATATAGAGATACTTAAGAGATCTGTATGGTAAATAGTACCATAAAGGTGTAAAAAACGGCAGGCGCGATTTTAATGTTTTTTACCTTTCTTGTCACTTCCCATCCAAGATTTGCTAATATCTTGGCTTGTAGTGAACATATTTTCACTTTGAAAAGACCAAACAGTATCTAAACAACCTCAGGATCATGGAAATAGAGATATCTAAGAGATCTGAATGTTGAATAGTACCATAAAGGTGTAAAAAACGGCAGGCGCGATTTTAATGTTTTATACCTTTCTTGTCACTTCCCATCCAAGATTTGCTAATATCTTGGCTTGTAGTGAACATATTTTCACTCTGGAAAGTCCTAACAGTATGTAAACAACCTTAGAATCATGGAAATAGAGATATCTAAGAGATCTGAATATTGAATGGTACCATAAAGGTGTAAAAATCGGCAGGCGCGATTTTAATGTTTTATACCTTTCTTGTCACTTCCCATGCAAGATTTGCTAATATCTTGGCTTGTAGTGAACATATTTTCACTCTGAAAAGTCCTAACAGTATCTGAACAACCTGAGGAACATGCAAATAGAGATATCTTGTCACTTACAATGCAATATATAATATCCTGATGTAGTACTTTATCAATTTTTAAGTCCTCAAATAAAGTCCTCAAATGCACATTTTCCAATGTTGTATGCATATGTGCATATATGCAATTCCAATAGCTACTAATCATAGAAGTAATTTTACATATTTATTTGTCCTTTCATGTGAAACTCTTTATGTAACATGTATAAAAAAATCCCTATTCTCATTTACATATACGAATATATGATCAAAATGTCCAAGTTGAAAAATACAATTAACCATAATATTGATTAAAGGTGATATGAATATATACTGATATTAACAACATAAATACAATATTGTAAAGACATTCAACAATCTTTACAACATTGTTTATGAACTGATATGTGCAATTTGATATATTTGGTAAAATACAACATATTTAAGCATTGTAAATAAGTAAATGGTATTTACAAAATTGTTTATTAGCTGAAAGATCTTCATTGGTCTTTACAATGGAAAAACAATACATGTTTATTTTTGTAAATCTTATTTTTCGGGCAGTGTTTTCACTCTGAAATGTCCTAATAGTATCTAAACGACCTCAGGATCATGTAAATAGAGATATCTAAGAGATCTGAATGTTGAATAGTACCATAAAGGTGTAAAAAACGGCAGGCGCAATTTTAATGTTTTATACCATTCTTGTCACTTCCCATCCAAGATTTGCTAATATCTTGGCTTGTAGTGAACATATTTTCACTCTGAAAAGTCCTAACAGTATCTAAACAACCTAAGGATCATGGAAATATAGATATCTAAGAGATCTGAATGTTGAATAGTACCATAAAGGTGTAAAAAACGGCAGGCGCGATTTTAATGTTTTATACATTTCTTGTCACTTCCCATCCATGATTTGCTAATATCTTGGCTTGTAGTGAACATATTTTCACTCTGAAAAGTCCTAACAGTATCTAAACAACCTCAGGATCATGGAAATAGAGATATCTAAGAGATCTGAGTATTAAATAGTACCATAAACGTGTAAAAAACGGCAGGCGCGATTTTAATGTTTTATACATTTCTTGTCACTTCCCATCCCAGATTTGCTAATATCTTGGCTTGTAGTGAACATATTTTCACTCTGAAAAGTCCTAATAGTATCTAAAGGACCTCAGTATCATGAAAATAGAGACATCTAAGAGATCTGAGTCTTGAATAGTGCCATAAAAGTATAAAAAACGGCAGGCGCAATCTACACAATTTTTTGACATTCTATACCCTCTCTTGTCACTTACAATCCAAGATTTGCTTATATCTTCGTTTGCAGTGAACATATTTTCACTCTGAAAAGTCCTAACAGTATCTAGACAACCCCAAGATCATGGAAATAGAGATATCTAAGAGATCTGAATATTGAATAGTACCATAAAGCTGTAAAAAACGGCAGGCGTGATTTTAATGTTTTATACATTTCTTGTCACTTCCCATCCAAGATTTGCTAATATCTTGTCTTGTAGTGAACATATTTTCACTCTGAAAAGTCCTAACAGTATCTAAACAACCTCAGGATCATGGAAATAGAGATATCTAAGAGATCTGTATGATAAATAGTACCATAAAGGTGTAAAAAACGGCAGGCGCGATTTTAATGTTTTATTTTTTTCTTGGCACTTCAAATCCAAGATTTGCTAATATTTTGGCTTGTAGTGAACATATTTTCACTCTGAAAAGTCCTAACAGTATCTAAACAACCTCAGGATCATGCAAATATAGATATCTAAGAGATCTGAATGTTGAATAGTACCATAAAGGTGTAAAGAACGGCCGGCGAGATTTTAATGTTTTATACATTTCTTGTCACTTCCCATCTAAGATTTGCTAATATCTTGGCTTGTAGTGAACATATTTTCACTCTGAAAAGACCAAACAGTATCAAAACAACCTCAGGATCATGGATAAAGAGATATCTAAGAGATCTGTCTGCTAAATAGTACCATATAGGTGTAAAAAACGGCAGGCGCGATTTTAATGTTTTATATCTTTCTTGGCACTTCAAATCCAAGATTTGCTAATATTTTGGCTTGTAGTGAACATATTTTCACTCTGAAAAGTCCTAACAGTATCAAAACAACCTCAGGATCATGGAAATAGAGATATCTAAGATATCTGAGTATTGAATAGTACCATAAAGGTGTAAAAAACGGCAGGCGCGATTTTAATGTTTTATACATTTCTTGTCACTTCCCATCCAAGATTTGCTAATATCTTGGCTTGTAGTGAACATATTTTCACTCTGAAAAGTCCTAACAGTATCTAAACAACCTCAGGATCATGAAAATATAGATATCAAAGAGATTTGAATGTTAAATAGTACCATAAAGGTGTAAAAAAACGGCAGGCGCGATTTTAATGTTTTATACCTTTCTTGTCACTTCCCATCCAAGATTTGCTAATATCTTGGCTTGTAGTGAACATATTTTCACTCTGAAAAGTCCTAATAGTATCTAAACGACCTCAGGACCATGAAAATAGAGACATCTAAGAGATCTGTATGATAAATAGTACCATAAAGGTGTAAAAAACGGCAGGCGCGATTTTAATGTTTTATACCATTCTTGTCACTTCCTATCCAAGCTAATATCTTGGCTTGTAGTGAACATATTTTCACTTTGAAAAGCCCTACCAGTATCTGAACAACCTGAGGAACATGCAAATAGAGATATCTTGTCACTTACAATGCAATATATAATATCCTGATGTAGTAATTTATCAATTTTTTAAGTCCTCAAATAAAGTCCTCAAATGCACATTTTCCAATGTTGTATGCATATGTGGATATATGCAATTCCAAGAGCTATTGATTAAAGGTGATATGAATATATACTGATATTAACAACATAAATACAATATTGTAAAGACATTCAACAATCTTTACAACATTGTTTATGAACTGATATGTGCAATTTGATATATTTGGTAAAATACAACATATTTAAGCATTGTAAATAAGTAAATGGTATTTACAAAATTGTTTATTAGCTGAAAGATCTTCATTGGTCTTTACAATGGAAAAACAATACATGTTTATTTTTGTAAATCTTATTTTTCGGGCAGTGTATGGGCTAGTCTATATTCATCTGAGAATTTTAGAGCTATTACTTTAAGTAGTATTTTATGTAAATCACTTGACATAATTGTACTTATAAAGGAGGAAGATAGGTTATGCACCAGCAACCTTCAATTTGGTTTTAAACAGAATTCATCTACTAGCCTATGCACTGCACTGATACATGAAACCATCTCATATTATGTACATAGTGGATCTAATGTATATGGTATGATGCTAGATGCCAGCAAAGCATTTGACAGGGTAAATTACTGTAAATTGTTTAGAATTATGCTTGGGAGAAATATCTGTCCATTATATTGTAGATTACTGTTGAACATGTATGTTAATCAGAAGTTAAGAGTGAAATGGAATTCAACTCATTCCTCTTATTCTAATGTATCCAATGGTGTGAAGCAAGGGGGAATTACTTCTCCTATTTTGTTCTGTGTATATATGGATGGCCTTTTGAATGAGTTGGAAGCCAGTGGGGTTGGTTGTTTTATGGGAGGTGTATTTGCTGGAGCATCAGGTTATGCTGATGACATAAAACTATTAACACCCAGTGTTATGGCCCTTAAAAGGTTGGCCCATATATGTGAATGTTATGCGGATAGATATGATGTACTTTTTAATGGTAAGAAGAGTCTCCTTATTATTTATAAATGTACTAAAACCAGACCTCCTGATCCCGGTATTACTATTAATAATGTCTCACGGGTGCAGGAGGTTACTCATCTGGGACATTATATGTGCGAAGACATTTATAAGTTCAGTGCCGCTAAATGTGTTGGTGATTTTAACAAGCAGTGTAATATGTTCTTTGCTTCTTATAAACATGCAAATTCACATGTAAGAAATATTTTATTTCATAAATATTGTACAGCATTTTATGGTAGCCAGGCACTGCCACTGTTTAATAACTGTATGAACGATCTAAATGTAGCATGGAGAAAGGCTATACGCAGAGTGTGGCGTGTCCCTTGGACAACACATTGTAGATTATTACGACACCTAGCAGAATGTATAGATATTGAATTATCGTTTGCCAAAAGATGTATTAACTTCCTTAAAATGGCAATGAAGTCAGACAATGTTGCTGTACGAACAATCACTAATATGGGATTTAATGGACTACACTCTGTTATTGTGGGCAATATGAGAGCCATGATGTCTAGATTTAACATGGAAGTATGCAATGTGTATAAAACATGGAATGCAAGATGTAAGAATGATACTGAAAGTATACGATTATGGGAACAAATTAGAGAGTTATGTGAGTGGAGGGATAAGTGTAACGACACATTCCTAAGCAGAGAGGAGAGCAAAACTGTCATTGACTTTTTATGTACTTTTAAAAAATTTTTTTAATGTGCTATGTATGTTTTAAAAGTGCCATATCCTATGAGTGAATAAAGAATTATTGTTTTGGACTAAATGATATATCAATCTGATGAAATGTATTTTTGAAGAAGCACAGGTATGTGTTAAGGGTTGATGAATAAAGCCTTGGATAGGTACAGTCAATGTCTATACTGAAATGTAAAAGTATTGAATGCCATGAAAATAAGGTCAACATTTGGAACTATTGCATAGGATATATTCATACATGCTCAAGGTTGGACTTATGACCAACATACTCAAAATTTAAAATCCATGCTAAAATCTTGAAATTGGCGCCGAGTTATAGTTTCTTTGGCTGTACACGATTGGGCCTAGCAAGCCCGGGTTATACCATTTCTCCATGATTGAGCCGGCGGGTGCCGGTGGCGGAAGGCGGCAGACACCATCTGAATACCCTCTGCGAATTTGGCGGGACACAATGGAGGATCCGGCGATCAGCCGCTCTCGCCGCCAACTAGACGGCAGGTGCCAATTGTGTACAGCCTTTGTGAACGTGTCTGAGCGGTTTGTCTAAGGTCTCTACCAATTTCAACCAAAGAAAAGTTTGGTGGAATTGATTGAGCTCTAGTGAAGTAAAAAGTCGCCAGCTGCAAAAACTGTGGTAAACCCATTTAAACGTCAAAATTGAACCCATTTCAACTGTCATTAAAACGGGTTTGACAGCCGGTGACTATTATCAAGGATTTATATTTTCTTTATTTAATGTTATTCAAAGAATAATCAAGCTTTTTTGGGAGATATAATCATACATAAAATATGAATTATCACTAAAGGGCTATGAACAGATCCGTCTGATATATGCGCTATATAAATTTTATTATTATTATTTTTATTATTATTATTATTATCATTATTATTATTATTATTAAAACAGTTGGGATTTAAAAAATCCGATCTAAACGAGATTATGCAGGAAAAGCAATAATCTCAGACCTCTCCAGATCACCTATCTTGGCTTTGCCGATAGGAGAACACTATCAGTTGGAACCCCAATTTAAAGATTTCATCTCTTTTGATGTTAAGTCATTTCTATTATTCTATATTCTTCTACATTTGCAATAAGCAAATCAATTCATATTTTCTGAAGAGCGTATCACTCAAACTGAATCCCAATATGTAGATTTCACCTTCAGCATGAAAATAGTACTTTTCCCAACCGGAATTCAATCCCCAGACCTTTAGCATTCTCCTTCCCGAAAGTCCCCAATTATCGCTCGCTCATAGGTGGTGCTGCAAATTTCATGTGAGTCAGCAACTATCATGTTATTAGAAAAAAACACTATTTTGCTGATATTTTCAAAACTACTCAAATTATCAACAAACAGTTTTGAAATCAGCAAGATAATACGAAGATAACAGACAACTTTCTGGAAAAAATGACGTTGTGATAAACAAAGCTTAAGTGTCTTTGACGGGCACTGTCACTACTGAAGCAGTCACACCATCAGCGAGAATGAGTGACATAGCGCATGTAACGGGTTTATAGCAGTGGGAGGAGTGGACGTCCAGAAAGCACCCTGCAGAGCACTTTCAGTGACATTTAATATTGGCCAATTTCTACTTCCCTTCACCAAATAGGCCATTTTAATGATTGGCCACTTTTAGTGATGTGTTTCATAGACATATTCATAAAAGGATTTCACTAACTTTCTCATATTGTTGAGGAAATCACATACATGACATTTTTTAGAAATACATCAGCTACTAAATGTTATAACCCAATTGATTCTATATTCAATATATTTTTGATTATATTTTTTTCAATAATTTCTATTCATGACTAATTTTCTCATATTTTTCAGGGAATATTTCTTCTTTTTTTGGTATTATTATGATAAGAGCAACTTATTGCTGATTATTTTCTGAAATTAGATTATTATTTGATTTATCTATTACCTCAAAAATAAATGTGAGGTCAAATTAAAGTTCGTCAATTTGTCACTTTCCTAACCCTACCGATTTAAGCTATTTTTAATCATTTTAGTTTCATAATAAATCTTGAAATTGACGGACATTTTTTTCAATTTCTTTTCAGTATTAATGTGTTTTTCTGTGCAGTATTCTATATATTTTCACAAACTAACCCCCAATAAGCTGGCATCTTTATATTATTTTAAGAAAAACTTAGTATTATAGTATTTTCCTCTGTTTTCCCTTATAGATTGACCACAAAACTATAAATTGCTCTCAAATTGTTAATTATGAACAGATTTTGATGAATAAGTACTCTACGAGCTCGTATTTGAAAGATGTAGATGATAGGATAATAAAACATGTAAATAATTTCGTGGAAATAGGCTTTCTATTTTCAAGGTCATTGAAAGGTCACTTCAAGGTCACTTGCAATATTTGCTTAAGACATTCGATCACATATCATTTGTAGATGTATTCTGAGTAGTAAAAAGGTTATATCCCTATGTCTGCCATTTCTAGTGATGCCAAGCTAAGGTGACGAGTTGTTCATGTCACTTTTGTCGGACACTTTCACACTATTGTCTTCCAAAATCATTTGAAGCTAGGACCAATTTTATGATCAAAGAGCTTTTCTGTCATTGTTTTCTAGCTCAGGCTTGAAGTGAGATTGTTTGTAACTTCTATGTCATCTGAAATTGTTGCTCCAAGCTCTCAGGTGTCATGTCTTCCCTGACAGCACCGTCCCGATTAACGATCATTTACGATAAGAAATATTGTACAGAGCAACACGAAACAAACATATTTGGATTCCTCGTGGAATTTTAATATATATATATATAGAAAAAAATTTGTTCAATTTTGGGGATTCTAGTCGAAATAAATGGAAAATCAGTGAGTGCTTCACAGTACTGTTAATATCTGACTCACCGGAATGTGTGGCGACACCTAGTGGCCGACGGCGTATGACGTATGAGATTGGAAAGGCAATAGAAGACAGAGATGTCCCAACCGGGAATTGAACCCCAGACATTTTGCACGGGAGACAGATGTCACTGAGCCATGTTTTCTAAAAGATAGGGTTGTATCATATGGTATCAAAAATAATGCAAATAGATCAAAAGAAGAAGTAGACATCTGCAACTCATGTCTCATTTAAATCTAGGACACCATTTTTAACGTTAAGGGGAACCGGGACTGAGGATCACAGCTGTATGAGATGTGTTGTTGATTGTTGAAGTTACAAAAAGGTATGACGTTACTATTTCATTGATGATTAGCCACAACATCATTATGATGTCACTACTCCTTAAACCACACAAAATAATGCAGTCAGGATCGAGCCGCCCTTCAACGGCCGATTGCCTTTGCATTTTGCCTTGTTTTGAACTACGTAGATACCATTCATAAATTTGGTTGCTAAGTGTTTGTAAATATCTGCAGACGCTACAGAAAACAGCCTTGACTCGTCTGTACCATTGAAACCAATGGACAAAAACCAGTGGCAGCTTTTCAGGATGTGTGTGAACTTTGTTACTTATTCACTGTTCACAGTTCATTATTCAGATTTTTTTCTAAATTTATTGTACACTATGTCAACATGTCAGATTTCAAATATTATGTCCCAAATATCACCGTGCTGGATTTTGTGCCAAATTATGTGAAAGGAAATTATAATAATTATAAAAACGAAAAATAGTATTTAAACATGGGGGAAAAAACAAGTGCAGGTCAATTCAAAGATCACCAAATTATGTATGCGGGTTAAGGGGGGTCCCATGATTTTATTTATGAAGCGATTCCCCGGCGCATTTAACGGTAGCAAGATGGCGCCACTCAAAACTTTTAGTATTTTAAGATTTAAATAATATAAATCCTATTTTTCCAAGTAAAAAATGACTGGCGCAGGTCAATTCAAAGGTCACCAAATTTTGCATACGGGTTGAGGGGGGTCCCATGATGTTATTTATGAAGCGATTCCCCGGCGCATTTAACGGTAGCAAGATGGCGCTACTCAAAACTTTTAGTATTTTAAGATTTAAATAATATAAATCCTATTTTTCCAAGTAAAAAATGACTGGCGCAGGTCAATTCAAAGGTCACCAAATTTTGCATGCGGGTTGAAGGGGGTCCCATGATGTTATTTATGAAGCGATTCCCCGGCGCATTTAACGGTAGCAAGATGGCGCCACTCAAAACTTTTAGTATTTTAAGATTTAAATAATATAAATCCTATTTTTCCAAGTACAAAATGACTGGCGCAGGTCAATTCAAAGGTCACCAAATTTTGCATACGGGTTGAGGGGGGTCCCATGATGTTATTTATGAAGCGATTCCCCGGCGCATTAAACGGTAGCAAGATGGCGCCACTCAAAACTTTTAGTTTTTTAAAATTTAAATAAAATAAATCTTATTATTCCAAGTAAAAAATGACTGGCGCAGGTCAATTCAAAGGTCACCAAATTTTGTATGTGGGTTAAGGGGGTTACCTTGATGTTATTTATGAAGCGATTCCCCGGCGCATTAAACGGTGGCTAGATGGCGCCACTCAAAACTTTTAGTATTTTAAGATTTAAATAATATAAATCCTATTTTTCCAAGTAAAAAATGACTGGCGCAGGTCAATTCAAAGTTCACCAAATTTTGCATGCGGGTTTAGGGGGGTCCCATGATGTTATTTATGAAGCGATTCCCCGGCGCATTTAACGGTAGCAAGATGGCGCCACTCAAAACTTTTAGTTTTTTAAGATTTAAAAAAAATATATCCTATTTCTCCAAGTAAAAAATGACTGGCGCAGGTCAATTCAAAGGTCACCAAATTTTGCATACGGGTTAAGGGGGGTCCCATGATGTTATTTATGAAGCGATTCCCCAGCACATTTAACGATGGCTAGATGGCGCCACTCAGAACTTTTAGTTTTTTTAAATTTAAATGAAATAAATCTTATTATTCCAAGTAAAAAATGACTAGCGCAGGTCAATTCAAATGTCACCAAATTTTGCATACGGGTTAATGGGGGTCCCATGATGTTATTTATGAAGCGATTCCCCGGCGCATTCAACGATGGCTAGATGGCGCCACTCAAAACTTTAGTATTTTTAGACTTAAATAAAATAAATCCTATTATTCCAAGTAAAAAATGACTGGCGCAGGCCAATTCAAAGATCACCAAATTTTGTATGCGGGTTAAGGGGGGTCCCATGATGTTATTTATGAAGCGATTCCCCGGCGCATTTAACGGTAGCAAGATGGCGCCACTCAAAACTTTTAGTTTTTAAAAATTTAAATGGAATAAATCTTATTATTCCAAGTAAAAAATGACTGGCGCAGGTCAATTCAAAGGTCACCAAATTTTGCATACTGGTTAAGGGGGGTCCCATGATGTTATTTATGAAGCGATTCCCCGGCGCATTTAACGATGGCTAGATGGCGCCACTCAGAACTTTTAGTTTTTTAAGACTTAAATAAAATAAATCTTATTATTCCAAGTTAAAAATGACTAGCGCAGGTCAATTCGAAGGTCACCAAATTTTGCATGCGGGTTAAAGGGGGTCCCATGATGTTATTTATGAAGCGATTCCCCGGCGCATTTAACGGTAGCAAGATGGTGCCACTCAAAACTTTTAGTTTTTTAAAATTTAAATGAAATAAATCTTATACCAAGTAAAAAATGACTGGCGCAGGTCAATTCAAAGGTCACCAAATTTGGTATGCGGGTTAAGGGGGGTCCCATGATGTTATTTATGAAGCGATTCCCCGGCGCATTTAACGGTAGGAAGATGGCACCACTCAAAACTTTTAGTTTTTAAAATTTAAATGATATAAATCCTATTATTCCAAGTACAAAATGACTGGCGCAGGTCAATTCAAGGGTCACCAAATTTTGCATGTGGGTTAAGGGGGGTCCCATGATGTAATTTATGAAGCGATTTCCCGGCGCATTTAACGGTAGCAAGATGGTGCCACTCAAAACTTTTAGTTTTTTAAAATTTAAATGAAATAAATCTCATTATTCCAAGTAAAAAAGTGACTGGCGCAGGTCAATTCAAAGGTCACCAAATTTGGTATGCGGGTTAAGGGGGGTCCTATGATGTTATTTATGAAGCGATTTCCCGGCGCATTTAACAGTAGCAAGATGGCGCCACATACTACTTTTAGATAATCAAATAAAATGAAACCCAAGTTTTCCAAGTGAAAAAATAAAAGTATGTCTGAGGCCCCACTAGAGAATAAAATATCCTTTTCGTTCTCACATCTCATACCATTCACGAGGTCGAAATTATTGTCAGGGGAAAATTACTACTCCATTGAACACAGATTTATACTCTCATATTGAGGGGTCTAGGCATAATCTAGACATGTCTACCAGGAATGTCCAAGACCCGATTAGTCAATCAAATTCCTTTTAGTACCTTCACATCTCATACCAATCAGTAAGTCAAATATATTGACTTTGTCAGAGGAAAACGGGCTTACTCCATTGAACTCAAAATTCTGCTGTCATATTGAGAGCTCTAGACATAATCTAGACATGTCTACCGGTATGTTTAAGGCCCCATTACTCAATCATTATTCTTTGAAATCATTTGAAATGCTTTCGAAAGTAATAAATGCAGAAAAATTGACTTTTTACAGAAAAAGTATATATCCACAGGGTATATATCCTTCTATATCTAGGTTTGACCCAAGTCCTTTAAGTGTATAGAGATATATACTTGGAGGCATATTTGGGGAAAAAAAATTCAATTATAAAATGAACTTCAAACTTGTGTCTTTGTATCTAATTATTAATATTTTAAAGATGTCTGTGGCGATATATTGGTAATGTCAAATGCGCAGAAGAAACGCATATGACATCAGGAGACTAAACCCACATACACATTTTGGTGACCTTTGAATTGACCTGAACCAGTTATTTTTCACTTGGAAAACTTGGGTTTCATTTTATTTGATTATCTAAAAGTAGTATGTGGTGCCATCTTCCTACCGTTTAATGCGCCGGGGAATCGCTTCATAAATAACATCATGGGACTCCCCTTAACCCACATGCAAAATTTGGTGACCTTTGAATTGACCTGCGCCAGTCATTTTTCACTTGGAATAATAAGATTTATTTCATTTAAATTTTAAAAAACTAAAAGTTTTGAGTGGCGCCATCTTGCTACCGTTAAATGCGCCAGGGAATCGCTTCATAAACAACATCATGGGACCCCCCTAAACCCGCATGCAAAATTTGGTGACCTTTGAATTGACCTGCGCCAGTCATTTTTTACTTGGAATAATAGGATTTATTTTATTTAAGTCTTAAAAAACTAAAAGTTCTGAGTGGCGCCATCTAGCCATCGTTAAATGCGCCGGGGAATCGCTTCATAAATAACATCATGGGACCCCCCTTAACCAGTATGCAAAATTTGGTGACCTTTGAATTGACCTGCGCCAGTCATTTTTTACTTGGAATAATAAGATTTATTCCATTTAAATTTTTAAAAACTAAAAGTTTTGAGTGGCGCCATCTTGCTACCGTTGAATGCGCTGGGGAATCGCTTCATAAATAACATCATGGGACCCCCCTTAACCCGCATACAAAATTTGGTGATCTTTGAATTGGCCTGCGCCAGTCATTTTTTACTTGGAATAATAGGATTTATTTTATTTAAGTCTAAAAATACTAAAGTTTTGAGTGGCGCCATCTAGCCATCGTTGAATGCGCCGGGGAATCGCTTCATAAATAACATCATGGGACCCCCATTAACCCGTATGCAAAATTTGGTGACATTTGAATTGACCTGCGCTAGTAATTTTTTACTTGGAATAATAAGATTTATTTCATTTAAATTTAAAAAAACTAAAAGTTCTGAGTGGCGCCATCTAGCCATCGTTAAATGTGCTGGGGAATCGCTTCATAAATAACATCATGGGACCCCCCTTAACCCGTATGCAAAATTTGGTGACCTTTGAATTGACCTGCGCCAGTCATTTTTTACTTGGAGAAATAGGATATATTTTTTTTAAATCTTAAAAAACTAAAAGTTTTGAGTGGCGCCATCTTGCTACCGTTAAATGCGCCGGGGAATCGCTTCATAAATAACATCATGGGACCCCCCTTAACCCGCATACAAAATTTGGTGATCTTTGAATTGACCTGCGCCAGTCATTTTTTACTTGGAATAATAAGATTTATTCCATTTAAATTTTAAAAAACTAAAAGTTTTGAGTGGCGCCATCTTGCTACCGTTAAATGCGCCGGGGAATCGCTTCATAAATAACATCATGGGACCCCCATTAACCCGCATATAAAA
The DNA here is from genome assembly GCA_949316495.1 of Amphiduros pacificus. Classification (NCBI taxonomy): domain Eukaryota; kingdom Metazoa; phylum Annelida; class Polychaeta; order Phyllodocida; family Hesionidae; genus Amphiduros; species Amphiduros pacificus. Next base: position 31,115,833 of record OX439001.1, read on the forward strand.
TTTGGTGAAATTTGAATTGACCTGCACTTGTTTTTTCCCCCATGTTTAAATACTATTTTTCGTTTTTATAATTATTATAATTTCCTTTCACATAATTTGGCACAAAATCCAGCACGGTGATATTTGGGACATAATATTTGAAATCTGACATGTTGACATAGTGTACAATAAATTTAGAAAAAAATCTGAATAATGAACTGTGAACAGTGAATAAGTAACAAAGTTCACACACATGCCTTATTAGGGTGTTCCATTTTTGGCAAAAGTTATCAGATCTTATGGGCCATCTGGATTGGGGTTACATATGCCTTAGATATGATGCTGATTTTTTTTGGGCTTGATCGGACCGATTTGAATTTGTCCCGTATGACGTTTTTTGCAAAATAGGCAAAAATTGCATTTTTCGGCCTTTTTCGTTACTTTTTGACAATTCTCTTCATGAACATTATCTCAATTGTAGATTATGTTGTATGTCACTTACAAGTATCAACTCAGTTTAAGGTGTTGACCCGTTTGTAAGTGATATATCAGATTCTCTGGTTGAAAGTGAATAATAATGTAAAAAACAAATGACTTTAAACACAGATAGAGGCAGAATTTGCTAAATATAGACAACTTTAATCATATATTCACCATACATATTATTGATATTATCAAATGATGTCAATGCAACAAATGAGACAACAACCTGGTAAACACAGTCTGGAGCAAATTTTACATGACTCTTAAATGCATAATACAAGGTAATTAACATCAAGTTATTTCCATGGTACTAGAATTATTCTTGACTTCATATTCTCAAGAATTCTCAGGGTTATCATTCATATTCTCAAGTTCCTCAGTGCATCACGTTTGAGACTATGGAATATTTCTCCATGACGGTTGGCAATAACAATGTAGTCATCCTGCAGATTCCCATCATGTGTGATATCGGCATATTCTGTCACATCCTTGATGGCCCTCTCTGCTCCATCATTTACAACTTCTAGCTTCTTGACCATGTCATACATAGTGACATAATCCTGGTCAAGATGCCAGTCTGCCACTGGGCTCTGAAGCCATTGGCTGTTTAGTCTAGTTAGATTAATCAACAACCATGAGCGTGGTCCAACAAAGTCAGCCAGATTACCACCATTCAGCAGATTTTGGTTTGGAAAAAATGGCTTTCCTGTATGAAAGTTGGCAGGCTGTGGATTCTATAGCAGTTGATCAGCTACCTGTTGCCGTTCCACCTCTGGCAGATCTTCATCAAAGAGGCAGAAAATGACACATTCCTGTGTAAGATACCAGAGGTGGCATTTCACACTTTGGAGAGCAGCTACAGTGAGTGTGCATTGTTTTGTTCCAGCTCCATGTACTGTTTCATACCTCTTCAGCTTTGTCCACAACTCTAGGTCTAATCTTGGAGCAGACGAGCCTGTAGGTAGTGCAGTACAAAAACAGGCAGATATATTCGGCCATAGCTAGGACACACTGCTCTTCCCTCGGAGTAAGGTGAAATCTGTCTCTTGCTCGTCCACGAAGCATGGCAATCTTCAGGAGGTACAGACCTTGCTGCATGAATCTGATTGTACTTACAGCACCTGGTCTTCTCATCCTAAAGCCAGTCTGAAATGGAGCACCATGGCAACGAGGATGTACAACCTACAGGAGAGAAAGTAATAATGTAGAACTCAAATGATCAACATTTAATAACTTCTCTCTTCTTCTCCTGATCTCTTCTTGATGCAGCACATTTTTCTCTGGCAGCCAGTTTGAGGTCTACACCACCCATGATGTAGAGCTGTGGATGCTGCTTCTGGCCTCTGTAAAATATCAAGTCCTCCATCCAGTCATCACTACACTCTTCCCGCAATGCTTCCTCTATAGCTGCTTCATCTCCTAGGGAGATGTCAAACAGACTGTTTAGCTGGTCTTGATAAACTTCTTGAATTCTCTCTTCAGGATTTCTGGAAAAGGCGTGGTAACCTTTGATCACATTCACAATCTGAAGCCCTCTCCATCTCTGCAAGATATGCCGCTTCTGTGGAAGGTGATTATTTGAGAAACTATCAAGGGGGGAGCCAATGGTATGTTTAAAATCCAAGGAGGAGACACAGGGACTTTTTGTAGTGCTTTTCTTTCCGTCAGTTTCTTGGCTCACAAGGTGCATAAGTATGTTTTGTGCCCTGGCTTGTTTGCCCTGGTAAAGGCAAAGGAACAACCACCTTGGACTCCTTGGATGACCGTGTAGTAGGAGCTCTAATTTCTGGTAGGTCAACGTCAGGCACTGCTTTCCTTTTACGTCCACTATTCTTATTCCCAGGCATAATTGTTAAACTGTTCCTACTCCACCACCAACAAAGCTAGAGTTTCTATATAAAGCACTGAAAGTTTATATCATTCTGGCTATGCACATGCACTACATCATCTACTCCATTTTGAATCATTGGAATTTATGAAACACCTGCAAGTGCAAGAATGATATATTTGTTTGTTTGTTTGGGGTTTTACATCACTTTCAACATTATTTCAGTTATTTCGTGATGAGACCTACTTGTAGCAGATATAGTGCTGCCTCACTGAATTGTCATGTCGCAGGTCCTTGACATGACAACCCACCCGGTCACAGATTTACAAGGACAACGGGTTAACCCTTTAGGCACGGGCCTCAGCTCATAAGGGAAATTGTGTCATGAGTTCAATCTCGGCACGGCCGGGGTTCGAACCCACGACCTTTGGATCACCACAGAGGAACTGGTGCTAATAAGCTGGCACCCTAACCAACTGCGCCACGGCCCGTGGCCTGCAAGAATGATATAATAATTACCTTGTTTATACATGGGTTTGGTCATAAATGACATAATAGTCACTATACACATGCACCGTGCATTGCATATCAGCACAATTCCAAGCACTATCCAAGCACTATGCTACAAATTACTGTTTCTTTTGTTAAATATTTCACAAAATAACTGAAAAATATACTACAAATACCTTTTTGTAAATGTCCTCTTGTTGAAAAATTTATCACATTACTTTCTTGTATGATGTACAGATGACACTTCTGTCCACCATGTTTGACCCGGTGTTGCTAGCATAGGATATGAACTTTGACCTACTTTTTGTACTTTTCTAATTTGCATAATAATACACATACCCACTTCTTTATCATCAATATTGCAAAATAGGCAAAAATTGCATTTTTCGGCCTTTTTCGTTACTTTTTGACAATTCTCTTCATGAACATTATCTCAATTGTAGATTATGTTGTATGTCACTTACAAGTATCAACTCAGTTTAAGGTGTTGACCCGTTTGTAAGTGATATATCAGATTCTCTGGTTGAAAGTGAATAATAATGTAAAAAACAAATGACTTTAAACACAGATAGAGGCAGAATTTGCTAAATATAGACAACTTTAATCATATATTCATCATACATATCAATGATATTATCAAATGATGTCAATGCAACAAATGAGAAAACAACCTGGTAAACACAGTCTGGAGCAAATTTTACATGACTCTTAAATGCATAATACAAGGTAATTAACATCAAGTTATTTCCATGGTACTAGAATTATTCTTGACTTCATATTCTCAAGAATTCTCAGGGTTATCATTCATATTCTCAAGTTCCTCAGTGCATCACGTTTGAGACTATGGAATATTTCTCCATGACGGTTGGCAATAACAATGTAGTCATCCTGCAGATTCCCATCATGTGTGATATCGGCATATTCTGTCACATCCTTGATGGCCCTCTCTGCTCCATCATTTACAACTTCTAGCTTCTTGACCATGTCATACATAGTGACATAATCCTGGTCAAGATGCTAGTCTGCCACTGGGCTCTGAAGCCATTGGCTGTTTATTCTAGTTAGATTAAACAACAACCATGAGCGTGGTCCAACAAAGCCAGCCAGATTACCACCATTCAGCAGATTTTGGTTTGGAAAAAATGGCTTTCCTGTATGAAAGTTGGCAGGCTGTGGATTCTATAGCAGTTGATCAGCTACCTGTTGCCGTTCCACCTCTGGCAGATCTTCATCAAAGAGGCAGAAAATGACACATTCCTGTGTAAGATACCAGAGGTGGCATTTCACACTTTGGAGAGCAGCTACAGTGAGTGTGCATTGTTTTGTTCCAGCTCCATGAAATGTTTCATACCTCTTCAGCTTTGTCCACAACTCTAGGTCTAATCTTGGAGCAGACGAGCCTGTAGGTAGTGCTGTACAAAAACAGGCAGATATATTCGGCCATAGCTAGGACACACTGCTCTTCCCTCGGAGTAAGGTGAAATCTGTCTCTTGCTCGTCCACGAAGCATGGCAATCTTCAGGAGGTACAGACCTTGCTGCATGAATCTGATTGTACTTACAGCACCTGGTCTTCTCATCCTAAAGCCAGTCTGAAATGGAGCACTATGGCGACGAGGATGTACAACCTACAAGAGAGAAAGCAATAATGTAGAACTCAAATGATCAACATTTAATAACTTCTCTCTTCTTCTCCTGATCTCTTCTTGATGCAGCACATTTTTCTCTGGCAGCCAGTTTGAGGTCTACACCACCCATGGTGTAGAGCTGTGGATGCTGCTTCTGGCCTCTGTAAAATATCAAGTCCTCCATCCAGTCATCACTACACTCTTCCCGCAATGCTTCCTCTATAGCTGCTTCATCTCCTAGGGAGATGTCAAACAGACTGTTTAGCTGGTCTTGATAAACTTCTTGAATTCTCTGTTCAGGATTTCTGGAAAAGGCGTGGTAACCTTTGATCACATTCACAATCTGAAGCCCTCTCCATCTCTGCAAGATATGCCGCTTCTGTGGAAGGTGATTATTTGAGAAACTATCAAGGGGGGAGCCAATGGTATGTTTAAAATCCAAGGAGGAGACACAGGGACTTTTTGTAGTGCTTTTCTTTCCTTCAGTTTCTTGGCTCACAAGGTGCATAAGTAAGTTTTGTGCCCTGGCTTGTTTGCCCTGGTAAAGGCAAAGGATCAACCACCTTGGACTCCTTGGATGACCGTGTAGTAGGAGCTCTAATTTCTGGTAGGTCAACGTCAGGCACTGCTTTCCTTTTACGTCCACTATTCTTATTCCCAGGCATAATTGTTAAACTGTTCCTACTCCACCACCAACAAAGCTAGAGTTTCTATATAAAGCACTGAAAGTTTATATCATTCTGGCTATGCACATGCACTACATCATCTACTCCATTTTGAATCATTGGAATTTATGAAACACCTGCAAGTGCAAGAATGATATAATAATTACCTTGTTTATACATGGGTTTGGTCATAAATGACATAATAGTCACTATACACATGCACCGTGCATTGCATATCAGCACAATTCCAAGCACTATCCAATTGAGCACTATGCTACAAATTACTGTTTCTTTTGTTAAATATTTCACAAAATAACTGAAAAATATACTACAAATACCTTTTTGTAAATGTCCTCTTGTTGAAAAATTGATCACATTACTTTCTTGTATGATGTGCAGATGACACTTCTGCCCACCATGTTTGACCCGGTGTTGCTAGCAACAGGATATGAACTTTGACCTACTTTTTGTACTTTTCTAATTTGCATAATAATACACATACCCACTTCTTTATCATCAATATTACTATATAAAGAACAAAAAAAGCTGGGAATCCATTCATATTAACCAAAGCTTGTAATACTGGACAATGATATATTGTATCATGTATCTATGTATTAAGCGAGTGATATTTTACAAAGCAAACCCCAATTTTCCTATATATAACCATAAAATGTGATACCTGTTTTACCATCTGGTCAATACTTATCATTGAAATGATATTCATGGAATAAATAACAGAAAATCTGCAAATGAATTAATATTGAGGAACGATAATCCTGAAAAAACTCTGAAAAAAGCCATTTTTACCTATTTTTGCAAAAAACGTCATACGGGACAAATTCAAATCGGTCCGATCAAGCCCAAAAAAAATCAGCATCATATCTAAGGCATATGTAACCCCAATCCAGATGGCCCATAAGATCTGATAACTTTTGCCAAAAATGGAACACCCTATGCCTTATCCTACGTCTGGTTTTTATTGGATTTGGTGGATTTGTTTGTTTGGGGTCTTACATCACTTTCAGTATTATTTCAGTCATTTCATGATGAGACCTAGCAGATATAGTGCTGCCTTACTGAATTGTCATGTCGCAAGTCATAACAACCCACCCAGTCACAGATTTACAAGGACAATGGGTTAACCCTTTCGTCACAGGCCTCAGCTCATATGGCAAATTGTATCATGAGTTCGATCTCGGCAAGGCCCGGGATCGAACCCACGACCTTTGGATCACAACAGAGGAACTGGTGCTAATAAGCTGGCGCTATAACCAACTGCGCCACGGCCCGTGGCCTTGGATTAGGCGGAGGTCTTAGCACCTCCAGAGTTGCTAGTCCTTCACTATTAACGCCTCCGGTGGTTTCTCTCATCCTCCTTGTGGAGGTGCCGTGAGGAACCCCTATTTCCAAGGTGTGTACACTGTTATTGGGGCGGTACAACGATTTGTACACATGTTTGGGTGCCGTACGCATTGTCTTGGGAGGTTTTCATCATAGGGAGTCTGAAAATCTATGATAGTGTTGAAATTGTGTGATTAATGTCAGTTCCCCCTTTACTCATACACGAAAGCTGAAATCACAACCTTGGATGAGATTATTTTTATTCCATGTATAAAGTTATCAATTTTATATTTATGACCTTGAGGTGTGGATATTTCTAATCTGTACCATTCATTCCTTAAATTCAGTGTTTCAAAACTTAACCTAGCCTTACCTTAAGTAATATTTCTGCCCAAATCTGAGATCACTTGTACAAAAATCCAAAAAGCCTGTGATCCAATAGAGAGAATGGTGGAAATCAATAGTGTCCAATACAATATTATAATCCTGTGCTCAGTGGTGTGTGACAATGCCTTGTAGTTCTTTGCAAATATTATGAGCAATTAAATAATAGGGGGCACAAAAATTGTAAGTTTCCTAGGGAATGATATTATTTAAAGGGTGTTCCACCACCCAACCACCGTTTTTTTTTATTTCTCTTGGAACACAATTTTCAACTCCATCAAACAAATATTCTTGAAAGCCATGAAGTAAAGTTTTCACTTTCTTTGCTATCTTATCATTGAATGGATAATATCCTTTAAATTTTAGGATGTACATAAGTATTTGTAATCTGGTTTTAGTTTATGTATATAGTAATGCTATATATAAACACATTGCTGAGATCAAACCTATTTTTATCATTTTGTTTGCAGACAGCTCATGGTTTTCATGACTTTTTTATGTCAATTGGAATCAAATTAGATTTGTTATTTCCCTTGAAGCTATGGACTATTAAGAGATGCTTGACTTTGTCTGTTTAAATATTATATAACTTGTCATATTGATCAAGGCAACACTCCTCAAGAGTAAGTTTATGTACGTCATGATGTATGAGTGTAAGGGTTAATCAGTATCCTATTCAAAGATCATTATCCTAAAACACTGATCAGGGAAATGGTGATTGTAAAAGTGCACATGGTCCCTCAAGACCTGCAAATACCCTCCATGCTTTCTGTGATGCTGCACCATGTCAATATGAACACCTTTAACGTCGTAAAAATGCATACAGTGTCCACAGACAATCTGACAATCATCCTGCAGTAAATATTTAAAATAAAGTTAAACCAAATATTTCAATATATATCAAATATAAACAAATCTATTTTTGATCAGGGGAGCAGGGAGACATAATTGTGAGAACTTCTTTATATTAGCCAAATTGAGGATACTAAGTGCAAAACTTCTGATTACCACTGATTAGAGTGTGTGAGATCTATCATATACTGCTGTTGATGAGGGTGCAAGGGGTCAAGCTGGGATAGCCAATATACTCTGTGGGGCAGACAGAAAACAGACTACAGCCCTTTAACCTTAATTGCTGGACCTTTGGCTTTCACGTCTCTTTTTAAACAGAATCATAATCTTACTATTTAATGAACAAGAAGCCTCACATTTTCCTATTAAATAACTTCCCTCGTCACAGCTGATAATACAAATGAACCTAGTGGCAAAACCTGGAAAGCTTACATGACCCTCTGACCATGTTTTGATTGAGCAAGGCCCTGTCACATTACGTGTTTTTCCCTTAAGCCAACATACCTGACAAAAAGAGGAAAGTCTCAGGTAAGGGTACCAGCGGTAGAGATTAAAAATATGAGCTGGCGTCCTGCCGGGAACACTTGCTTGCTGAGATTAGTACTCAGATTAGTGGGGTGTGTGGTCACTTTCACATGTCAAAAATAGTGGGCAAATCACTGAACACACATCTGAGCAATATTACTACACATGTTTCTACAATCAAATTGTGGTTTTATTTGACAATTTAAATAATGATTGCAATATTTGAACTTGTTTCAAATATGGAAATTCTAATTCTTTATTGTTAATAGTGTTTAAACAATTGTGAAACTAGAGAACTATTTTAGAAGCATTGACACCATTTCCAAGAGGTGTTCTTTGCACATATGAGTACATGCATTGTTGTCTGATCTCACTGGGCAATAGAACTGCACATACAGGTGACCTGTGACCTGTTGATTTCCATCCTGTCAGTGACTGATATGGTGAAATATTGACAACTCCACATTTTGAAGATCTTGAATATTGTTTTGGAATATATAATATACCAATCTGATTGAATGTATTTAAGAATGAGCATTGTTTGCAGGTATGTTTTAAGGGTTGATGAATTGTAACAACACCTTGGATAGGTACAGTCCATGTTTATTTTTAAATTTGGATCCAAGCTAAATGTTGAGTGAGCAATCTTGCCATGAGAAAAAGTCAAAGCATATCATCAGACTTGTGAGACACATGAAAGTGCTGAAACACCTGGAACTATTGCATTGCACTGGATATATTCATAGATGCTCAAGGTTAGCCTCATGATCAACTTACTCGAAGTTTAAAGTCTATCATAAAATCTTGAAACTGGATCCATGTTATAATTCTTTTTTTGTCTGAACTAAAATAAAATTGGAATATGAAGATTTTATATTTGTTTACCATATAAAGTCAGTATTATTCATATTGTCTATGTTTGCAAAATAAAATAATAAAAATTATGTTCTTCTGATATGCAAATTACTCAATAAGAACTCCAATATAAAGATTTCATCTTTTTTTTTCTTTGGTATCAAGTCATTTTTATCATTTTATATTCATCTGCATTTGCAATGACAAATCAATTTATATTTTCTGATGCACATATAACTCAAACAAAACCCCAATATTAAGATTTCACCTTCAGCATGAAAATAATACTTTTCTCAACCAGGATTTGAACCCTGGACCCTTAGCATAGGAGATAGACATCTTAACCACTGAGCCATGTATCACCCTGTGTCAGTACTGTAGAAAACTTGGAGTCACAGCATTGTATGAAAATTGACATTGTTCCATTTCCAATTGTTCCAGGAAAAAAAAGCAATTTAAGTGTTCTGACTGTCATTTTGCTCTAAAAAGATCCCAACATGAAGATTTCACCTTTGTTTATTGTATAAAGTCATTATTTTTTATAATTTCTATCAAAACAAAAATTATTTCAATTCTATATGTTCCGATGTGCATGTTTCAAAAATAAAACTTCAAATGAAGATTTCAGTTTCAGCATGAATTAAAAAAAAAAAAAAATACTTGTTCCTGGTTTGAATCGAACCCCAGACCTGAGACAGATGTCTTACCCACTGAGCCATGTTGAATAGTATGATATGACCTTCTCACTGATACATCACACAAATAGTCAACATCTATCACTTTGTCAAGTTATTTTATAAAGGGATATTCAGTTATTTCACACAACAGCCTAAGTTAAATTTGTAGAGTAAAATTTTCCAAAAATATGTTTGTCTAAGATGATATCAATAGTAATGCAAATAGATCAAAAGAAACAGATATCTATAACTCATCTCTTATTTAAATCTAACCATTTTCTAGTTGAATCTCTGTAGGTAGGTATATAACGTTAGCATGTAGTTATTTATGTTGAATATGAGGTGTGTCATATAATGGCCATACATATTTTATATATGTAACTCAAACTCATAAAACAGAGAATTGTAATAAGCCAAAGAAAATCAGTTACTGGAGTGGTGCACATTTTTCTGGAGAAGTCAAATGGAAAGTAGTCCGGTAGGATGTTAGTTTCATAGGGAGTTAATGTGTTGATATGTACTCAATGAGTTCACTCATAACAGAAATCAAGATGGCCGAATGTTGGTTGGAAAAGTACTTGATTCCTCTCATGAAGTTCAAAAGTCTATAAACACATAAAATGACATATATCATCCTTGTTCTTATAAATTCAATGAGATAAATTATAAATTTGCAGAAAATAACTTCTCATAGGGGCTTCTAGAATGAAGAGGGCAGAGGTATAGCCGACCTGTCTTGACAGTTTTAAGAAAGGTTCACTGTATTACAAGTGGGACAATTATAGTAACACCACTTGAAATGATAAACAATGCGTGTGTGATTCATCGTGATGAAGCAGGTTAACGGAGCATACACTTTGGGCTCCACTGCATATATACATCACTGTATTCATCATGTATCTTATCATTTATGGTAAACATCTTCCCTATTCTATATACTTCGACCTGCCCCCTTTTTGAACTGTCCCACATTTATTCAAATAATTGGAGTGATAAGAATCTAGCTAAAACTGGTTTCACATAAATAATATATATATATGTGTGTATGTGTGCAATTTACGTGCACTTATTCTGCAATAATGGCAGCAGATTCCACGTTTTTTGAGTACATAGTGGTTGGGTGTGGAGGTGTCGGAAGTGGGGCGATGTACTGGCTTTCCAAAAGAGCTGGGAAAAGTAAGTTATAAGTCAGTCTAAAATAGTGCAGGAACAATAATGGTTTGCAAACTGCTGCCAGCGGGTGGCTCGTCCGTCGCCCATGCAATAGTATTTTTTTCATGCTGAAGATTAAAATTGCACGTGAGAACAGATAGAATTATATTGTTTGTTGCATGCAGAAAAAATATGAAATAATGACTTGGTGCAGAAAACAAAGATGAAATATATATATTGAGGTTTTACTTGAGTGATGTCAGGATATTTTGAATTGAATTGATTTTTCCAAACATAGAAACTATAACACATAGTGATGGGGTGTTCATATTCTATTTGGGCAATATGCACGTCAAAACATAGTCTATCTTTTATTTATTTATATATATTTTTTGCTAATGTACAAACTAAAGACATGTTTAATACAGACACGTTTGCATTTAGCCTACAAAGCTGACAATGATGGATTTTAGACTTTGGGATTCGAGGCCTGGAGCATGTACATGCATGGACTTAAAATTATAAAAACGTTAAGTCTAAAACGAAGTGAAAAGGAATAGAAATAGGGGATTTTCCTGCTTAAAGAGGTTTGTGCACTGCTGCCAGGAGGTGGGATGTGGTTCTTCGGCAAGATATCTATCTCTCATGTTCAATTTCCAGCATAGAAATCAATTGGTTTTTTTTGGCAAACATCGAATTAAATTATACAGAAAGCAAAAATGAAATCTTTATTCAAGGCGTGCACTTCCCTTAAGAGATATCAAGTATATTTTCCATATATTTTCAACCTCTATTCGGCCATCTTAATTTCTATTTTGAGTGAACTCATTGATCATATATCGGTTTTTTAGCTTAATATGTAACCATTATCCTTCCAGACATCTGGCCTTCACAGAAAAATACACCAAGTGGTGACATTACACCAGTCACTGACATTTTTTGGTTTGGTATTTCTTTCTGATTAAGCAAAGTTAAGTGTCCAGAATTTAGTTCAGCAGAGATATTAAACAGACAAAGAGCAGGTCTGCTACTAGGTGTCAGTGCGGTGCACCCTCCACCTCTCACATGATCTCGTGCAATCGTTTTTTCACAAATAACAATACAGTTCTCCATTTAAATGCTATAAAACAGTACCTTTTTAATCTAGATTAGATTATAAAGGTATCTAGGTGAGATAAATATGATGTGTCATATTCGAGATAAGTAGTTCAATGCTTTGCTTCTGGTATAAATTGGTTTATAATAAGCTTACATAAGATATCCAGCTGGCGTTTGAAATTACCGAATAGCATCCTTCATAAATATGTTTTAATTCACATAGCTATTTAACAATTGATAATGAGGTTTTCATGTGGGAATATTAACATGTTTATGGCGATATTTTTTTTTACCCCATTTTACACGTCCACTGAAGAGATTTTACTTCAAAGTTTAAACTCCTCGAATCCTCAATTTTGCAATATATGGACAATCATATACTGGGGATGAGTTACGATTATGTTAAATGCAATGCAATAGTTCCAAATGATTTCACATAGGTATGATTATATACATTCACTCATGGAAAGATTGTTCAACCAACATTCCAATACAAATGTGGACTGTACCTGTTCTAGGTGCTATGACAGTTTATCATTCCTTGGTATGATATACCTGCAAACAACACTCATTATTGTATATATTCCATCCAATTAGCATATTATCATTTCAAAACAATAGTAAAATATTCAAACTGTGGAGTTGAGCATGTGAACATGTCATGACGGAAATCAACAAGTCACATGTCATCATTTTATGTGTATTTCTCTGATTTAAAAGTTAGAAGATTAAAACATAATTTTTCAAATTCTGTTTTATGTTTCTTTTGAGATCTATTTATTTTATGAATTAATAACTAATACAAGAAATACCTATTATAGCGATATTGTAGCTGACCAGTGCAATGACCAATAGAAATTTTGAAATTAGAAATTTACAAACCTCTAAAAAGCTTAAGAACAATCCAATTTGTCAAGTATCATCCTGAAAGCAATATAAACCTTTCATAGGGATGTAAATCCAGGTCATCTTGTTCATACTGTGCTGTCTAAGATCAGCCAAAAGTGATTGTGCTCACATGTGTTGAGATCGCTTCTTGGAAATGGTGTCAAATAATAGTTATCCAGGAGCACAGCAATTTAATCGTTTTATGAGAGGTTAAATGAGTTAACCGCGGTTAGAGGGTTAAATGACTATGGGGTCGTGTCACATAGCGGGGGATAATTCTCAGTGTTCAGCTCACTGCCTGGACTTAAGGCCAGTGGCGCGAGCCCCACTGGTCATTAAGATTTTGAAGTTGCCCCCATCCCTGCCCAATCAGCTTGTTTAATACAGTGTAGGGCTTCTAGCCAAGTGTTACTATGTTATCATGTTACCATATCTTATGTTACAACGTCATAAAATGTCAGCATGTTAGCCAATGTAACTAAAGCAGATATTATTTTAATAATTGAATTTATGTATGATTATCATGTATTGAGTGTTTGTTTTTTTCTTGGTGTGCCTATTTGATTAATATGATGCTTTATATGTTCAATAAAGCCGAATTCCAATATTAATCATAGAAGTGTTATCTCTCTAAACGGTTTACACCATGTGGAATTAGAACTCTATATTTCAAATAATGCAGTCATTCTTTTTCCTTGTCAAATAATTTGTGTGAAGAAATATGTCATAATAATGCTCAGATGCATGTGTTGTGATTTGCCCACTATAGTAAGACATGTAAATGTGAAAATACATCCCACTAATTTCAGTAAGCAAGTGTTCTCAGCACGATGCCAGCATACTTTTTTTTATCTTTACCACTGGTACCCTGACCAGAGACTTTCCTCTTCATGTCAGGTATTCGGGAAAGAGAAAACACGTCATGCAGGTTTTATTTCAGTGATTTATTTAGCTCTTGTGTATGTGTTATTGCGAGAGTTCTTGAGATTCCCTCGGTTGGATAATAACGACTATTTCTTATTATTGGAAAGTGAGCTCTTTTTGAGTCTTGTTTATATATTGACAGGATGTTTTGAGCCACAGCCCACAATGCAGTTGGTAGAAGCGCAAGCTCATTAGCACCAGTTTCTCTGTGGTGATCCAGGTCTAGAACGAATCTATCACTGCTTATTTTTGCTGCTCACCATGTCTACACCTAGGTCTATCTACAGACTTAGTGCATGCTCTAACGGCATTTTGGATTGACTTTCGCTTGCAAAGGGCTGTTTCAAGTTGATGTCTTTTGAAGGCACATCATTCACGAGCTGACAATTCTGTTCTTCCTGTGCCGAGAGCTTTGGGTCTGAAACGTTTATTCCCAAGGTAATCCATTTGTTTGTTTGAGTTTTACATCACTTTCAACATTATTTCAGTCATTTCGTGATGAGACCTACTTGTAGCAAATATAGTGCTGACACACTGAATTGTCATGTCGCAGGTCCTTGACATAACAACCGACCCAGTCAAAGATTTACAAGGTTAACCCTGTGAGCATGGCCGGGGATCGAACCCGTGACCTTTGGGTCACCACAGAGGAAATGATAATAAGCTGGCACTCTAACCAACTGCGCCACGGGCCGTAGCCTTCCAAGATAATCTGGTCTTGAGGTTCATCAGACCCTAAAGACACTTTCAACAATTTCACCAGCCTTCTTTGCACAAGGGTGAATCCTACAGAAATCTGGTGTTGTTGTTTAATACGACAGGTGGCCATTTTGCCACTTAGGGATGGACCATTATTTATTCATGGGTGGAGGAAAATAATTTTGCCGATTTCTTTTGGCGTTCGCCCATTTTAATTTTTTCAAAATTTATCTCCATATTTTTTTTCTCGGACAGTCAGGCCACCAATTTTTTTCCTAGGGTGCACACATCCTAATTTTCACTTATATGTCTTAATAATTGTATGATTTATTATAAAACGATACAATACTTTATTTACAGTAATTTATAGTTAATACAACTATTTTCAAGTAGTCATTCATCTGTCAATAAAGTCCTGGGTGCCGGGAAATTTTGTTCTATTAGCCATGAGCGTAGTCACATTAGATATGGGCACCCCAAGCACCAACCACATATCGCCTCGACATCCCATATTATTCCAGACATCGGGCGATCTAAATGCACCCAAGGTTGACAGTAGATTCCGTCAAATAAATCCATTTTGGGAAATTTTCAGGAAATGAGGTATGATAACCGATACATGCATGAGTCATATAAGTCACGCAAAAGTGTGTGCCCAGTTTTGGAGACAAGGAGTGGGACAGCAGAAGCTTAATTATTACACTATTGCTTAGTACAATAGGCACAGAGCTTACTGTCCCAGCAGGTGACACTTTGATTTATTTAACCAAAAAGCTTGCTTTACTGACTAGGAAAATCAGTAGATGGGACTTACATAAATAAGTTATATAATGAATAATAAATTACATAATTTTCAAGGATTGGGAATGATTGGGAAGAGTACAAAAATGGTATTTTCTTAAATATGTATATAAATTGTATAATGTGTTTTATTTTTGGTACCATTTACGCTGGGTGAAAGTGACACCATGTACCCACTGCAAGAGGAAGTTACAACCCATTTCATATTCAATGTCTCCCATTTCTAGTGATGGTATACCGGCATTTTGATATTATTGCATACCGGTGTGATGCCCAAGTTAAGATATTATAATTAGTGTCAAGTCCAGAAATCCAGACTATGAAAGTGTTTTGCCTAATAATAAACTGGGAAAAGTAATTAAGCTTAACTTCTTAAAAGATAGAAGATATTTGCAAATTTCATTCGTTGCTGATACTGACTCCCTCAAACATGTTTTGGGTAGATTGTTTCTAATATAGTGCCGAGCAGTGCGAGGCAAATTTATTTTTGGTTTCCTTTTCTATGTTTCCAATGTCTCGTGATAGAACGCTATATTGTTTGTAGATGTGCTTGGTATAGAGCAGTTTGACCTGGGGCATCATAACGGTGGCTCACAGGACCATTCCAGAATTATGTAAGTTATTAGTATATTGTAAAAATATTTGATATGAATATAACTTCTTCGAATGTATATCAGACACAGTCGCATAAAACATAAATATGGGCAGGCCTTAACAATTTGCTTCTTCAGAGCTGTGACAATCAATATTCATTTGCTCTCATTGTAAGCTTAAGTGTCTCAGTTTGAATACAAATGAATAAATGGATATTTGGATTGATTTGATTTGATTGATCGATTTTAAATATTTCACTTCATAAAACAATTCATCAGAGCGAAAAGGTTGATTTTAATGCCGCCTTATATTTATTGTCTAATAAGAGCCATAAGTAGTAAAAGTAATCATCACCCAACCAAACACAGCTACTCAATCTCAAATAAGAAATAATTATAATCTGGTAATATGCATCAGATGCCACCTGCGATATATAAGAAATAAAAATGCGAACAAAAATGCTACCTCCTTAAAAGCATTACTTTACCATCATGGACTTGTACACCTTCAGATATCAATATATCTATGACAGAAGCAAAGAAAGCATCCACAGATCCCTCAATTCATATTAATAATTATAGGCAAATTTAATTTAATTTTCTGGTATATCAATCTAAATGTACTGATGGATCTTTCATCAAAAGGAAAAGCTGCTGCAGCTGCTGTTCAGGGCAATCATGTTTATTCAGAACCTCTGCCAAATAAACTCCATGTGGGCCTGCGGTTAGAATGGTCCTCTGAATTTTTCATTCCCTGGTTTTTTTTGTCAGTTCGTAAGAGGCAAGCAAAAAATTAAATCAAGACGCCTTGTTTGCCATGAGGTGTGACACGTAAGGGGAGGATATGGAGTTATATAGTATATGGTTGAGAACTGGACTGCTTTGGCAGTAATACCAGTTCAGTTGCAACACACCTGTTTGGACCCAAATATTCACCCAAGACGGGAGGACCTTTGGGCTCGATTTTGTCCAACCGGCTTGTGGAATATAGCTCCACACATTTCTCCATATCTATAAAACTAAAATTTAATTTAGTTTAGATTTATTATATTTTAGATATGTTATCAATGACAAATTCTACATGTTTTAATGGAAAATGTTTTAATGGAAAATGAGTATGTTGTCTAATGGAGCTAAATTTTATAGGTGTGCTGATGACTCTGCCCCACATCTATAATTCCCTATTATTAAAATCATAGGAGTCAGAGTAAGGCTTAGGAACATATGGCATCAAACAATCAAAAAAGACCAAGGGCTGATATGGAAACGGACTCCTATAATGATTTGAACACAAATGAAACAAGATTGCCAAGATTTTTATTAATTGAAAGCACAGATCCACTACATATCTTAGATGAAATGTCTCCTTTTGCAATCCAAAAAGGTACTCAAGCAGTGGCTGGAAAATTGAAAAATGTTAAGAAGATGCACGACAAATCATGAATAAAGGTGGACAGAAAGAGTCATTCCAACAATTTAGTGAAATTATCTTTATTGGCCACTATACCTGCAAAATTAACTCCTCACAAGACCCTAAACACCAGAAAAGGAGTTATCAGGTGTCCAGAACATTCTAGTATACCAGAGACCACTATTGTTGGAGTTATCAGAATGTTGTTGCTTGCCGTCGCATTAGCATCAATAAAAATGGCATCAAAACTCCCATCAATACCTCTATTATCACTTTTGAAACAACGCAGCTACCACAATCAATCAAGATTGGATATTTAAACGTTAGAGTTAATATATATATATATATATATATATTCCAAGCCCATTGCGTTGTTTCAAATATCAGAAAAATGGTCATGGCTCAGATAATTGTAAAAGAAACTTGACATGTTCAAAATGCACTGGCCAGCACAGTAGTGAACATTGTGAATCTCACTCTTTCAAATGCAACAATTGTCAAGGTGAACACCCATCATATTCTTGGAATTGTCCCTCTTTTATGAGAGAAAAAGAAATTCAGAGAATAAAGTACACAGAAAACATTTCCTTCCCAGAAGTCAGAAAACGTGTAGAAAGCAAAGATACCCTTCAAAGAAATTCCTATGTTATTGTTAGAAAATCAAAAAATCCTAAATCCATTTCAGTTCAAACAGATTTAACATGGCCACTTGGTGAAAATAACTATTCCTTTATGAGCAAGTCAACAACAGTAATAACAACACAGACTCCTGTATCTTCAATACAACCTACACAATCTTCCATAAAAGTTTCTATATTTGTTAAATCCTGTATACCCCAATGCAAGGTAAACACTAATTTACAGGCTTCTGCAGTCAGGGTTACCTCGCAGAATACATTCTCCCCTGTGGGTGCAGGGATTAAGGAATAGCCCCCACTGCCCCCCAGCATGTCGTAAAAGGTGACTAAAGGGGCGTCCTGCTTGTCGTGGGATGCGACATGTGTCGGGGAGGATATGAAATCCTGACAGACTGAGGACTGGGATGGTTTGGCAGTAATACTGGTCCAGTTGCAACACGCCTGTCTTGGATCCAGATGTTCACCAGACGGACAGATCAGATTAGGCCAAGGTCTGATTTAACCGGCTTGTGGTGTATTTCCTTTAATATATTCTGGCTATTTGATTTTTGTTAATGAAAATTACAATGTTTGAAATTTAGGAATAATTGTAAAAAAATTTAAAATTAAATAATTGCTGAAAGGAGATTACTGCTGATTTAGTCAATCAAGGGATAAAGATAAGATCCGGAAGGGTGGAATTTTTATTCTAAGAGTGTGTCATGTTAGGCCCAGAAAGGAGTCCCCTTGTTGGGCTGTGTGGTGGGTAGGGGACTTAACTGATGAAATATAAACAAAACACACATGGAGCAAAACAAACAAAAACAACCAAAGAATGACATAGATAGTGATGACGATTCAAATAAAACAGAAAAATGGCCTAGATTTTTAATTGCAGAAAGTTCCAATGATGAACATACCCTGGCAAAAATGATTCAAGGCATTGCTGGGTTGCTGAAAACAGTTGAAAATTGGAACTCGTTTATTAATTGCAGTTGAGCAGAAAAGCCATGCGGACAATCTTTTATGATGCTGAATGTTGGCCACAGTCCCAGTTTTGATAAAAGCTCACAAGACCCTCAATAACAAAAAAGGAGTGATAAGAAGCCCAGATCTGGTGAGAGTTTCTGAAGAGGAAATAGTGGATGAACTAGAAGATTAAGATGTCGTCCAATGCAAACAAATTTTTATTAAGAAGGATGGAGCTAAAGTTCCAATCAAAACATTCATTCTGACATTTCAAGCAGTGCAGCTTCCAACATCTATTAAAGTTGGATATTTAAACATCCGAGTTGATGTTTGTATTCCAAACCTTCTGTGCTGCTTCAAGTGTCAGAGGTATGGACATGGATCTGATCGATGTAAAAGTATTTTAACATGCCCGAAATGTACCGAGCAGCATAGTGGAGAAGATTATTTCTTTGGAAATCATGAAATGTGTGAAATATCAAGGCAATCACCCATCGTATTTGCGGAATTGTCCTTCCTTTTCAAAACAGAAGGAAATTCAGTGGACACGCCACACTGAAAACATTTCTTTTCCAGAGGCACATAAATGTGTAGAAAGTTTGAATAATACTAACATCCTATGCTAGCACTCTAAAAACTAAAGAAACAAAATCAATAGCATTTCAAACCAAAATCGCATGGCCAATCAATGACAAAAATTATTCCTTTTTTTTACAAAAACCTCTAAATCTTCTGCAATATCTACTCAAAATCTATTTCATTTCAAACCAAAATCTCATGGCCAATCAATGACAAAAATTATTCCTTTTTTTACAAAAACCTCTAAATCTTCTGCAATGTCTACTCACTATCCCAACTCAACCAACAGCAACATCCACTAGACCCTCTTCACAAACTCCCTCTCCATCATCCAATAATAAAAGTATCAATAGTAATAGACCAGTATATAAATCAGACAAAAAAGAAATCAAAGATCAAGTTAAAAGTAAAATAAATAAAACTAAGTCCTTAAAAAAAGTGATCCTCCAGCTATGAATTTTATTCCTGTGCACTCGAAGCATAATCGTAAATTAACAAGTGATTATGTTAAATCATATATTTTTTTCTCATTATTCTTAATATGGTGATCAGCAATATCATACAATGGAAATGTAGAGGATTTGAGGCAACTGGCCAGAACTGGAGTTAGTAGCCCAAAAATATAATGCACCAGTAATTTGTTTACAAGAAACTAAATTTAAAGATATTTCAACAACATTTAAGGGATAAATGCCTAATAAGAAAGTTGGTTCAATAGATGTAATGGACCGAGCACATGGCAGAGTTTCTATTTTTGTTAAATCCTGTATTCCCCAAAGTAGAGTAACATTAAATACTAATTTACAAGCCTCTACAGTCAGGGTTACCCTACATAATACATTAATTACTTGTCCAATATATTTACCACCAAGTGAACCACTTACTATTACAGATTTAAATAATTGGATAACCCAGCTGCCACAGCCATAAATGTTAGTTGGTGACTTGAATGCCCACAACTATCTTTGGGGTGGCAGAAACAATACTGATGTATAATAGGATGTATAATAGAAGACTTTGGAATGATGATTCTCCAACATATTTACATCCTGCTACAAGCTCTTTAACATCAATAGATCTATCCATGTGCACTCCAAATTTATTTTTAGACTAATCCTGGGAAGTAGAGGAAGATCATTGGGGTAGTGATCATTACCCCATCATTTTAAATTACCATTTTCCTCCACCAGACAAGACCACGGGCAATGACGCAGTTGGTTAGAGCACCGGCTTATTAGCACCAGTTCCTCTGTGGTGATCCAAAGGTCGTGGGTTCGAACCCTGGCCGTGCCAAGATTGAACTCATGATACATTTTCCCATATGAGCTGAGGCCCGTGCCTGAAGGGTTAACCCATTGTCCTTGTAAATCTGTGACTGGGCGGGTTTTCATGTCAAGGACCTGCGACATGACAATTCAGTGAGGCAGCTCTATATCTGCTACAAGTAGGTCTCATCACGTAATGACTGAAATAATGTTGAAAGTGATGTAAAACCCCAAACAAACAAACAAACAAATCCACCAGACGAACAAATTCCAAAGTGGAAATTTCATAAAGCTGATTGGGCAAAATTTCAAACATCCTGTTTTAATCAAATAATTCCAGAAATTTTTAACGATGTAGATGATCCTCTTCAAGTTTGTACAGATACATTGTATGTTATACCTGTTGTCAAAGAAACCAAATTTCTATTTTTGACAGGAAATTATCTTTTATTCCACACATTAAATACATTAAAAAGAAATGTCAGAAGGCATTAGATTTATTACGGGTTCCTGCCCATGCCAATTGTGGAGGGGACCGTATGGTATATGGATCAGCACGTCCATCTTATATTAATATGCTTGATCCTGTACAAAATCAAGGTTTAAGACTATGCCTTGGTGCATTTCGTACATCGCCTTGAGATAGCTTGGCAGTTGAGGCAGATGAACTGTCTCTTGATTAAGGAAGAGAAAAGCTTGCTCTTCAGTATGCTGCAAAAATTGCTGCTTGTCCAGACAATCCTGCACATGATACTATATTGAATCCAAATTATGTTGACCTTTTTGAAAATAAACCAAGTACAATCACGACTTTTGGTATTCGCATCAAAGAATCTTTAAATATAAATCCAAATCAAATAACTAAATATTAGTATTCAGAAACACCTCCATGGACCTATGCAACTTTAATTATTAATGTAACCATGCCAGAATTAAAGAAATACTTAACAGATCCATTCCTTTATATAATTAGATATCAAGAAATAAAATCCATTTTCACTGAATATCAGTGTATATATACACTAATGGATCATTTGATGATGACAAGGCTGCTGCAGCTGCTGTTAGATTTATTCAGAACGTCTGCCAAATAAATCGTCTATTTATTCTGCAGAACCTCATGCTTTGTACTCGTGGAGACTTCTCCACATTGGACATTTTTAATATTTTCTGATTCTTTGTCTTGTTTACAATGGTATTCAAAGTCTTTTTATAATAATTTATACATATTTATTATATACATAACGGCCACAGGCCTTGGTGCAGTTGGTTAGAGCGCCAGCTTATCAGCACCAGTTCCTCTATGGATAAATCATAAATCATCTGCATTTTTTCTAAGATCATGTGGAAACTTCTCCATGTCTTGTTTTCTTTCAAGTCTTGATGTGTTTGATAAATAGACATAATCGGAAACAAGTGTCGTAAGATAACCAGAAAATATAATGTATAGGAATCTATTTTCAGTGGTTGAGCAGGCTTTTCTATTTCTATTTTTATATTCAGTCGTCTGATCTACAATGATGAGCGATACACTAAACTGACACCTGATACATACACAGCGTGAGTATATTGTTTCTTTCATATACGAGAAATATCCTTGGTGTTGATGTCCTTCATGGGGATTCATGTATTGGGTCCTGAGAACCTTCCTGAATCTTTCAATAATTGAGCAACTATTATTATCAAGCGACTATTGTAATGTAAAGGGGTCAAGCAATGGGAAATATGAAAAATATTTCAAATGTTTTTTGTTTAATTTATTAAAAGTGATTGGAGACTTGTAAAATTACACAAACTAATATTCCCAACTAATAAACAGCTTAGTTTAAGAATACTGAAAATGCAATACATATTATATCACTTGCAATTTTCAGGGTGCTCCATGTATAGCACAAACATTGTGTAAAGATAAAACGGTAGAATCACTCAACATTGCATGAAATAAAAATAGCAAGATTTTTTTCAAGGAAAAGACAAATTCTTCGATAGTTGGTGTACAAATTATTGCTTTTGTTATGCTAGAATACAATTCGTAATCCATTTAACTTGATTGATCACAAACGCATATCAGGCTGAATTAGAATTGGTAAGTGTATTTCCTAAAAGTATGTGAAGGTCTCTAAAACAATAGGTGAAAACTCTACAAAGGACAACACCAGTAAAACAACTCTCATTTTGAAGAATTGTTGTGTAAAAACAGTGAAAGGGATTTTCATATTCCCAGTAATACTCACCCCCTTATAATGGCTGCTCAATTAGTGAAACATTCAGAAAGGTAAAAAACTATTACTTTTATTTGGTTTGAAGCAAAATCAAATTACAATTGACAGAAAATTATGTGATATCTGACAGGTTGGCAGAGGCACAATTTGTTTCCAAATAACACCCAACAACGCATTAAAACAATCTAATAAAGGAATGGTCATTAAACAGAAAAGAAAATCATGCATCAATTTATTACATCATGCTTTCATGACCTGATGATAGATTTTGAGTTAATTTTAAGGTCATTTCAGATGGGCAGAGATTGAGAAGCAATCTGGAATACAACTTGTGTGGAAAACAGGTAGCGTGCATTTTACCAGAAAGGGATCGGCCAGGGAAGGTGTCCTGGACGAATATGCTCAGGCCATGAGCAAACAAAACATCCCGTAAGTTGTGTACCAAAAAACCAATGGCCTTAGAGCTATACTGATCATTGAAAAGTTTGTGAACATTTTCTGAAAAAATGGCTTCATAAATAATCATATCAATCCTTTTCAACGGCATACTCGATTCTCTTTGGCTGATATGTGCCATGTTATTCACAATGGCAGCCTCCTTGACAACTCAGTGATAGCTATTAAATTTATGAGAAAAAAAATCATAGCAAAATGGAAAAATATCTAAGCCTGACGGAAAATAGATGGAATTTGACTCCTGAAAATACATCTTGCCTAATGATAGTTAAGAACATAGGGAATCTGAAAAGCTAAGATAGTGTCGAAATTGTGTGATGTGATTAACGCAATGTCAACTCTCATATACAACTAAAGGGATGAAAGCTTAAATCACAACCATGGATGAGATCATTTTTATTCCATGTATAAAGTTATCAATTTTACTTTTATGAACTTGAGGTGTGGATATTTCTGATCTGTGCCATCCAATCCTTAAATTCAATGTTTCAAATTTAAACCTAGCCTTACCTTAATTAATATTTCTGCCCAAATCTGAGATCACTTGTACAAAAATCCAAAAAGCCTGTGATCCAATTGAGGGAATGATGGAAATCAATAGTGTCCCATACAATACTTAAATCCTGTGCTCAGTGGGGTGTGACAATGCCTTGTTGTTCTTTGCAAATATTATGACCAATTAAACAACAGGGGGTGCAAAATTTGTAACTTTCCTTGGGAATGATATTATTTACAGGGTGTTCCACCACTGAATCACCGGTCTTTTCTTATTTCTCTTGGAACACAATTTTCTACTTCATCAAAGAAATATTTTTAAAAGACATAAGGTAAAATTTTCACTTTAAAAAAATGATTTGTTATCTTATGCTTGAATGAATCATATCCTTTAAATTTTAGGATGTACATAAGTATTTTTAATCTGATTTTAAACATCAGGTTGACATAAATGTGGAGCAAGAGCTTTCATGCCCTTAGTTTATATATATAGTAATGCTATATATTGTTACACTGGTTTTGTTCGTATCCGAGCTTGGGGGCATGGACGGGGATCAGGAACTATATTCGCTGGCGACTGTGAGCTGGGGCCTTAACCTAGCTACCTGATCTACCTATGTGATTTGGGAGGTAATAAGGACTGCAGACTCAGCGTATACAATGCACAATAGTCGTCTTTATTCGGTGCTGTATACACTACAGTCTGGCTAGGAAGGCATGGCAAGAGCGTGATATATGAAATATCCAAATGCTAATACTGACTCCTGAGGCTGGTTAAAACACCCAAGTCTATACAAGTGGCTGTCACGAGACAGAGTGTGGTGGATCTTCCAGGCAAGTGGTTTCTGCTCCCCGAGTAGCGATTTCACGTCATCTCTCTGCCGGGTGAGTAATGCATCTATAAGTCTATAGATGAGTAATCTATATCCTACAATATAGACACATGGCTCAGATCAAACCTATTTTTATCATTTGGTTTGCAGACAGCTCATGGTTAAGAACTCCACCTAGTAGTTTCAGCGAAGACCAAACTTAACGGACTGAATGACAGAAAATGCACCCCCGTCAACGCAGAAGCTATCCTGACAATCCCTGTGAAAAACTTTGATAAAAAAGGAAGGTTACGTGCAACGTTTAGTGTGGGGCAGCCAGGTCTTCACACAAGAACACAAAAAGATTTTATTGATTTTTTTTTCAATTAAAGAATAAGAAATAATTTGATAAAACAGGGGTTTGCAAATAATTACTAACCATTAAATCATTGATATATTACAGTTTTGTTATTAAATGACATTATGTTGGGAGTTATGTTGAAATGATCTCGTATTTCTTTGACATATACATGTGTTGAGAACCATTCAAATCTTGAGATAGATGATTTGAAATAAACAAATCATCTAAAAATAGTCTTAAAACATCTTTCTCTATCTTAAAAAGAGCATCTTGGGATAGTATGGAGAAAATTAAGGAAAGTATGTGGAAGAATTGAGACAAGACATGGAAAATTTTGGGAAAATATGACCGCATAGCAAACAATATTTGCTGTGCGGTTTTATTTGATTTTGAGAAAGTACCACTTGGAAGTACGGAATAATGAGCGAATTCACTAAGACCAATTCCGGATACCTGTTGTTTAAAAAACAAGCAAGTGTCTAGGAATTACTTTTGACAGGAAATTATCTTTTATTTCACAAATTAAATATATGAAGAAAAAATGCCAGAAGAGTTAAGATTTACTGCTAGTTCTTGCCCATACTGATTGGGGAGGTGATTATGTAGTTTTAATACAGTTATACAGAGAGTTGATACATTTCAAACTTGATTGTGTATGTATGAGCTGGAAGTGGCGATAATATTTATTCAGAACGTCTGCATAATTCCTCAATTTATGCTGCTGACTTCATGCTTTTCACCTCAGCATTAATATTTCTTTTTTTTTTGTTTTGTTTACAAGCATTGAAAGCAAAGGATTGAAAAAATATCCTTGACCAGCATCATAGATTCTGTAATCAGAAATATAGATGCTTTTATTGGATTCCCATCACATTGGTGTCCAGTGAAATGATATCACAGAATGTTTTGTACCCAAACATTGCATGTAAATTTATGGCTGGAAGAAAGTACAAACACAAAAAGAAATCCCTGCTAATACCCCAGTCACATTTGCGCCCATTTCAGTTAAGATGCCCAGCTGCTGGGTATTTTTTATACAAAATCGACCGGCAGTTCAGACTGCCGTGAGGGCACCGGGAGATCATCAGCCATAATTGGACATCTTTAAGACGTTGTGCATCTCCATTGGTACCCTGATTTACGACTGACTTAAATTTTAATATCCTGATTTAGGGATGATGCAAAGTTAAAATGATACCCTGACTTTGGTGTGATGCAATAAGAAAATGATGTTTTTTGAGTTGTACATTCGATATCCATATCACATAACAAAAAGACAGGTACACGCTTTCATACTTAAACCATATTTTATAATTGTATATTTAATAATAGCAGCACTCCCCCAGTAATGAAAAGCATGCTTTACCACCAGGCTCAGGAGAAAGACTATATCTGATATCTGGTCGTCAGAAGCTCAGTTAGGATGATCTGGGGGAAGCAATTTCCCACAAATCATTGTTGTTGTTGTCTTTTCGACTTCCTGGATTTGTAAACCAATTAACCATCATCTGTTAATACCACACAGAATATAAAAATGTACAACATAATTATTATTATTATTATAAGTGTACAGACAGATACTGTGCCCTTGTCAAGTGTCTTGTGTACACATGAGCATGGTGAGGCAGCAGACAAAACTGCGTCATCTCTTCAGTCGAAAGTCAGTATGCTACTCTGCATGGCGAGGTAGAGTCACATACTACCTCTGCCTATTCCGCAAGCACACTCCACACAGCCATGGGTCAAAGATCCATCACTGCCACAGGCAGATTGGCATATCAAAAGAAACATGTGACCATGGGACTACTTCCAAAGTGTAAATATAAACAAGTTTGCAAAAGTGCAAAATGATCGCTCACTGACCTGTGAGGCTAAAACCAACATGTGTGTGAAGTTTGTTACTTATTCACTATTCACAGTTCATTTTTCAGATTTTTTTTCAAAATCGATAGATTGCAATATTGCCTTCCCAATTTCCCACGTCACACGCCGTTGGCCGCTAGTGGCACCACGCATTCCGGTGAGTCATATAACAGTACTGTGAAGCTCTCACTGACCGGGTCCCCATTTATGTCATCTAGAATCCTCAAAAATGAACAAACTTTTTTGTAACACAGATGGATCCTGTCGGCAATGACTTTCAAAAAAGGAACCATCCGTGTTAAAAAAAAACTTTCATTAAAATGTCACCAAATGTAGTATGAGGGTTGAAGGGTATCTAAATGTGATTGCCATAAA
Source organism: Amphiduros pacificus (assembly GCA_949316495.1). Classification (NCBI taxonomy): domain Eukaryota; kingdom Metazoa; phylum Annelida; class Polychaeta; order Phyllodocida; family Hesionidae; genus Amphiduros; species Amphiduros pacificus. Next base: position 31,143,142 of record OX439001.1, read on the forward strand.
ATATTTTCTTCTATGGATTGTCCTATTTGCCTCAATACATGACAATTTGAAATAGTTGTTTTAACTATAAAAAAAATATTAATGAACTGTGAATAACGAATAAGTAACAAACTTCACACACGTGAAACCAACAACATGAGAAAGTAGGATTGAGCTTTCCACCCCACAATGCCATCTTGACCACAAAACCAAATCACGCAGCTCTTAAAGTGGCCCTGCACAATTCTAAATAGTTCCAAGCAAACACTGAGAGTAATTTTGTAAATACTGCTTTCATTGGTATAATGTTTCAGAAATAGCTTTAGCCTATATTGATTACTATATAAAGCTAACAAATTTACTCAATAATAACGTTTGGCATATGGGAGCAAATTTTGGCGTATGGGAGCAAATTTGAGCCAAAAAGGCACCTGTGGCAGTGGTGGTACCGTTGATGGTGGAGAGGGTGGATGGTCGAGACGGTGGCGACACTGCGTGGGAGTGTGTTCCGCAAGGTCGATTATATAATCCACAAACAAGTGCGCATGCTCACTCACAATGTCAGCCCATTTTCAAAATAAAAGCATGCTGTCACATCCACACACACATGTTGATCAGTGCTTGTATAGACAGTAATAACATGTCCATATATATGGACAGTAAACCAGCTCGCAGGTGCCCGTATGCCTTTGCCCGGAATTCCGGTCACACGTCACTGGAACTTGTGGTTGTTGTTTAGGGTTTCCCTGTTCTATATTTATGTCAACCAATCAGAGCAAACCCTCCATAATAGTGACATTATTCGCCCGCTGCACAAACCCATTGCAACGAGATGTCCTTGATAGTCCTATATATAGATTGGACTGCATAGTCTAGTGCTTGTATGATCATGTTGTGACGACTCACTCTCTGACCTAACCAATAACACAAGTTGACTGATTTATACTTGCACATGTATTTGTTGTTGTAGTCTCTTTCAAACCAAAACAAGGACATGATTGTTTGTGTTATTACATGGCAAAATAGTTTACTCAGTGTCTATTGGCTGCTACAAGATGTGTGTTATGGGCGTGACCTCTCAGTACTCACTGATTATTGTCAATACTTGCAGAGCTAGGTATAAATCCTGGATCTGCTGTGGAGAGTATCAGTATGCTAGAGGAACAGGTTATTAGAGGTTCAGGAGAGGAGGAACAACCTGATCTTTGATGATTGTGAAGAAAGTGAAAGTGAGTCACTTCGTGACTGCCTTAATATTGTGCAATCAATCTTAAAGAAAATGAATATTTCTGATGCTATGAACACAAAAATTGACCGATCTTATCGGATGGCATCCTACAACAAAAATAAATCTCGCTCAATCATATTTAGACTACATTACTGTGCTGATCATAATAAAATTTGGATGTAACGTAGATACCTCCAAAACAGTGATATTCGGATCAGTTTTAAGGCGTCTGAGAATTGCTATCCTCTTATCGGCTATGAATGTTGAACATATTTTTATTGAATGTATCGATTTTGATATTATTAAAACTCAGTATTATAATTACTCTCCATAGCAGATCCAGGATTTATACCTGGCTCTGCAAGCAAACGACATATCTAACTCAGGCCACGGGCCATGGCGCAGTTGGTTAGAGTGCCAGCTTATTAGCACCAGTTCCTCTGTGGTAATCCAAAGGTGGTGTGTTCGATCCCCAGCCATGCTGAGATTGAATTCATGATACAATTTCACACATCAGCTGAAGCCCATGCCAAAGGGTTAACCCGTTGTCCTTGTAAATCTGTGACTGGGTGGGTTGTCATGTCAAGAACCTGCATGAACACGTACATGAGCCAACCAATTGGCTAACTGTATGGTAATTGCATGCTAATGTGCGGACTTATTCTGTGCATAGAACAACGTATTGCGGCAGAGGTAGTATATGACTCTACCTCACTGTGCAGAGTATATTTTTATGTACAACATTTACATACTTTATTTGATATTGTAGATACGCCTGTTATGGTATACTCTGCATTACATAGGTAGCATACAATTGCTACCTCTGTAGTCATTGCCCTGTTTTGATCTCATTCAAAATTTGGAAATTCATGAGCCAAAAATACTTGCCTTGCTCACAAAAATATCATCAAATCTGAATTGACCAACATTAGGTCATAAAGTGTAACCAGGGGTGCACGCGATTGAAGCAGGCGGTTTCCGCCGGCGAACGCGGCAGTTCGCCAAATCTGCTGGGCTATACCGGCAAAATAGGCGGCGGATGGACTCGCCGCTTACACATGATTGGTCTGGCAGAAAGTGCCACTTTGCACACAACTGTGTATAGGCGGGTGGGTCGGCGGTTCCAATCGTGTGTACCCTAGGTGTCTGTAGTCTAAGGTGTCTGGCACACATATTGACCAATTAGTACAACTGCCAGCACAAAATAAATCTATTTATATTCGTTCACCACTGAGTTCACAACCAGATGAATACTGATAACTTGCGCTGGATACTGTGTGAATTCAGAAGAATTAAAGTAAATAAACCCTGACCTGGGTGCCACTTTGGGCACAGAACAAGCGGTTCTGAGGTCACCAGAGGGAAGTGGGAAAATCCTTGCATCGTATTTCTCTCGTGACACTTGATATTTGTATTCCTACTTATTTGCGCTAAGTAGGAATTCCTACTTCTGGTTGCGCAATGTAGGAATGATTCCTACATCGCGCAAGATTCCTACTTTGCGCATGACATTACTATTATAGCTTTGGTGGCAGGGACTGATATGATAGTGAAGTCCTGCTGTGGAGGGTAGTGATGGTATCGTTTTAAACCTAAATTGAACGTTATAACCAATTTAGGGTGGAGCTCTTGTTTACTTATTATTACTATTTATCAAGAACCACAAAACATCAAGTGATATTTTATGTCTTTTAAATTGAATTTATTTATTTATACATATCAAATATATATTGATATGATTTTGTTGATATTCTGTTCCAAGATTTGTTTCCATGTCGTATTGATTTTATAAATCATATATCTAGCCAAAACATTTATGTTTTAACCATTTTTAGGCACTAAATGACCTAAACAGTTGATGTGCCTTTTAGCCACCATGAATGAATGAATGAATGAATGAATGAATGAATGAATGAATGAATGAATGAACGAATGAATGAATGAATGAATAAATGAATAAATGACCATCTCCCTCCTGATGAATCTACGTGCAATAGTGGTTGTGTGATTGCCTTGATTCCAGGGAACTAAAATGATTAAAAACCTGAAGTTAGAGCCAATTTTTCTCATATTGTTATTTTCAATGTCTGACAGCATAGCATTCCTCTTAGTGCGTGAGAGGTCAATATTCTGTGATGACTCGCCAGTGTGTCAAAAAATAAATAATGACTGTCATCAAATACACAACTATTAAACTTGCATCTAATAACTGTCGGCAAATAAAAAAGACAAGCATCGGTCATGACAAGGAAATAAAAAACAGTATATTTGCATTTATCTTTTTTTTCTTTTCTTGTTGAAAATATCTTCTCAATGTATCACTATGCTGACAATTACAATCTTTTGAGATGAAGTCTTGAATCTGGCTTTATATAATGATAACATTATATTGTTGGTTCTGGTGGTATAATCATCAGTGTATAATGCTATCACGTTGAAGTTTCTGGATCCTGTTGGTCTTGAAAGAGAAATGGACATCCACTTGCCTTGTTATCCACATTTTTGCTCTAGTTCTGTACATCACCACTAGGAAATATTCGGCTCTGATACATCTTCAAGTCAGTTTAGCAATTTCCAGAAAATATCATTAGACATAAGAAAATACCAATCATAGCCATTGAACCATGTTTTTCCACTCAGCCCTGATTCGCCAGATCTCAGAGTATTGTAGTGCTGAATCTGTATGTGTGTAGCGGTGTATGCATGGATTCATGTGTCATTGTGAAAGCGCGAATACTTTGCCAAAACAACTTGGATTCCTTTAAAACTTCTTATGCGAACTCTTTGGGGAAATGTCTTGGACGAGTTGATCTCCCTGTGACCTTTTTGACCTTGAAAAGTATGTCAAGTTGGAAGACACCATGCCCATTGCTTGTCAAGACGATGCCTGATGGCTGCCTATTATTCGCGTAGCAGAGAATATAGATAACATAAATTTCAATTACGCATGTTATAGATATGAGCGTCTAACTGCCGCCGATCTCAGGAGCAAAATTCCCACATTCCAAGTGGCTGACGACATAGTGGCCTTGTACCAGAAAGACGGGGGTCTGGTGGACGCTGCCATGGGCAACGCTGTCCACATCCAGCTGGCCCGGGCCCACGGGGCAACCATCCTGGACAATTGCCCCGTGCTCAAGCTACAACCCACGCCCAATGGTGGCTGCATAGTAAGACATTTACTCTCCTTCTACTCTTTAAAAGTGTATGTTGAACAGATTGGATTCTTGTTATGAAATAATAACGTCAAAACTGTGCTTATTATGCACATACATTTTCAAACTCGATAATTTGGGACGGACCATTACTCATTCTGGGTGGAGGTGAAGGAAAGAAAATTCTTAATTGTTCTGTGTAAGGCCAATCTTAAAATCTGTTCCCTCAACCAATATAGGTCTACATATCTTAATATCTTGCCATTTTGAACTCCATGTTACTGATCATATGCTTTCAATAAGTTACCATGATAGATATTTTCATAGACATAATTTACACAAGGGGTACAAGGCTCACTGGTGTATTGATAATTCACAGCAGATAACAAACAAGTATGTTAATTTAAATATAAGAGTTCATCAGAGCACAATAAGAATAATATATGCATAAATCTCGAAAAAAACTTTTTCTGTAAGGATTAGACCTGGGTCTACTATTTGATATGTGGGACCAGGGCATACGAAAGTAGTGCTTGATAATTTCCTACTCCCCCTTATTATACATGATAATAACGAGATGCAGATCACATTAGACATAAAATGAAAAGTGCGATTTAATAGTACAATAATGGCTTGTTTTTTCGAAGTTATTAGAAAAATAATGAGAATAATTCAAGGGACTATATATTGATCTTTGCTGTCAGGGGCTCATTCCTATATTTCCATGTTCTGTTCTTTGTTTTCAAGATAGGTGGCGCTTTAACAGATCATAGCAAAAAATTTCAATGGTCAACCTCACTTCATACTCTGCTTTTAGAAAGATGAATATTTTTGCCATCTGATAAATATTGTTCAAAATACCCTAGGTCGATACATATATTTTTTATGAATTTTTGAAGGTGAGGCATTTACTATGGTTTTCAATGGGACATAGTAATAGTGGTCCGAGGCCTTATAGGTAAACATCATGGAGTTTCACTTTCAACTGTGAATCTTTTGAGCAGTGATTTGTCAATTAATTTAGTAAATTTATGTAAATAGGAAATAGATCCAGTGTAGTTTAATCCATATCAGGTCCCTTTTTGCCTGATATAATGTATAACAATGCCAACAACCCCTATAAACCTCTATATTGAAGTGCATGCTCTATTGGCACCTGGACCACATACTGCACAAGTCAATAGGTGTATTTTATATAATAAATATGCACAGCAGAGAGAGTTTACAATGTGTAGATGTGTAAGAAAAAACTGTATAAAATGTCTATTGTGAACTTCATGCTCATCAAATAGGCAAAATTCATGCTCTCAGACTCTCTGTTTTCTGCATAACATCCTAATATATTGCTCTAAGAGGGATCTCTATTCTTTATATTTCATAAATTATGCATAAACTCAGAAGGTAACATTCAAATTTAAATAATTTGCATAATAAAGTATCATTTGGTAATCTTTATCCTATAATATTGGCACAAAACAACATTTTACAGCACAAAATAGCATTTTTTCATGGTTTCTTAAAAAGTTTTTGATTTTTTTTGGTGTTAAAAAATTCTTTTACGTACTTATGTAAAATTTAGACATGTGCATCCCTACTTTACAATTTAATTCTGAAAGTTTGAAGTCAATATAAAATGAAATACCAGTTTTAATCATCCCTTATTGTGTGGCACCAAAATGCGCTGAATGGTACTCTAATCTGGCAAGACCAGGGGAGCCAATAGGTGGCACTATGGTATATAGGTAAGCATGCATGCTTGTTCTAACACCTGCACTTAATTAGGGTAATATCATAGATGACTATAATTGGCATAAAGTTGCATTTAGGGCTATATTTGATCTCTATTAGACCTGGGTCTACTATTTGATATGTGGGATCAGGGCATACGAAAGTAGTGCTTGATAATTTCCTACTCCCCCTTATTATACATGATAATAACGAGATGCAGATCACATTAGACATAAAATGAAAAGTGCGATTTAATAGTACAATAATGGCTTGTTTTTTCGAAGTTATTAGAAAAATAATGAGAATAATTCAAGGGACTATATATTGATCTTTGCTGTCAGGGGCTCATTCCTATATTTCCATGTTCTGTTCTTTGTTTTCAAGATAGGTGGCGCTTTAACAGATCATAGCAAAAAATTTCAATGGTCAACCTCACTTCATACTCTGCTTTTAGAAAGATGAATATATTTGCCATCTGATAAATATTGTTCAAAATACCCTAGGTCGATACATATATTTTTTATGAATTTTTGAAGGTGAGGCATTTACTATGGTTTTCAATGGGACATAGTAATAGTGGTCCGAGGCCTTATAACACGGATGGAGTGTGTTCATCATGTGCATACGATAGATTCCAATTCGCGCATGCGTCCCGGCGTATGAATACATATGTAAAAGAAGTAAAACAAAAAAGAAGTGTGTGATGTAAACAAAGCAGCACGTTCAAAACGATGTCATCGCCTTCGTCCATCGTGAAATTGCTTGGAAATGCTTCCCAATCGCAAGAACAAGGAATTTTCAGTAAGTTTAATTCAAATTTGGTGTAAATCGGACAATTAGAACAGAAATGGCATGCAAAAGTCTGATCGATGACTTGCGATAGCGCCAGAGCGATAATGCAATAACAGAGCAACTTACGTAATCGGCCTGAAAACAAACTCCACCAGAGGGCGTCGTGGTGAACCTATCACCTCTGTACAAGGTGCCTTTTGGTGCTGGCTCACCACATCCACCAATTTTTATGTAATTGTCCGTCTTACTTATTTTTTTTCTTAAATTGTACTCAGATTGGTTTATTATGATATATTTCACCCTTAATACAAAAGTTTGTGCATGTAGAAACAATTATTACGAGAATTAAAACTTGGAACTACTTTCTCAACCGGAGGAGTCGTTTCCTGGGGTAGTGATAAGGCGGAACCACAACAAAGATGGCCGCTTTGTTTACAATTTGAATTCTTTTAATCTTTTATACTTTTGGTCAATATAACCAACAAAAAATGTTCAAATGTTAACAAATGAACTCAAATACATCTCAAGGCAACTTCATATTTGATATTAAGAGATGTTAATACGTCAATCACATTTACAACACACTGACAGTTCTTGAGCACATGGCCAGTAAAAGTAGTACCGGAGGAATATTAATCTGGGTTGGCCAGAGGTAATAGTTTGCGTGTGCCTCTGGTGGACAGTGTGGTCTGAAAAGGCACATCTTTGCCACCGATTGTGCTAAATAAGCGCTTTGAGCAGACCTGGTCTGATATAGCGCTATATAAATCGTTATTATTATTATTATAATATTAAAAAAAAATCGTTCATATATCAAATTAAGTGTTTTTAAAAGATGAATAAAAATAATTTCTAACTATCCCATCAGTTTGCAATGATTGTTTGTGTTTAAATATATTTTGTTGTTTATTTAATTTTGTGTTTTGGTTGTTGTAATTTTTGTTTTGTTTGTTGTAATTTTTGTTTTGTTTATTGTAATTTTTGTTTTGTTTATTGTAATTTTTTATTTGTTATTTTTTTCCCATCCGTGTTACATGTGGAGCACCACTTTTTCTTAGTGTTCTCCAATCACCAATCGGCAAAGCCCAGATAGGTGATCTGGAGGGGTTTGTCGAACGTCCAAGGTCTTTACCAATTTCAACCAAAGAAAAGTTTGGTTGAGTTGTTAGAGCTCTAGTGGAGTAAAAAATTGCCAGCTGTAAAATCTGAGGTAAACCCGTTTAAACGTCCAAATTGAACCTGTTTTAACGGTAGTTAACAAGTTTTTGCAGCTGCCGACTTATATCAAGTATTTATATTTTCTTTATTTAATGCCATCCAAAGAATAATCAAGCTTTTTTGGGACATTTTAGACATAATCATGGCATAAAATATGAATTATCACTAAAAGAGTTGGGTATTTAAAAATCTCATGCAAACGAGATTATACAGAAAAAGCAATAAGCTCAAACCTCTCCAGATCACCTATCTGGGCTTTGCCGATGGGTGATTGGAGAACATTATCTTTTTCTTGTTTATTATATAGTTACCATAGCAATACAATTTTATTTTTGTCAGCAGTAGTGCTGGATTATGGGCATGCTATAAACTACAAAATATTTAGTCCAATAATCATTGCCTTGGTCACTATTTGAACTGTTTGTGTATGATATATGTATGGATAATGTGATATCTAGCTTGTCATGTATAACACGAGGCGGGATTGATGTTACGTTACTTCCTTTATTTCTATGAGTGACCTACAACTGACCTGCTATTGACCACAAGATACCTCGCGTCAAGCGTTATATACAGTGTGGCTGATTGACAGCTGTCACAATGGGGTACGCCCCAATGCCTTGGTGGGGTACGCCCCATTGCTATTGTATATTGCTATATGACATGCTCTTTTCTTTTAAAAGATTTTTACAATGTAAATGTTGGCCGAAAGGTCAATGTTGTAATTATCAAATATATAGTAGAAATATATATATATATATATATATATATATATATATATATATATAGTTAATTATAAAATCTTTGTACAGCATATATATATATAGTAGAAATATATATATATATATATATACATGCCTTTTTCAATACTCGCTTTTGATATTATTCAGTGAAAGGTACAACCCAAGAAAATGCATAAGCTAGAGATTTAGGATGGTGCTTGACTCACATCCTGACATAGATTAGGCATTATTATGGCCTGTGGTTGAAACCTATGTCTCTGAGCATCATGGTCCAATAATCTTGATAGCTGTAGAGAATACCTTTAATTTTGGCCTGTATATAGCATACAATAGTTGTCAAACAGCCGTATCTTTACGCGACGGGCCATGGCGCAGTTGGTTAGAGTGCCAGCTTATTAGCACCAGTTTCTCTGTGGTGATCCAAAGGTTGTGGGTTCGATCCCCGGCCATGCTGAGATTGAATTCATGATACAATTTCACACATGAGCTGAGGCCCGTGCCAAAGGGTTAACCCGTTGTCCTTGTAAATTTGTGATCGGGAGGGTTGTCATGCCAAGGACCTGAGACATGACAATTCAGTGAGGCAGCACTATATCTGCTACAAATAGGTCTCATCACGAAATGGCTGAAATAATGTTGAAAGTGATGTAAAACCCCAGACAAACAAACTGTATCTTTACACTTTTACATCGCCACACTCTCATATTTTATCTACATCTCTAATGATTATACATACAACAAGATAATATACGTAGTAATACAATGTCAGTTCACAAAGTACAATATCAATGGTTATTCTCAAATGGATATCTTCGTTATAGACAAATTTATATAAAACACACTCTTCGTGCATTTGTAACAGTGACATTACTTAGCTTGACAATTTTACAAGATATAAACACACTTACAAGTTTTATACACACTACTTATCTCTTAATTATCACACAGGTCGATGTGACCATAATTGAATGATGACAGTGGATAGAATATAAATACCACACTATTCCAATTTCCTAAGAAATGGGTACAGACTCACATTTAAAAGTTTATGACTCAATTGAAATTGTACTTAAAGTGAGCACACACATATGTAGAATATGTACAGTAATCATGTTAGCATGTATTAACAAGATCATTTTCCCGGAGAGGTTAGTCTCAGTTGGTTGCCGGCAACTGTGATGTTGGTTGAGTGGCGATTATATATGAAACTTTCGCCATAATTTAACAATGCAGATGCTAATCACCCTTTTTATGAGTCATCCGTTATTGTATCTCAGAATTCCCTTCTAAAAGCCCCTGTCCATTTAAACAATAGTTCTATCGTTATGTTAATTTGGACCAACATCGCAGCTGTCTGACGCGCAGGTGCGAATTGCCCTTGCGAGTGATAATGCGATTTACTCTGGGGAAAATGACCATTGTTAGAGTTTTAATAAATCCTATTAAGAACAACTACAAACCGTGGGTTTTATCAGCACTGTTCTCACTACCACAATATTCCCACACATTCCCTGATTAAGAACCACCTGGACACACAATATTGTATTCAAATGGTTGTTACTGCCTGTATATATGCAGTTTTATAAGTGTTGTAAAGCAATTAACAAATTTTCATTACTTAGTACAATAAAGCAATTGGGTAGTACATCCGTATACCCCGAGAAAAACCCTTTCAACTTTAATACATTAATTCACATTACAAGGTCATTACAGCCTTCTGTCGATGCCCCATCAACACTCTATGACCAGAGACCCTATTGCTGTATTGTAAGCAGTTCTGATAGATTTGCGCCCTATTCTGACCACCATGGTAACCGTTGTGCATGCAAGAATACTGCTATAGGATGTCACACCCAGAGAAATTTCAGAGACTTGGATGGGTATATAATGTGTCATGTCCAGCAATTTCAATTTTGGCTGGCCTTTATGCACGGAAGTCTCCTGACTGTAGCCCATAATTATTACTCTTAACTGAGATATCCAAGCCAATTTAGAAACCTCACAATGCAGGCTGTCTGGTATCAAAATTTATTCACCAGTCCAGGCATTGCCTATACAGCCCTGCTGAGTGTGACAAAAAACTACTGGTATATAGCTTTTTGAAAAGCGTTGATGTGCATCCTTCGTTCCCATTACAATGAAATATGCATTATCAGTTATCTATACCTACATACATCGTATCTATATCTGTAACTAAATGTTACACATTCCACACTCTATCCCTCAAACTCATATGCCGTATACCTTCTTCAAATATTTTGAAGATGAACCAAAAATCTGTGGACATTTAAACGTCTTTTGTCTGTTAATTGTGTCTGTGTCAGTCAGGAAAGCCTTAATTAACCTTGTGCAGTTTGGGTGTTGTTCTAGATTCACCCAAATGCGGTGCTGTCTGTTTTCTGGGTTAGCTACCAGAAGCTCGAAACAAGCGTTTTTAAATCTTGCCCTAATCACAGTCCATTCACAATTGTTTTTCGGAAATTGGTCAGCCTTATTTGCCTTATTGACCTTGTCCCGTAAGGTCAGGAGTGTCTCTGAGGCAATGTCATTATTCATGATTTATGCAATATTTTTCTATGTCTAGTGTCTTGGCGTCACCATCCTGGATTACATGTACACTGTCCTTAGGCAAACCTAGCACCTTTCCTTTCTCATCCACGATCTGAAAAGACTTGTTCTGTTCGTCCGTTCCATTCACAAAGGCCTTCAATTTAGTGATGCTATCAGTAGAGTCGCCACCAGCAGACGTCCTCACAAAGCACACCTTAAGCCTGTTTGTGCTAAACACACCCTTTAGCTTCCTGCCCTGTGAGTCCTCTAACAGTACATGTGTGGGGTCTAATATTTCACTCACCACTAGAGGGCCCACAAATTTTATTGTGATTTTCTTAGTGCCAGTTTGGTTAAGAGCCCCCAGTTCAGGTGCCAATAGACTGCACAGGTCCCCGCTTTTCCAGACTTGTCTTGACCTCACTTTATTACTTTGTTGATGAGCTTGCTTCTCTTGCAGTTTAATTTGTGATTTGACAACATTTTGGTCAATCAACCTTAACCTTTGTTTGAATAGTTCCACATAATCCTTGTAGGTTTGTGAAACTCCCTCGAGCGGGTCAAAGGTCAATCCTGCTATGTCGGGTGGTGGACGACCGTACATAATAGTCCATGGGCTAAAGCTCCCTAGGCTTGGCATGGCAAAGATGTTGTAAGAAAAACAACATGCTTTCACATGAAGATCCCAGTCTCTTCCCGCATCCCGTAGGTTGGAGATGATGAATTTAGTCACTGTAGAGATAAATATTTCGCTGACATTTGACTGGTGCCCTTTCTTGCTCACAATGATTTGTTCCATTTTAAGTGTTTTATGGATGTATTGTTCCAGGCTATTAGCAAAAGCTGTGTCAGCATCACAAACAATCCTGGATGGAATTGAATATTCAAAACAAATATTTTGTAGGATGATTTCCGAAACTTCTACAGCCTTTTATGCCTTCGCGAATCTCCTGTGGTGTGCATGTGGTTGTACTCTCCTTTCCTTCCCAATGGGTGATTTCATATGATTGCATACTGTACAACTACGAATGTATGATACTAATTTCTCATACAGTTGGGGAACATAGTATGCTTTTCTGATGGTTTGCAAGGTTCTGGTCACACCTTGGTGATTGGCAAGGAGTGACTCATGATATTGTTGTAAAATGTAAGGCAAGTATTTGTCAGGTATGCACAATGCTACTTTGCAGTCCCTTTTGTCCTGTGTGGGAACTAATTTGAAAAGGACTCCTTGGACTATCGCAAAGAATTCAGACTTGGCCTGTATGCGTTTCATGGCCAGCTTGCCTTGAGGTAAAATACCGCTCTCTAAAAATACCATGATTTCCCTGTCTGCGGGCGTCTCTAGCTGTGCCTGTCTCATTTCCCTCCGTGACATGGGTAGGTTATAGCCCTTTAGAATCTTGTGTTTAATGATGTCTAAAAACACATCTATTTCCTTTTGTCCAGGCAGTCGCTTTCTGAGTATTTGCTCATCAGAGCAGTCATTAATCAATTGTTGTCTGTCTCTGTACAGTATTTCTGGTGTTTCAGTCTCTGTCACTGTGTCCTGGGCTGGGTCTGGCCTTACAGGTATTCAATGCCGAATGGGTAGCGATTGCTGGTCAGCCTTTGTGTCTGTATTAGGGTTAATTAGTGTATGTCGGATTGGTCCAGAGTGTTGTTGGGATGGTGCCGCTTGGTTGGAGTTAACGGGCTGTGGAGATGGCCTTAGCCGATAAGTGCCCAGATCTATATTGGTATTTTTCGACTGAGGAGGGGGTGTCACAACTGCAGATTTTTGTTTCTTTGCTCTGGTGGAGAGTGATTTTGCCGTAACTGATGTATCCGGTAGAGATGTTCAGGCTTTTTGCCATTGCCCTTGTTAAAGGCCTGTTAGGTGTTATGGCTGGGCAAGTGAACTCTCTGATGTCCTGTGTTTTTAACTCAGAGTTTATCTCATGTATCACGCTACTGTCTACACAGTGCAGGATGCCTTCTTCCTGCACATGGAAGGCGATGGGCACGAGGGACTCAGGGTCATCATCTGCTATGCCCTGTCTGCTTAACATGTCACTGATGACTAGTGACTTACCAGCAACATGTCCAATTTTGAAGTTAAAATCACTCAGTTTGTAGAGCAATCTTTTCATGTGGGCTGTGACCAGCTCCACTGGACTCTTTAAAATAATGACCAGGCTTTTGAGATCTGTGTAACATTCAAAGAATGTACCACTTAGTATGTGTTTGAAGGCTGTTATGTTCACTACAAGCCCACACAGTTTTAGCTCACATATACTCATGTTTTTGCAGAATTTCCCCTAAATAATTTGGAGTGGTATCCCAAAATCCTCTCTTTCCCATCCTGTACTTGTGCCAATACTCCCCCTGTGCCTTGGACACTGCTATCTACATACAACCTTAATAACCCATGACGTCTGGGTAGTACTAATACTGGGCTCTTACATAAGATTTCCTTGATCTTACCAAAGTTTTCCTGGTGCTTCTTGGTCCATAGGATCCGAGTGTTGCTTTTAGCGGGTTTCTTAGTAAGTGCATAGATTGGTTGTAATAGGAGATGCAGGTCTGGGACATACATGGACAGGTATGTTATTGCACCACATATTTGTTTGACATGGGTGACTGAGCGAGGGGGTCCCAACTTTGCGATCGCCTCAGTTTTGCTCTTCATTGGTGTGATGCATGGTCTGTCATCCCTGATTATGATGTTGTGGCCAAAAAATGTGACACTATCCCCAAACAATTCTGCCTTATTAGGAGATAGCTTGAGGCCTTTCTTCTTTATGAGGGCTAATATGAGGCCAAAGTGTTTGAAGTGGTCTTTTTCAGTTTTTGAGAAAACGAGAATGTCATCTGCGCATATGCTGAAAGACTTGTGGTCTGGCACCTCTGTCAGAAACTGAGATAACTTTTCTGCAAATACTGAAGGGCTAATCCCCAGTCCCATGGGAAGACGTTTGTGCACTAATGTTGGCCCTCCATAATAGGTGGATACCCCTGTGTACTTTTGACACCTTTTTGACAGCCTCAAACTATGAAATGCCGATTTAAGGTCCAGCTTTGACATTATGGTACACTCTGAGTGGCCAATGCGTTGTATTGCATGTTTTACTAGAGGAACCACCATATTGTATTTTCGGACTCGGCTGTTTAAGACTCTCAGATCCACACAGCAGCGTTTCTCTTTGCTGTTGGGCTTTGAAATGAGAAGCAGGGGTGACGTGTAATCAGTGGATCCTATTGCTAGGACACCCAATTTTATCAACTTTTCTATTTCTGCCTCTACAAATGCTATGTCACCTGGGGCCACTATGTATGGTTTGATTTGGAATGGTGTTTTGTCTTTCAGGTCAAAATCGATGATGCATTCGCACGAGCCCAGTTCCCCACAAAGGCTAAATGCATCCTTCTCCCTAATCAACATGTCTCTAAGTTGTTTCTTGTTGTCTTTGGTCAACAGCATTGTTTTGTCAACTGACAAGTCTCTGTCTATGATTTCTTCCTCTGTCATACTCAGTCGGGGGTCTGGCAAAAAGCTAAACCTTTTACTCCTGTCATTATGTAACTGTATCCTTTCGATGCCCTGTATACTAAACATAGGTTCTGTCATTGTGTACATATCATCGTCCTTAATGAATCTCCGACTCCTGTCCCCACAAATGTAGTTTTGTGTTGCGTCACTCTCATTACAGAAGAATGCAGTTTGACTATTGCCTGCATGAACTGGTATAGGTATTGTTACCTTTGTTGAGTTCTAACTGTGCCACAGGTTTATCGTTACTCATATGCACTGTTTGGGTGGTATGGTTGTGTACTAAAACCGAAGCTCGGCCCTTTCTCAGGTGAGTTAGGAACTCCGACGGTGCATATCTTGCTATAATCTTATAAGATTTGACATGCATGTCAGCATTCCTGAGGAAGGCTGGCAATTTGCCTACTAAATCAATGGTTTTTGTTTCACCTGGCTGTAATGTGATCTTATTGCTGGGTTTCAGTAGAATGGATTTAGATCTAAAGTGTCAGGTGTTATTACTGAAATCTAACTTAACATTCCTGCAAACTTTTTGTTCCCAAGATTAGATCTATAGAGCCAAGTGTATCAACAACCAATGCAGTTAGTTCAAGCAGATGATTCTGTATTTTTACCTTGAATTTAATGGCAAACTTTGGTCTTATGTGTTCACCATTGGCACAAAGGAAATCAAGTTTAATATCAGGTAGTCTCTTTAGCTTTGACAAATAGTCGGATCGTCCTACTGTGGCAAGGCTGAGCATAGACTTGCTTGCTCCACTATCCGTCAAACAAAGAATCTTTTGCCTTGATGGTAAAACACCACTTACCATGTTCCTGTTACTTAATCTTACCGGTGTACCATATTCACCCATGATGTGTTGGGCTGCTATCTCGTTGTTCGGGTCGAATGTTTTAAATTGTTCACTTTGAATAGTCTCTTCTGTCTGTATTGATTGGTGTATTGTCTCTCTCTTGAAAGCTGTTCTGTCGCTGTTTCTGTCTTCTCTCTCCGTCCGTCTCATTGTCTCAGTGGTCGATGTGGTGCAGTCATTTTGGGCACGTAATGACTGCCTCACTAAAAATCTTCCTCACTCTCTGGGTTTGCCTCTTTTCGTGGCCTGCTGCCCGACCTGTCTCTGGGTTGGTAGCGACGTGCCCTCATCTGCTTCTGTAGCTCGGGGCAGTCTCGCCACACATGGCCCTTCTCTTTGCAATTTGTTTGTTTGTTTGGGGTTTTACATCACTTTCAACATTATTTCAGTCATTTCATGATGGGACCTACTTGTAGCAGATATAGTGCTGCCTCACTGAATTGTCATGTCGCAGGTCCTTGACATGACAACCCGCCCGGTCACAGATTTACAAGGACAACGGGTTAACCCTTTAGGCACGGGCCTCAGCTCATATGGGAAATTGTATCATGAGTTCAATCCCGGCACGGCCAGGGTTCGAACCCACGACCTTTGGATCACCACAGAGGAACTGGTGCTAATAAGCTGGCACTCTAACCAACTGCACCACAGCCCGTGGCCCCTCTTTGCAATTATCGCAGGTGATCTCGAGTCGGCTTGGCGTTTGTGTCCTCTGATCTCTGCTTCTGTCGCGACTGGTCTCCCGTTGTTGGCTTTTCTCTCGTGAGTGGGACCTACTGTTATATCTGCCCCTCTCATACCAGGAGCTCCTTCTGCAGCGACCTCGGCCTTCTCTTTTGATCATAGCTAATCGCTAGCATTTCAAGTTGTTTTGCTAGCTCTAACTTGATTGTCTCTGCCACATCAGATGCAGCGAATGTCACCTCCTTCACAGGAGCCTTCTTCTTGGCCCTGGTATCCATGGCCCCATGGGCTACCAGTTTGGCGTGATCAAGGTCGCCACCTGCCATTTCCACTTTGTCGCTTTTTTCATCTGGCAGACTTTTGAAAATCTTGTACTGAATTGCCTCCTCATCTTTACCAAAGCATTCTGCGAGGGGTCTGATCCTCGTAACAAAAGCTTCTACGGCCTATCCTTTGTCGATTGACAAATTGGCCCACTGAGTTTTACCACCTTCTCTGCTGTGGACCCCGCTGAAGTACCTAATGAATGCATTTCTCAATGCCTCCAGGTCAGCAAAGTCCTTCCCGCTAGGGTCAACTTTAATCGTCCTATAATGTCTCTGTCTTCTAGGTGATGGGCCTCACAATAATCGTATGTGGCCCAGTGTGCAGCCCAGTGTGTAGTGGCCCAGTGTGCAGCCGCATCGGTCTCTCTGCCCTCAAACCTGCGGGGCAGTAAGATGTCGGGTCTCCATGCACGTGGTGGTTGGTCCATTGCTCTTTATGTGATAGTCGTGAATGTCCAAAATAATGAATGATGTAATTCCTTGTCAGTAGTTCTTTCTATTTCATTTCTTTGTCTAAATTGTATGTTGGATCCTTTTTTGTTCCTCCACCATGTGATATCTAGCTCGTCATGTATAACATGAGGCGGGATTGATGTTACGTTACTTCCTTTATTTCTATGAGTGACCTACAACTGACCTGCTACTGACCAAGAGATACCTCGCGTCAAGCGTTATATACAGAGTGTCGCGTGTGGCTGATTGACAGCTGTCACAATGGGGTACGCCCTAATGCATTGGCGGGGTGCGCCCCATTGCTATTGTATATTGCTATATGACAATAACATATAACTTCATTTATAATAATAATAATAATAATAATTATCAATAATGTGAATAGGAATGAGAATGTCATTTATTAATTCAAACAGAGCATCCGCTGCACCGATTGGCTTGATCTTGAGCTCATTTTAAAGAAAAAGGTGAAATATTAGGTAGAAGGTAGAAGGGACATAGCATACATTCCTTTTATTATTAGTCAAAATAGCCAAAATCAGGTGTTTCAAGAAGAACGGAGGGAGGAGTTTTATCAAAGGTAATAGCATAGTTTCCAAATGATCATATTAACTCCTAAAGGACTAGCCTCTCTAAATTTTGTTGATTGGCAGGACTAACCAATTTTTTTCTACTCCAATTATTGACAAAACTGTGGTCATTTGACATCAGGATTCAGTGAGGACTAAGCGACAACTAAGCATGCTAAGGGAGAAGACCAAGCTAGTTCCCTGGAATTGATCGCCAGGCAGAAAACCTGCTCAAGGAATGTTTGTAATGCCAGGCAATGATGCCACACAAGCGCGAGTCTGAATCTTTGAGGATGTCCGACCTTCCCTGTGCACCATGCGTTAAGATCAGCACTGTCCAACACTGGACAACAAATATATCCTACTCGCACTGGACGAATACTCCTGGTTATCTATGGTGAACATTTTGGATTCCACGTTTGCTTATACTGTCATACCATGCTATAAACATTGATTTTCAGTGTTCGGTGTCCCCGAAGTACTCAAGTCTGACAATGGTCTGCCATTTAATGGACACGCATTTGAGAAGTATGCTAACGAAACTTGTTTCAAAGCATAATTACCACACCTTTGCTGAGAAGAATAGACACTGGCCTACTCTCCTGACATAGTCGATGGGTGGGATTTTTGAAAACTTGGGGAAATTTATGATTGAGAAGTGTGCAAAAACGGTACAATTCTGAACGCTATTCCAGTCCCTATATGGACCTTCACAACAAAAACAGTTTCATTAGGGATGGTAACAGTGTTTGAACCCTCACAGCATAAAAACGGTTCATAAGGGATGGTAACAGTCACACAAAACTAGCCTTGTTGAGAATTGTAGCTGGTAAACATCTCTATCCACCTACTCGAAACAATTTTTGGACGATACGAATTTGATGAAATGTTTGTTTGTTTTTTCAATTTAGGTGCATACAACCAAAGGTTTGTTCAGTTGCCGGCGAGTAATAGTGACTGCTGGGGCGTGGCTGAACCATGTTCTGGGGTCTGTTGGAGTTCACATTCCTGTGACTGTCACACAGGAACAAGTCACCTACTTCGCCACTCCCCACATCAAGAAATTTACTAAAGAAAAGTAAGAACCAGAACGGAGACATTTAACACATTTTTAAATATCTCTGGTAAGAATGACTCTTCTTTGCCTTTGGCCATTGAGAAAAACAAAGATTTGTTTATATGTACAGTGACCAGCAGCCAAATCCGGACACTTTCATGTTTTTCACTCCTGATTTTCACAAAATCTTTCAAAACTGAGTATAAACTACTCACATAGATAGTAGATCGTTAACTACATATGCGTGTAGAATAAAATTGATACATGTTCAATATGTACAGAATTATCGGGAAATTCACGCATTCTGCAAACCTGCAGATTGTCCGAGTTTCCATTGAGTTATACGGTGATGTTTGGTCACGTCACCACTTCTGACGTCATTTGACAGTGACAACATCACTCGTGCCGTGAAAACATATAAACACTTATAGCGTTTTGAAAAGCAGTGGGAATACAAGATAACGTGTGAGAGACAATACTCAGCTCAATTGCAATTAGTACAGCAAGGTTTGCTTTATGTTTTACTGAGTTAAAAAATGTCTGAGTTTCATCTACCAGTTTCGGACAGTTGCTGGTCACCAGTGGCAGCTTTTCATGACATTTTGTTCACACTGGTTTAGTGACGTCATTAGTTGCAGTGGGTCGCAACCATTACTGCTGCCTGCACAGCGTGGTCATTTGGGGCCCCCATAGGGGGGGTATGAAAAACCCAATAATCCCCCTTTTTTTACCTAAAAATCCAAAAATCCTTATCTTTTGTAGCCAAAAATCCTTAAATATTTTTCCCCTCAAATCTAAAAATCCAAAAGTATAAAACAAAAAATCCTAAAATATGTTTACATTTAGTACAAATTTATTTGGCAATGAATTACATAACATGCATGATATAACATGATATTTAGTGTTTCACACAGGTCATGCCACATTACAAAATGTACTTGCAGAGTCCACTTGAGCCCACAGAGTTTGAAATTAACAGTAATCTCACTGTTATAGTGATACGGAGACACCCAATCCATTAATCCTAAACACTTTCCTCAAAATCCAAAAATCCCAGATATTTCACCCCAAAAATCCAATAATCCCTCTTTTTTAGGCCAAAAATCCAATAATCCTAAAACCCTATGGGGGCCCCTCATTTGAATGATGCCTGTTAAAACAAGGGGGACAAAATTGATTTTTGTATTAAGATGATGTGGTGAATTGTTAGGTTTTGAACCTTTTTCTTCAGAAATAAAGAAATGATAGCAATTTGACTAAATGTATGAATTCTTTGACACATAGATTTCAGTTATGATCATCATTATGGAGGGTTGTTGCATATTTTGTACAAACATAAATTTGAAAAGCAATTCATTTTGCAAAACAATGGATTCATATAAAACGCTTGGTTTTTAAAACTTTACTGGTATCTCAGACATCATCAAAATTACTTTACTGTGTTGGATTGAAAAACTTTTTGCCCAGGCCACTTTTATAGATTTAGGTTAAATTTTGGCATTTCCCATTATATTCAATGTAAATATTTTATGGTTAATGTACAAAATCTAAGTGGCCCTGGCCAATTTTTTTTACAGCCTAACAACTACGATTGATGCACCACAAGACCATATATTTGTTCTAGTTATGAGAAAAAACCAAGCATTTTTTGTATCAAACATTTTGGGGATTTCATGGGGGAGACGTCAGAAAGGGCCAATTTTTTTCCTACCATTTCCATTAGAAAATAATCCACCTTTATCTTAAAACCTTTAAACAGCTGTAAAATTGGTTCTAATTAATATAATTTCAAGAATTTTGGTGCTCTGAGTTTGTGTTATCCTAAGGAATATGATTATTAAAGCATTCATGAAACCTGACTTTCAGACACATTTTCTTTACATAACATGAATGTTTATACCCTAAACAGTGCTTTTGTGTAGTTGTACCCAAAATATTCGCTGTTAACAACTTTCTGTGGCACTTGAAAGTTGATCAGTTGCCTGCTGAAACCTACATCAGCAATTGAACACTTTGTCAACAAGCTTTGTTTTGCTGGTCTGTGATCTCGTGTAAACACCTACCGTATTTACTCGAGTATAAGTCGAGGTTTTTTTCCAAAAACTCTTAGTTAATGTTTAGGGGGTCGACTTATACACGAGAGCAACCTGTGGACGAGGATTTACGCCAAAAAATTACGACACTATGAGTTTTCATTACGAACATTCTTATTTTCGAAATAACGAATATCGGACATAGCGGGTCGGTTTAACAGTCTTATACTCGAGTAATTACGGTAAAACGTAAATACGATCTTCATATTTTCGAAATAACGAATAACAGTCGCAACAGATTGATTTTAATTGCGTTTTAAATGATAAAGAAAGGTATTTACCCAATATTACTGGTCTATTATTCGAAACGCTTTGTTTTGACTTTGTTCTCACTGATTCCAATTATCAGCGTTCACAGTTTTGCGTTTCGTCATTGTCTCCACTGCTTTGAGTCGTGTCTTCCCTTGTTGACAGAAATGCTTTCACACGTGGATCGATTTTAATTGCGTTTTAAATGATAAATAAAGGTATATACATAATCGTTTTCGTGCTAAAAACAAGAGCCTCTTCCCGTCACTTCCGCCTTTCAAAATTGCGACCACGTGTTGCGTTGAGTCGTCTCTTCCCTTCTTGACAAATGCCTTCACACGTGGATCGATTTTAATTGCGTTTTAAATGATAAATAAAGGTATTTACCCAATATTATCACAAATTGTTCGAGAACAAAACAAAACCATCAATCCATTTAAAACGCAATTAAAATAGACATAGAAGTAAAAGTAAAACGTAAATACGATGTCCGTGACGTAGCGGATCTATTGGCCACGTGACTCGCAAATCATGTGATCATTGACTTTGCAGATTTGCAGGAGAATTGCGTTTAAATGATGAATAAAAGTATATACCCAATATTAACACGAAATACGCTTTGC
This sequence comes from Amphiduros pacificus, assembly GCA_949316495.1. NCBI lineage: Eukaryota > Metazoa > Annelida > Polychaeta > Phyllodocida > Hesionidae > Amphiduros > Amphiduros pacificus. Next base: position 31,164,975 of record OX439001.1, read on the forward strand.
AGGTCGAGAACAGAACAAAACCATTCATCCATTTAACATGCATTACGCAATACGAGGTCGTCATTTTAAAAAGCGGGAGTGACGGGGACAAGCTCTTATTTTTGGTGCGAAAACAAATGGAGTGTATCAACTCGCATTGAAATATTAATATATTGCGCAACAATGGATCCCTGGTTTCTCATTGTGTTGCCGCACATCAAATTTACCGTGTTCCGCACATCGAATTTCTGTCCAAGCGGGAAGACACGACTCAGAGCAGTAGAAAAAATGACGAAATGCATAATTTGTGATAATATTGGGTAAATACCTTTATTTATCAGATCATTTGAAATGCAATTAACGCTTTGTTTCGACTTTGTTCTCACTGATTCCAATTATCAGCGTTCACAGTTTTGCGTTTCGTCATTGTCTCCACTGCTTTGAGTCGTGTCTTCCCTTGTTGACAGAAATGCTTTCACACGTGGATCGATTTTAATTGCGTTTTAAATGGATTGATGGTTTTGTTCTGTTCTCGAACAATTTGTGATAATATTGGGTAAATACCTTTATTTATCATTTAAAACGCAATTAAAATCGACCCGCTACGTCTGATATCCGTTATTTCGAAAATATGAACATCGTATTTACGTTTTACCGTATTTACTCGTGTATAAGACTGCTAAGATCTTATATCGTAAGCATATTTAAGTTTCACTTTTAAAATGACCGCCAAGCTTCAGCTGAAGCTTGAATGGTAGCAGAGCCGATATATCAAGAAAAACCAACTCGACTTATATTCGGAAATTGTTTTTTTTCAAGAAAAATAACCTCAATTTTGGGGGGTCGACTTAAACACGAGTCGACTTATACACGAGTAAATACGGTAATGAGTTACCAGTTGGGCACCTGTCCAGCTTGGGAAACAGGGTGGAGATGTTTTGTACAATTTATCAATTTATTGCCAGGAGTATACTTCAGAACAACATAAGATTATTTTAATATTATTTGAATCAATGAAATAACTCATGGTTGTGACAAATATTTTATGGTTGTGACAAATATCTTATGGTTGTGAAATATATATCATTTATGGGAAAAGTATACTATTTATTTGAAAAGTATCTTATGCATGTGAAAACCTTTCTGTAAAAAAGGGAAGACATGACTCAAAGGCTGCATGGAATCCCCCTTAACATAAAGGCCGTGATATTGAAAAAGTGACATTAAACCCTTTGATCACTGGTTTGGCCTTAAATCACAAGGACTTTGAATGACAAAACTGTAAATGCTGATAATTGGTATCAGTAAAATTTATGATATGACCCTCTTTGATGAAATTTGGGGTTTTTCACACCACTGAATGGGAAGACATCAAAGGCTGCATGGATTCCACCTTAAAAGCTGGGCTGTATAGAATTTTTAAAACCTTTCTTTTAAAACATATATAATATAAAAAATAATGATTTTTCTTCATTTATAACTTCATAAATATTCATCCGTTTTTAATCATTTTACCACCAAAAGAAAGCCAAGAAAAGGCACTATCATCTTGATAAGTGTTATCTTCCAATTCATTTTCTAAATAGTAGAAAAAATGGCCGAGAATGTGTTGCTCCAAATTTGACAATTGGTAAACAACACCTCCTGTGACTTACAGAGCCCCCTGACAGTTCAAAGGTCAAGGTCACACAACACACTTCCTGTTTAGTACTGGCAGTAATTGGTGGTCATAAAAAATCATAATTCTCAGGGCAGATGTTCTTTTATGGATTTCAGACAGATAGCCTGTATGTATGTCAATTTTAAGATCATATATTGTTTTCAGATACCTTGAACCACTGTAAAATCGCCTGGAACCTTCCGGGTTTCATGAATGCTTTAACATTTCCTGCAAATATATGTTTCATTGATTTTGTTGCTCAAGGTCAAACAAAGGTCATCTCAAGGTCAGACTTTTCCAATTGAATAACGTCTGCCCGGGTCATAGATTACATATCTAAATCAACATAAGTGATAAATAAACTTAATTTGAAGATATGTAGGTTGTCCTCTATAGCTGCCACTCCTGTAATTGACTTCGACTTTAACGACTGTATGAACACAATCTTGTTATCTTTTGGAATTTAACTAGATAAGTTGTGCTTGATGACGTTTTACACTTTGATAGAAAATTTACATTTAGAAATATATGATATCCCAAGAGAAAAGTTTCGATAAGAATCTGTGTTCATGAATGGTTACGATTCTAGGTTTGAATCCTGGCCAGTTACTAGCAACCGCTATGAGCAGACATTGTCTGGTATCAGCGGTATATAAATGTCAGCTTTTACTTTACTTTACTTGACTTTTTTTACTTGCTATTTCAGATTTCCAGTTTTCCTTTACCATGGAGATGAGCTTGATATTTATGGTCTGCCGATCCATGGTAACTGTGGCGTGAAGCTCGGCATAGACGCCGGGGGACCTGCGGTGCTGCCCAACACCAGGACCTTCACCCCAGACCCGCACCGCGAAACATTCTGCAAAAACTTCTTCCAGAAACATATACCAGAGGTCAGGGAAGTTATTGAAGTTATCATGTAATGATGATGATGATGATGTTGATGATGATGATGATGATGATGATGATGATGACGATAATAATAAAAATAATAATAATGATAATAATAATGATAATGATAATAATAATAATAATAATAATAATAATAATAATAATAATAATAATAATAATAATAATAATAATAATAATAATAATAATAATAAAAGCATCATTAGAAATGAAAGATAAGATACAAGCCAATAAGCTTGTGGGATACATCTAAAGTTATTTACTACTGTATTTACTTGTGTATAAGTCGAGGTTTTTGTCCACAAATCCTTAGTTAATGTTTGGGGGGTCGTCTTATACACGAGAGCAAACTGTGGACAAGGATTTACGCCCAAAAATTACGGCACTACGAGTTTTCATTACAAGTTTTCATTTTCAAATTAATGAATATCGGACATAGCGGATCGATTTAACAGTCTTATACTCGAGTATTTACGATAAAACGTAAATACGATGTTCATATTTTCAAAATAACGGATATCGGACGTAGCAGATCGATTTTAATTGCGTTTTAAATGATAAATAAAGGTATTTACCCAATATTATCACAATTCGCTTTGCAGTTCAAGAACAGAACAAAACCATCTACTCATTTAACATGCATTACGCAATATGAGGTCGTCATTTTAAAAAGCGGGAGTGACGTAGCAGATCGATTTTAATTGCGTTTTAAATGATAAATAAAGGTATTTACCCAATATTATCACAAATTGTACGAGAACAGAACAAAACCATCAATCCATTTAAAACGCAATTAAAATCGATTCACGTGTGAAAACATTTCTGTCAAAAAGGGAAGACACGACTCAAAGCAGTAGAAACAATGACGAGATGCAAAACTGTGAACGCTGATGTTAATTGGAATCAGTGAAAACAAAGTCAAAACAAAGTGTTTCGAAATAATAGACATTAGACATCAGACATAGCGGATCGATTTAAATTGCGTTTTAAATGATAAATAAAGGTATTTACCCAATATTATCACAAATTATGCTTCGCAGGTCGAGAATTTCTCCACGAAGTGAAACGTATAAACGATGTATGTGACGTCCTCGAAATGACAGACATCAGACGTAGAGGATCGATTTTAATTGTGTTTTAAATGATAAATAAAGGTATTTACTTAATATTATCACAACTTACACTTTGCAGGTCGAGAACAGAACAAAACCATCCATTATTGCACAATATATTAATATTTCAATGCCAGTTAACAATCGTTTTCGCGCCAAAAACAAGAGCCTCTCCCATCTTTCAAAATGGTGATCTTGAGAAATTGACAGAAATGCTTTCACACGTGGATCGATTTCAATTGCGTTTTAAATGATATATAAAGGTATTTACTTAATATTATCACAATTACTCTTCTCAGGTCGAGAATTTCTCCACGTCCTTGATCTTAGCATAAAAACAAAGCGTTTTCATTATTTATCATAAAGCACATACCTTTATTTATCATTTAAAACACAATTAAAATTGATCCCCTACGTCCGATATGAGTTTTTTTTCGAAAATACTAACATTGTATTTACATTTTACCGTATATACTCGTGTATAAGACCATTAAAGCATTCATGAAACCTGGAAGGTTCCAGGCAATTTTACAGTGGTTTAAGGTATCTGAAAACAATATATGATCTTAAAATTGACATACATACAGGCTATCTGTCTGAAATCCACAAAAGAACATCTTCTCTGAGAATTCTGATTTTTTGTGACCACCACTTACTGCCAGTACTGGACAGGAAGTGTGTTGTGTGACCTTGACCTTTGAACTGTCAGGGGGCTCCGTAAGACACAGGAGGTGTTGTTTACCAATTGTCAAAATTGGAGCAACACATTTTCGGCCATTTTTTTACAATATTTAGAGAATGAATTGGAAGATAATACTTATCATGATGATAGTGCCTTTTCTTGGCTTTCTTTTGGTGGTAAAATGATTAAAAACGGATGAATATTTATGAAGTTATAAATGAAGAAAAATCATTATTTTTTATATTATATACGTTAACAAAAAAAGGTAAAACAAAATTCTATACAGCCCAGCCTTTAAGGTGGGATCCATGCAGCCTTTGATGTCTTCCCATTCAGTGGTGTGAAAAACCCCAAATTTCATCAAAGAGGGTCAAATCATAAATTTTACTGATACCAATTATCAGCATTCACAGTTTTGCCATTCAAAGTCCTTGTGATTTAAGGCCAAACCAGTGATCAAAGGGTTTAATGTCACTTCCATATCTCGGCCTTTAAGTTAAGGGGGATTCCATGCAGCCTTTGAGTGATGTCTTCCCTTTTTGACAGAAAGGTTTTCACATGCATAAGACATACATGCTTTTCAAATAAATAGTATACTTTTCCCATAAATGATATATATTTCACAACCGTAAGTTATTTGTCACAACCATAAAATATTCGTCACAACCATGACAGTTATTTCATTGATTCAAATAATATTAAAATAATCTTATGTTGTTCTGAAGTATAATCCTGGCAATAAATTGTACAAAACATCTCCACCCGGTTTCCCAAGGTGCCCAACTGGTAACTCATTAGGTGTTTACACGAGATCACAGACCAGCTAAACGAAGTTTGTTGACAAAGTGTTCAATTGCATGTGTAGGTTTCAGCAGACAAATGATCAACTTTCAAGTGCCACAAAAAGTTGTTAACAGCGAATATTTTGGGTACTATTACATAAAACCACTGTTTAGGGTATAAACATTCATGTTATGTTAAGAAAATGTGTCTGAAAGTCAGGTTTCATGAATGCTTTAAGGGCTTATACACGAGTAAGATTTTGTTGTATAAGAACATTTATGTTTCACTGTTAAAATGGTCACCAAAATTGAATGGTAGCAGTGCCAATGTCTCGAGAAAAAAATGACTTGTCTTATATTCAGAAATTGGTCTTTTCAAGCAAAATAACCTCAATTTTGGGGGGTCATCTTATACACGAGTTGTCTTATACACGAGTAAATACAGTAGTTCACAGTTGATTTTTCATTTTTTTTTCAATTTGACTTTGTGTTACATTTTAATTTAAAAACATATGATGCAATGCTTCAACTTTCCAAATTTTCAGGGATTACTACCAGGGGATATATATATATTACCACAAAAAATCGCAATGCAAAAAAATAAATTTAAAGGGGAAAAAAAATTTGAAATTGGAATAAAAAACCAATAATATGTATTCTGCAATCAAAAATAATTATGAGAGATGTTTGAATGGTGTTGTCCTTTACAGTGTTCGAAATTCGTGAACGCCCGGTCGCCATTGGCGATATACTTTACCTTCGGGCGATGTAGAAATCAGAATTAATAGCTTTTTTCTATGCATTTGTAGCCCAAATTCTTTGCAATTTTGGGCAAAAACAATGATCCCATCTTCTTCTGTTCCCGGCCGGCGTAGTGTTCTCCAATCACCCATCGGCAAAGCCCAGATAGGTGATCTGGAGAGGTCTGAGATTTTTGCTTTTTGGTTTTAATCTCGTTTAGATGTGATTTTTTAAATACCCAACTGTTTAAGTGATAATTCATATTTTATGTATGATTATGTCTAAAATCTCACAAAAAAGCTTGATTATTTTTTGGATAACATTAAATAAAGAAAATATAAATACTTGATAATAATCGCCAGCTGCAAAAAATTAATCAAACCCGTTTTAACGGCAGTTGAAACGGGTTCAATTTTGACGTTTAAACGGGTTTACCACAGTTTTTATAGCTGGCGATTTTTTACTTCACTAGAGCTCAATCAACTCCACCAAACTTTTCTTTGGTTGGAGTTGGTAGAGATCATGGACGTTCGACAAACCCCTCCAGATCACCTATCTGGGCTTTGCCGATGGGTGATTGGAGAACACTACGGCCGGCGCCATTTTGTGTCTACCACCCTGTCACATCACACACCAGTCTCCTTTTACGAATGTGGTCAATGCGTAGTAAGAGAGCCTCGATGCGCCAGACTTCAGCATGGACCAAGCCGAAAGCATTCTGTATGAACGATTCTGATTGGTCAGTTTCGGATGCCTTTGACCAATGAAATTAGTCGACACATCTTTTACATCTTCTTTTTTGTATACAGGTCTTAAACCAGTAAGAAAATTTATGTTATAATAAAGGCTCTGTTATCACAGACTGTTACTAAGTGAACGGAGACAACGAGAGCCATAGTGTAAATATCTGACGTCACCCAGCCCACATGTGTAGCCCTTGGCGGATCCAGGAGGGGGCTTTAGGGGCTTCAGCGTCTAGGGGGCTTTTGGGAACTGGAGCCCCTTACTTTATGGGACTAGAGCCCCTTACTTTAGGGGTAAAAAATCCTGGATCCGCCCCTGGTAGCAGTGTTGTGACAGTGTACACGTGACAAATTTATAGCAGTTTTGAATTTCAAAACTGCAGGGTGCAGATCCAGTGTTAAGGTGTGGGAATTAGGTCACACATGTCTCGACCTCCACCACAGGCAGCCAGAGCGATATCACTTACTTGTATATAGGTTAAAACTAAGAGAGTGGTTGGGACTTTCTCTTGTGTGTGAAATCAAATAAACCCATTTAACATTTTGAAAGACAGTGGAATTACAAGATGACATGTGAGACATAACATTCAGCTCAATTGCAATTAGTGGTGGGTATTATAACACAGAATTTTGGTGGGTATTATAACACAGATATGTTCTTCTGAGGGGCCTGCAGATCACGGACCTGGCTGTCAGTGTCACAGACCAGACTGGCGGACACCTCATCTGCAGAAATAAACATTGAATTGAAATGCTTTTTTTGCAAATGTAGAATATATGCCAGTCAGTGTTGTCTACGTTTACAGCAACTTCAAAATTATGAGAAAATATAAATATCATTTTCAAAAAGGAAACTGTATACAAATTCAAAAAGACTTCCTTGTTAAAGATGGCTTTTACTCAGGGCTATGAACTTACAGCTTTCATAGCCCTTATGGCTACACACTTTTTTTACTCAAATTTCATACACTGGTCCTTTATAGAGATTCATCTATGGGGTTTCCCTAGTATCTTCAGGATTTTTCACTAATTGAGCACTTAGTATAGGGGTTGAATTAGGAGGTCAAACATTTGAAGTTTAATGTTTTTTTGCACGAAAAGTATTTAATATGAAATATGTTTCAATGTTGTCTACCTTTATAGGAATTGTCAATAGGGCACCTGCAATAATCATGTTTCTTATATTTCTGAGAGTAATATGTACCAGAGCTAAGGATTTGTATCAAAGGCCAAAACTTGGTTGCAGCCATAGCAAGACAAATTCACAACTTCATGACAGAGACAGCAAGCAAATCTAAGCCCCATGTCCCTTGTCCTATCTAACCATCCATAGACTAGACTTTTCTGAGGTCGTGGAGCATAATATATAACGGCACTGAGGTCTTGGAGCATGAAACATGACTTTTCCAGAAATTGTGGAGCATGTGATAGGACTTTTTAGAGGTCGTGGAGCAAGTGATTTAAGCTTTTTGGGGTCATGGAGCATGTGTTATGTCATTTCTGAGGTAGTGGAGCAAATGATATAATTGAACTAAGGTCTTGAAACATGTTATATGACTTTTCAGAGGTCATTGGGCATGTGATATGACTTTTCTAAGGTTCTGGAGCAAATGATATGCATTTTCTGAGGTCAAGGATCAAGTGACTTGACTTTTCTGAGGTAGAAGAGCAAGTGATATGACTTTCCTGAGTGATACGACTTTCCTGAGTGATATGACTTTCCTGGAACAAGTGATTTCACTTTTTAGAGGTCGTGGAGTATGTGATGTGACTTTTCAAAAAGTCGTGTAGCATGCGATATGACTTTTCAGAGGTTGTGGAGTATGTAATAGGACTCTTTCGAAGTTGTGGAGCACAAGATATAATATCTCAGAAGTAGTGAAGCATGTAATATGAATTCCCAAATGAATTGAGCATGGCACATGTGATATGACTTTTCAGAGTTCATGTAGCATGAGATATGACTTTTCTGAGGTAGTGGAGCATGTGATATGACTTTCCTGTGGAGCATGTCACTCAACTTTTCTGAGGTCGACTCTTCTGAGGTCGTGGAGCATGAGATATGACTTCTCAGATGTAGTGAAGCATGTAATATGACTTCTCAGAGGTAGTGGGTCATGTGATACGACTTTTCTAAGGTCGAGGAGCAATCATGATTATTGTGAATAGAATTTCAATATAATTATTCAATCTATTCATGTGTCAGTGTGTGGGAACCATGAAATCAATATCTTCAATTATTTGTTAATAATCTTTTCTCCCTGAATATTTGTATATAAAAGGTCAGATTGCATGGTTCAGTGGTCATTTTCCCAATATATACTTTAGGACATTTTATATCTGCTGGATGTATCATAATATCTACTTCCGTGGTGACCTGATTAGTACATGGATGTTGTACATCCCTCATATAAAACAATTATGTGCAAATCCCATTAAGATTATGAGAATGTTTCATTTTTTGTTATGTTTTACCCTTAATTACACCCCTTATAATAATTTCTCACTTAATGAAAAATTCATGCAGGTACTCCATAGATGAATCCCTTTGATGGAAAACAACAATATTAAAACATCTCTCATATAAAATTATCTTTTGCAAAAAACATTAAAATTATGAATATTTTTCATAATGTTTAACCCCCTAATAATTTCTCAACCCGCTGATAATAATTGCTCAATTAGTGAAAAATGCATGCAGGTACAAGGTACCCCATTGATGAATCTCTTAAAAGGAAAAAAACATTGAGACATCTCTCATGTAAAATAATCTTTGTGCAAAAAACCATTAAAATCATGAGAATTTTTCATTTTTTGTGATGTTTAGCTCCCTAATTCTACCCCTTATAATAATTGCTCAATTAGTGGAAAAATTCAGGTAGGTACTAGACACCTATCTCTATATATGTATGTCAAGAACAGCACAAAGTCAATTTTTGCAACTTCTTTGCGCAGGCGGTTGGTCCAGTCTTGTACACAAAGACCTGTTTGTACACCATGACTCATGACCGGCATTTTGTGGTGGATACATTGAAAGATAAGGGATATCAACAAATCATAGTATGTTGTGGAGCTGGGCACGTCTATAAGTAAGTCAACGGTATTCATATATCACTTCGTAATATTCCGATGTATTTTTCATTATTTTGTTATCTATTTTGTTATTATCACATACCAATAATCATATACCAATAGTTTTTAGTAATTGATTCTTAACCTTTTAGTAATTGATCCTTAACCTTGCTAGAGAATGGACTTCCTCTGTTTAGCAGATTAATAGATTTTAGTTCCAACAAAAAGACATTTGGCACACAAGGAGATTTTATTCCAGATTCTAATAAAGTTTGGAAATAAATTAACATCATTGTTCTCCAGGATCTTTTTGTCATCTGCCTAAGGAATATTTGTTTTCATTTTTCTCAATGAACACAAAATCTGGCAACCAGAAAAAAATCAATGATATTTCAGTATTGCTGAGTATTGTCTATTTATTAACATTGATCACTTCTTTTTTCATGTGTATTCTTTGTTCAGGTTTGCTTCACTTATGGGTAAGATTCTGGCAGAGATGGCCATAGAGGGCAGTACACAGTACGACATATCTGGGTTCTCCATGAACAGAGAGGCTATTGAGAACCTCGACTCCAAGCCAAGCTTCAATATTACATATAATCCGTCAAAAAAATCCAACCTATAATCAATGCAATACTCAAGATTCTCTTACCTCACAAATGGTAAAATACAATTAGATGGGGGTTTGCATTAAAATATCAATGGTGCACGTATGATATAAAACTTTATTTCATAAATATGCTCATGAAGAACACCGTATGACTTGATTTATATTTCACCTTTATTTTGATACTTAAATAATATCCACAATTTCTTAGAGTATTTCATTTTGAAATCATATAATACATAATCCTAAAAATATGGTCCTTAAATTAGATAAATCAACAGATAAATCATATGTAGGGGAAAAATAAATTCAAAATCCAAAATATAGTTTTGTTTTATTCGTTTTAACATTTTGCTATTCATTCATAAACCTAGACTGTCTTTCGTAATGTATCTATCCATTGGTCATTATTTCTTAAAAGTATTTGTTGTCTTACAAATTTCTATTCTACCAATATAAAGTTAAAGGAATATCATCTCCTTTGCTATCTAAGCCTTATCTAACAGTTTGTAATGGAATCATTATATAAACTGGTAACATAACTGGATTGGAGTAGTATTTTTATTGATTTAACATTTGGCTGTCAGATCTTTATTCTTGTCACAAATTAAAAGCCCATGTGGTTCAATCCCAGATACAGGTGGATTTATTAACAAAGATATCCTAAATCCAACACAGATACAGGTGGATTTATTAACAAAGATGTCCTCAATCAAACACAGATACAGGTGGATTTATTAACAAAGATGTCCTCAATCAAACACAGATACAGGTGGATTTATTAACAAAGTTGTCCTCAATCAAACACAGATACAGGTGGATTTATTAACAAAGATGTCCTCAATCAAACACAGATACAGGTGGATTTATTAACAAAGTTGTCCTCAATCAAACACAGATACAGGTGGATTTATTAACAAAGATATCCTAAATCCAACACAGATACAGGTGGATTTATTAACAAAGATGTCCTAAATCAATCACAGATACAGGTGGATTTACTAACAAAGATGTCCTCAATCAAACACAGATACAGGTGGATTTATTAACAAAGTTGTCCTCAATCAAACACAGATACAGGTGGATTTATTAACAAAGATGTCCTCAATCAAACACAGATACAGATGTGTTTCCAAAACCAAGATGTCCTGAATCACACGAGAATGGTCTCATTACTCAGAAAAAATGTTCTGAGATGATATTTTCCCATTCAGAGGGCTGTAAAGCCATGGTCAGCATAGCTAAAAATGTCAAATCCTCTTCAAATTTTCCATCAAAAAAACTTTTTATTTGAAATCCCACCTCTTGAATAAAAAGATGTGTTGTTTCAATTCAAACATCATTAAGGTAAAGATCAATCAATGAACATATGTAATGATTACAAGGTCATATATGTAATGATTACAAGGTCATATGATTACTTCAAGGTCACATAAATGTGGAAAGATTGAACAATAAAATACATAAGAGAAATCCTAAGGGAAACAGTGCAGATAAGATATTGACTTCCAAAATATGTCAGACTCTTAAATTACCTTTACATTTGATTATTAAATGCTTAAAACATATAATTATAGGAGCTGACCGGATTTGACTAATCCCATAGGAAAAATAAACATCTTAAAGGTTCACTAGTGACAAAAAAAGGACTGAGGGATGAATCTATATCAGGGAAATATGGGGGAAATACAGTTAGCTAAAGGAGGATCTTCAATATTTGCAATTAGTAAGAGAGACCTCAGAAATGCATAGCTGATACCCATTGAGAATCTCAAATGATTCAAGATGACGTTCACATAATGAAAACATCTTTACCTCAGATACACAAGGTTTACTATAAAACAGGCCAATGACCTTGGAGCTTTGCTAAGCATTGCTTTTTTGTCCTGGAAATGCATGCAAAGTACTTCATAAATGATCAAAGTATTTGTCCAACATTGCAGGTTGTATTTGTTGTCTTACAAATTTGGCTGTCAGTCAATGTGGTAACAGTCAATGTGGTAAAAGTAATGTGCCAATCTAGTCGAGGAGCCAACCTGCAAAAAGTCCATTATTTCAGGAGTTTCGTGTGACAGAAAGCAAACCGCAATTTGAAGTGCTACACATGTAGCAGGTGACCTAGGGTTTCTCAAATGATATGTGTGGGGTCTTAAAATACAGCTGTTTCCATGGCAACCATTTACATTTTATTGGGATTCTAGAAAAAGATACATTTTCATCTCTAGCTTTACACTGAATATGTATTTCTCAACAAAGTCAGGTGGGAAGGTGGGAGACATGGCAGCCTATTTGAAAATGGTGTAAAATATGAATTATTATAGAATCCAGGGTTACCATGGCAACAGAATACTCATATAGAATACTACAGAATTTTCATATAAATATCAAATATGACCTCAAATAGTATCTCTCATTTATTATTAAATTACAATTATTCAATCTCATTTGACCACCAGTTGCTAGCTGTCAACATCTCACTTGTGAGCCATATTTAGACGATAATTTATATAACGATATTGCCATGGTAACCAAAAGAAATTTCAAACTGAAGGCAAAATCATGAAAATTAAGTCATTTTTTGCATTTTATGAATTTTAGATCTTAATAATAGACATTATGATTCACCATTAGCCTCAAATAATTGTCCATGATACCGAGCAATATTTTAAATGCTTTAACCTATATTTGACCTTGATATTTAAATACTTGACCTTGACCTTTGAAATTAGAAAAAATGCCAATTATGACTATTTTCTAGAAATATAGCATGTTTTATGACTTTTCCAATGAAATATAGCTTGATTCAGCAAAACAAAATTCACAATAAATATATTTATGAAGTAGAATAGAGACAGAATCGTCTTGCTAGGTATCTTGGACATTTATTTGAGGCTAGTGGTGAATGATAATGTCCATAATTAAGATCTAAAATGTATGAAAGGCAAATAATGTGAAAAAGATGAAAATTCTTTGTTTTGACAAGGTCATCCAGGTCAAGATGATTATTTTTCTATTCGACTTCACAAGTATATTTAGGGCTGACTGCATCCCACATTGCTTAATCCATAAGTCTCAAACTGGAGCTATATTTAAATTAGTAGAATAAGGCACTGGATGTTCCACATGTACATGTATATGCATGCATGAACAATTTGCTGATAAAATTAATCTTGTGGCAATACTGCGACTTTGAATATCTAAGAAATTTCAACCAGTAGTCTTAATAAGGACATAATAAAATTACAAAAATAATGATCTGGATTTTCAATGCCCAGGTGGAGCAACAGTATTGCATACTTGAGAACTCAGACATTGCTATCGAGTTTTCTTTTCAAAAATCATAAAAATATAGAAAACATTTGAGCCTTATAGAAATAAAAAAATGGTCTCCTGAAAATACATTAACTTAATGTGAATAGCTAATAGTTCCACCCTGTTGTTTCTGAGGAGCAGATCTAAGTTTACAGAGAGAAAGAATCGCATAAAATTCACGCTCACAAATACAGAATATAGGCATCAGAGATGCATCAACCCTCAGCCCTGGTAACTTACTGTAAAACATTCGCTCTGCACAATATAACTGTTGATGGGGATTTCACATATTTGTCCCTGTGACCTTGAAATATAAGTGAAGGTCATGTTCCATGAAAAAAGCCTGAGGTCTTCACCAGATGCTTATGTGTTTCAAGTCTCATAAAGCAGACATCATTTGTTCTCGAGTAAGAACAAATATATAAAATTTGAATCATCTTTTACTGGTTGTCTTGGGGAAGAATATTTTTATATAAATATTGACAAACAGACATTTTCCCCACTCCTGAAGTTCTGCGATTTAAAAAAAGTCAGCAGAGCTAAAAGCTAAATATTTTTAACGTATTCAAAACAATACCAAAGTATGGTGTACATAACTGCAATTAGGATAAAAAAAACGACAAAATAATGACAAAACAATGATTACACAAGTCATTAGTTTAATATATTCTAAAGAATCAGATTAAATACCATTTAAACATTTGGCTACAGTTTAATATCCTTTGCCGCCAATGGCATTACCATTTGTGGACATAAGAAAAATACTGTATTTACACAAATATAAGATGACTCGTGTATAAGACAACCTCCCAAATTAATTTAATTTTACTTGAAGGAGCCAATTTTCAAATATAAGACAAGTCAGTTTTTCTAGACATCAGCACCACTACTATTCAAGTTTGGTGGCCATTTTGATAGTAAAACGTAAATATGATGTCCGTGACGTCCTTGACCTTGGCGTCAAAACAAAGTGTTTTCATTACGGACTTTCATATTTTTTAAATGACGGATATCAGATGTAGCTGATCGATTTTAATTGTGTTTTAAATGATAAATAAAGGTATTTACCCAATATCATCACAAATTATACTTTGCAGGTCGAGAATTTGTCCACGTCCTTGACCTTAGTGCCATAACAAACGTTTTCATTACGAATTTTCATATTTTCAAAATAATGGATATCGGACATAGTGGATCAATTTTAATTGCGTTTTAAATGATAAATAAAGGTATTTACCCAATATTATCACAAATTATGCTTTGCAGGTCGAGAACAGAACAAAACCATCCATCATCTCCCTGTCACTTACGCTTTTCAAAATGACGACCTCGTGTTGCGTATACTATGCATATTTAAACATTGTTAAACTGATATTTTCTCCATTTTCTCTTACACTTATTAAATGAAGGCATACTGTTGACACATGGTAGAATATTTCTATGTGTTATATCACCGTTGGGGGAGTTTGCATCTGGACAGTATGAGCGAACTTTATTATGCCTGGAGCTGGGGTAAATAAACATCCACAGGTTGCCCTTGGCCCAAACATTAGCTTATGGTTTGGGTATGAAAACTTCATCTTATATTCGAGTAAATACAGTACTCTATATTTCAATTTACTTATCTTTACTTATCTTTACCCATTGGGAATCAAAGATAAAAATAGAACTTATGCAACTTTCAGCCACTTGCTGTCAGTATTTATAGGAGTTGCAGCTGTTCACCGGTGGCCGAAGGGTGGAGTTGCAGCTGTTCACACGGTGGCTGAGGGGTGGAGTTGCAGCTGTTCACACGGTGGCTGAGGGCTGGAGTTGCAGCTGTTCACACGGTGGCTGAGGGGTGGAGTTGCAGCTGTTCACACGGTGGCTGAGGGCTGGAGTTGCAGCTGTTCAAACGGTGGCTGAGGGGGGCGGGGGCTCCTGTGGAGGTGCAGCCCTGGGTCTTGGTGCTATTCCCTTCATCTTATAGTAATCAGTCACCTGTCTGGGAACTTCTGCCAGCACATGCTTTGCTAACTCTGCTGGTGGGCGCTTGAACACAGAACCATACTAGGATATAGCCACATCTTATATTACATTTCCAATTTCAAAAACCACAACAGTAAACTATGAATGTGTATCCTTTTTATCGATTTGCTAAATTGAGAATTTCCCCAAGGTGAAATTGTGATAAAATGATAAAATCTAATTGTTCACCTGAGTGAAATAGGTAATAATTAAAGAAATATATTCAATTATCAACATGACATTGTTTTGATATGAAAAACAAAAATAATAATAAAATTGTTTACAGCTCTGTAAATATGACAGAAACAATGATTTTACAAATAGTGTAGCACTCAATATGCAAGTACTGAATTCAAATAGTATTATTACAAGTAAATAATTTAATTGAAATATGACTTCTGAAATCTCAAAACAGATCCTGTTGATTGCTGTGTGGCACCTACTTACCCCGGCAAAGTCTCTGAATGGGACAAACTGTACAATATCTCTCTGACATCTCTGTCCATTTGGGGCACGGAGAATACCGTCGTCTCCATCCAAGATGTTCATGGCAGTGAAGTCTGCCTGGCCAACACCCACAATGATGATAGACATAGGCAGAGATGAAGCATGCACTACAGCCTCCCTCGTCCTGTCCATGTCGGAGATCACCCCGTCAGTCAGGATCAGCAACACAAAGTAGTTCTAAAACCATATAATGATGAGAGCAATAGAATAATAGGAAGTCTGGTATCTCTTCATAATATTTTATGCTAAAACCGAATATTCTGCTTTGACTTTTCTTTGATTATTTTCTCTACAATGAAGTCTGAATACACATATCAAAACTTTTCCACAAGACTATATCAAATACATAATTCTGAAAATAACCAAACAGAAAACATAACCGCATGGGTTGATAGCTCTGCTGACTTGACTGAAAACACAAGAACTCTCTTTGATAAAGTGCAACAAGCAACCAGGTTATGATTTTTCATACAAGATCCCAATTCAGTTCTGATGAGATATTCATTAATATTTTGTAAATCATTATCTTGTTATCAATGCAATATTTCATGCACAAAATTTGTGATTTTTTCAGAGATCTAATAGCTATCACTAAGTTGTCAAGGAGGCTGCCATTTTGAAAAACATAGCCAATGAGAATCAAGATAACAAGTTGGGGCCAAATTTGATATGTAACATGCATTTTGATTGGTCAAAATCGTCATCTGCTCAAGTCTGCTCTTGAAAAGGATTTAAATGATCAAAGGCCATTGATATATGTTTATTCACTTTTAATGGTTGTGAGATTTTGCATGCACACAAATTTTGAATTCAAGGTCAATGTGTCAAGGTCAAAAGTCACATGACTAAGAAATTATGACGAGCACAGCTATGACCTAAGACATTTCTGTATACCAAGTTTTAATTTCCTCTAATAAGTGGTTGCTAAGATATGCTCCATACAAAATATTTGACATGTCAAAATTGGTGACATCACTAAGACTTGAAGGAATCTGAATATTCACCTCAATATCTATCTCTGTATAAAATTTGAAACATATCTTACTGATAGTTTTGGAGAAGATTTATTTTAAACATAGTTTTGATACATAACAGATATTTAGTATCTCCAGTTCATCGTTCATGAGGTATGGCCTGCACAATAATACAAAGGTCAAGGTTACAGTATCAAGGTCAAAGGTCAAATATGTATAAGATGTTCGAAAGAGTGTTGATATATAGATATGAACTAGTTTTTATTCACTTTTAATGCTTGAGATGTAGCATGTTCCCAAATGTTGAATTCAAGGTCAATGTGTCAAGGTCAAAGGTACGAGGCAGGGCTATGACATTTCTGTATACCAAGTTTTAATTTCTTCTTATCAGTGGTTGCTAAGATACACTCCTTACAAAATTTGTGACATCAAGGTCACTGCACTAAGGTCAATGGTGACATCACTGAGAATTGAAGGAATCTGAATCTTCAACTCTCTATCTACCTCTGTATTAAATAAGAAACAAATATTACTGGTAGTTTCGAGGAGAAGATTTTTAAACATAGTGTTAGTATATAACAGATATGAAGTGTTTTTTATTCACTTCTGATGGTTGTCATGTGGCATGTTCACAAATTTTGAATTCAAGGTCAATGTGTCAAGGTCAATGGTCACATGACTAAAATTGTATGACAAGGCAAAGCTTTAACATAAGACAATTCTGCATACCAAGTTTTTATTGCCTCTAATAGGTGGTTGCTGAGATATGGTTAATTCAAAATTTGTGACCTCAAGGTCACTGCACTAATGTCAATGGTGACATCACTAAGATTTGAAGGAATCTGAATCTTCACCTATATATCTACCTCTATATAAAATATGAAAGATATAGTACTGGTAGTTTTGGAGAAGAAGATTTTTAAAGAAATGTTGACAGACGGACGGACAGACTTTTCCCCCCTCCTAAAGCTCTGTGAGCTAAAGTCTCAGCAGAGCTAAAAGTATTCCATATAAAAGAGCAAAGCTCATATGTCGACCCACCATGGTGGCAAAGTTAAATGGGTGCATAAACTATGGTGTAATGAGGTAGCAATATAATAATAATAATAATAATAATAATAATAATAATAATAATAATAATAATTATAATAATAATAATAATAATAACAAGGTCATTCACCAGTAATCCCATACAAGGGAGTTGGGGGACACATAATCATGTGTGATATCAAAGCCAAATACCAAATAGTCCTCAATATATCATTCAGAAACCAGCAAGTACTGCAGAGACACAAAATTGCTCCTGTGACCTTGAGATCTGGGTTAAGGTCAACAATATGCAATCCCATACAAGGTATATAGGATTTACATAATCCTGTGCAATATCAAAGTAATCCATTAAACGGTTCTCCTTTTATCATCCGGAAACCATGATTATACAAAACATCTCCTGTGACCTTGAGAAATCGGTCAAGGTCATTCATCAGCAATCCCATACAAGGGAGTTGGGGGACACATAATCCTGTGTGATATCAAAGCCAAATACCAAATAGTTCTCAACATATCATCCGGAAACCAGCAAGTACAGCAGAGACAAATAATCCTGTGCAATATCAAAGTAATCCGTCAAATGGTTCTCCTGTTATGATCCGGAAAGTTCGGACACACGGACACGCTGAATTGCGGACGGAGCCCGATACAAGGTCTCCCCTCCCTCTACGGGGTGTGTTGACAATTAGGAAAATATTTTTGTTAGACAGGCTTAGCTAAAGAACTTTATTTGTCAAACAGATCGGATTGTCTGTATATATTTTATTTTTCAATTACTGAAAACAATGATATCAACCTGATTATGCTGTCATAAATATTTTTCAGTTTTAATAACATTTATGCTTTATATATTGTTTTCACAAGATTTCAATGTGATCTTGGTTGACCTTTAAAGTTGTTTACTGACTGTAGGTATAGGATCATTCTGGGCAGTCTGTCCAAACTTGGCCACATGGTAGATCATGGGGGAGAAGTTGGTGGGTCCGTACAACTGTACCTGCTGTATACACATTCTGTAAGCTCCAAGAATACCTGCTATGCCTGGCAGTAACAAAATACAACATTCATATTACTTAGGCTCAAAAAGGAAAGCAAGGTATGCATTTACACACGGACATCATCTTTTTTTTGACAAATGGGATTCTATTGAACATTAGTCTTTAAACCATGTAGCATATACTTATCACACTAGAACTCACCTGCACAGAATGGATTTTGCTGATTGAAGTTAATAGCAAATTCATGGGACACATCCATGTTTGGTGGAATACGGGCTCCAAAACCCAGTGCTGGAAACATCTTGTCACTGAAGTAAAATTATAAATTTACAAACATGGCAACTCATGGGCCCCAGACCCTTCTGCCGGTTGTTTGTCAAAATGGTTGTTATGAGATACAGTAAAATGTCAGTTTTTGTCCATATTTTGGAAAAATGTGCCAAAATCTCAAAATTAAGAAATGTACATCTTCAAACACCTCAAATTTGTTTCTGTAACTGAAATTGGTTAACAACATATTACAATACAT
Organism: Amphiduros pacificus; assembly: GCA_949316495.1. NCBI lineage: Eukaryota > Metazoa > Annelida > Polychaeta > Phyllodocida > Hesionidae > Amphiduros > Amphiduros pacificus. The sequence continues at coordinate 31,184,639 of OX439001.1, forward strand.
TTTTGTTGACACACAAATACACATATTTTTTATTTAGGATCTTTACCTCCATTAAAACAAGATTATCAGTTTTAACACGTTAAATAATGTCTTCACAATGAACAACAGCAGTTTGTGATCAGAGTCTACTTTTAAAAGTGATGATTCAAAAGTAGGTCAGTAGGCAAGTGCCTTTATAAAGTACACTGCCAATCTCCCAAAACAGCAGCTATTTTAGCACATAAGTAGGAAAACATGTCAATTATCTTTTGGCAACTCATAGAATATCAGTGAGTGTTAATATATATCAAAATTATATTATTTTTTTATGAATCGCATTTATTTCTTTGAAGATATTACACAGTAAGATTGTCAACAAATTCAATATACACCACATGTTTATATTGTATACCTGTGATATTATATTGCTGGTTGCCAATAAAGACAAATCTCTGAAAACAACTAATGCTGTCATTTTTGATTCAAATTCTTCTTTCTATACCCAAATTAATTTTATGTTCGAAAAGGTATTGATAAAAGTCAACATTATTACTACAAAGTATTTGTTTATAATATATATGATATTTTGCTGCAATAATGAGAGTACTTTCTTGTCATGAATGACATTTTATGATATTTATTTTTGTAATAACACAATTGATTTATTATTTAAAAGTTACAACGGAAATTTTTTGGATGTATTAAAAGCTTCATATCTTTTAACCCATAAAATATGGTGTCATTGCTCCAAGATTTCAATTTATCATGTCAAAATGTTAAAGGGAAAAAGTTCTGCAGATTGTGGGACCATAATAAAGTGGATTTTCAAACTTTGTAAAAGTGATCTTAACAATATTTACTGTGATCCTAGTGAAACAGATTTTCTTTTTTTCAAAAACATTAAGAGAAAAATAGAGGTAAAGTACACACTTGACCATTTCAAAAATATATATTTTTCATCTCTCTTCAAATATCTGATTGCCAAACTTCCTTTTTATTTCCAAATTATACAAATGAAAATGAGAAAATCTTTTGCTAGGAATTGAATTTTCTTTCCAATGAAATAAACACAGCTAAAAACAAGCCTACTCCTGTTGTGTAATCTGCAGAACTAATTTGCTTGTCTTCTTCATTTCTCAGCAAAACTCTCAATAAGGAAAATGAGGACAAAAATACAATTTTGAAAGAAATATACTTGTAATCATACCTTACATGTATAATTCAAATATTGTAGTGTTTAAATATTGATTAATGTCATTTATGCTTTTATTTTAATAGGGAATATATTTTAACACTGTAAATGTACCAATTCCCATAAAGTGTCCCTGGCAGCTGTATTTTGGATTTATTCTCCTCTGCCACTAATAGTCAAGTAGATAAGTCCATAAAAAGACCATGTTTGTGCACTTTTGGAAACAAGCACCAAACTTGGCACGGTTGTACATTGGATCATTGCGAATCATTCTGGATATAGAAACACTTTGGTAGCGCCCCCTGGTGGCCGGGGGCGCCACCTGTACTTTTACACTTTCTCAATTTGAGTTCCCTCAGAAAAAAAATCATAACTTCTTTAATATTTGAGATATTTCTATTCTGATTAAAGATTTGGAATGTAGGAAATATTCCCTAACAATTATTTAATGACAAGAAAGACATGCCATGCATATTTGATCTCCTGCTTTTACCATTTTCATAAATAAATGTAATTTATTTTCACGTTTGTCTTGAAATATTGAACTTAGTAATGTAAAATAATGCTTAAATGCTTTTTGGTTCATTAAATTAAATTTTTTGAATACATTTTAGAATCTAAAACTTCAATCAGAATATAAATTAGATTAATAGAAAAAAAGTTCTAAATTTTACAATGAAGGTACTTTATCTGTCCCGTTTTTTCTCTACACTTATTCAATCATTTTTTTTTGTCTTTGTGTATGATCGAAATGACCACAATGCGTATTATACTATTTGTAAAATATGTACCAGCCTCTGCTGATCCTGATCAGCAGATGTACGTAAGATTGACCTACTTTTAAGGATCTTCTGAAACTGACCTACTTTTCCAACTGAGCCCAATTAAAAGATGAGGATCAGTGCTTTGACAGAGTAAAAGAACTTATTGGGAAGAGTGACCTGGAGAGAGATGACTACATTTCATGGGCAGCATTTCATGCATCACGGCAACATGGGGAGCCACCACAAATCACAATAAGTGCACTCCTACCTCTCTTCTATGAAAATGCTCATACGGTAGCAATGATGAAGCATGGCATGGATGTTGTACGAAAAGCAATCAACACTGTGTCTCCAGGACAGACACCAATTATAGCAGGAGATCAACCACTTTATGCTTCACTGAAGCAGATACAGTGGTGTTGGCCTGATTTGTATGGGGAACAGATGTACATAGTCATGTTGGGAGGGCTCCATATAGAGATGCTATTGGTACATGGTTGAAGGGTAGTGGATGGGTGGAAGCCTTGGTGTTGGCTGAGATAGCTAATGCTGGAACAGCAGACTCATTCTTGAAGGTTGAGCATCTCACACGAACAAGGCATGCTCACCAGATAACAGCAGCATGCTTGTCCTTGCTGCTTGGTAGGGCATACCAACTGTATAAAGCTGATCTGCCAGAGGGCCAGGAGAGCAACTCATTTGAATGTTGGGAACAGAATCGCATCGAAAACTGTCCCCATTTCCATTATTGGTGGCTCGCACTGAAACTGCAGATGACAATCTTCTCATTTGTTAGAGCACAATGTAAGGGAGACATAATTCTGTTCACTGAAGCCTTATCTAAGCTAGTGCCATGGTTCTTTGCTTTGGACCACACAAATTATGCAAGATGGCTGCCTGTGTATGTTAGGGACCTCTCAACCATGGAAAGTAATCACCCTGAAATCCACAAAGGTCATGTGGGACTGACAGAGAATCCTAGTGCTTTTCGTAAATGGATGATTTCAGGGCCTGAATTGGCCAGAGTTTTGTCCAAATTTGAGAAATCAAACAGTGCAACCCCTGATGTTGGAAATAGCAGACATCATGAGCAAATTCCCTCTGTACAGAAGACATTTCAGAAACAGGTTTTGGCACTTCTATCCACATTTGAGGACCTGGGCAACCCATTCATTGAGAAAAGTCCTGACCTGCTGGTCCTTGATACTAAAGACATTCTGGATGAATCTGTTGCCAAAACTGAGAAATTGTTGAATTAGGACAGGAACAATATGTACCGTATCCACTCGGGTTAGCGCCCATGCTTGGCTTAACGCCCACCCCCCTTTTTAGGAAGAAATCATTAAACGCCCACCTTCCCTGGATGTCCGTAATACGATGTACGTGACGTCCTTTACCCGTCTGGGTGCCCACGAGACAAAAGTGGAGCGGCCAACATGTCAAATTGAACTTTCATATCCGTAGCTGATCGATTTTAATTGCGTTTTAAATGATAAATAAAGGTATGTAACTTAATATTATCACAATTACGTCGACAATTCCTCCACATCATTGATTTTAGCTTCAAAACAAAGCGTTTTCATTATTTATCATTTGAAATGCAATTAAAATCGATCCGCGTTTGAAAGCATTTCTGTCAACAAGGAAGACACGACTCAACGCACCACGTGGTCGCAATTTTGAAAGGCGGAAGTGACGGGAAGAGGCTCTTGTTTTTAGCACGAAAACGATTGTTAATATATTGCGCAATAATGGATGGTTTTGTTCTGTTCTCGACCTTTATAAACGCCCATGCTTGGGTAAACGCCCACCCCCCTCTTTTACTTTGTCCCCAATTAGCCGCCCATGGGCGCTAACCCGAGTGGATACGGTATAATACACAGAAGAAAGACTTACCTCAACCTCAAAACCCATATCAGACACCATAAGTAAAAACAATCTTCCACTCTTTTTCAGGCCACAAAAGACACATAAATCTAAATTACAGAACACCATATCAAATCTACAAGATAATTGTGAACTCTTTTCCCGATTGTACATCTCATGTCAAACTCGAGCTATTATTATGGAAGATTTCTTTTGTCATGAGAATCAACCATTTCCACCATCACTTTCAGATCATGGGCAACTAAAAATGGGCAAGAAATCTGATCTTATACCATGTCTGGAGAGCTATTATGTACAGTCAACCAGAGATTCCCCAGAAGTTGACACAAAACTGTTTGATGGGGCTGCCACAGTACATTTTCCACTTCCAAAAACATCTTGCACATTTAAAGAATATGCTGATATAATCTTTTTGCCATTCATCCAGTCCCACCTTCAGACAGTGAAACGCTAAGACATTGTTTGAGATAGATATATTCCTGATAGTCTTAAATCTTCAACAAGGGAAAAGAGAGGGAAAAGAGAAAGGCGGAGAGTGACACCTTCAACAAAAATGCCAAAGAATTGGTCAAAATTCCTTTTGGTCAATGCAAATAAAGTGGGACTTTTCCAATTTCTGACACATGTCTTGATTGATAATCGGGAGACAGATAAGGAGGTGTATATCACTGCAAACAGGTAGCAGATAATAATTGGTATGACTACATCATGCCATGTAACCATGAGGAGGCAGACTCTTGTCTAATCATCCATGCTGCTGATGCTGCTAGTAAGGATCACAAAAATTTTTTGATCAGAACAGTAGATACAGATGTTGTTGTGCTGGCAACAGCATATGCAGAAAGACTAGGAGTAGATGAGATTTGGGTAGGATTTGGGACAAATACAAATTTTAGATATCCCCCTATACATGACATCTTAAGAGCAATAGGAGAACAAAAGGCCAAAGCACTCCCAGGATTCCATGCACTGACAGGCTGTGATACTGTTTCGGGTTTTGCTGGCAGAGGCAAAAAGACAGCGTGGGATGCGTGGAGATGTTTCCCAGAGGTCACAGATGCTTTCATGGAAATATCAACACCTCACAGCACCATGAGCCAGGAAAATTTGAATCTATTGGAGAGATTTGTCATCATTTGGTATGACAGAACAAGACCACATACAGACCTCAATGAAGCGAGAAAAGACTTGTTCATCAAAAGAGGGAAGCATCGCATTGAGACGCTTCCACCAACCAAGGCTGCCTTTGAGCAACAAACCCGTCGAGCAGGACATGTGTGGGGACAAAGTCTTGTTCCACAAATGATGCTTCCAAGTCCAGGAGAATGGGGATGGATGAAAAAGGATGACAAGTGGAATCCTTTCTGGACTGTGCTTCCAGATGCTTTGAAAGGCTGCAGAGAGCTGATAAAGTGTGCCTGTAAAAAGGCATGCAACAATTGTTGTGGTTGTACTTGTGCATCTCTGCCATGTGCCCCAATGTGTGATTGTGTCTCTAAAGATGATACCTAGCAAAATTTCTGCTGTACAGGTATATACCAGTGATATTTTAATAATGTCATTATTAAAATAATGACAAGTTAGATTTTATTTTTTACACATTGTTAAATATAGATACAGGATAAAATACGAAACTGAGAAAGTACCATTGTTGTTTTTCATAACTTCTTTTCTGTTCAATCAATTTTCATTTTGAATGAAGCTTTAGATTCATAAGTGTAGTAACTAACTTTAATCTATTGAACAGAAAAACATTTAAGCAATACTTTGTATCCTTATTTCCAATATTTCCAGGAAAACATGGAGTAGAATTAAGATTTTTGGTAAAAATTAAGATTAATTGAGATTAAATATGCATGGAATGTCTTTCTTGTCATTAAATAATTGTTAGGGAATATTTCCGACATTCCAAATCTTTAATCAGAATAGAAATATCTGAAATATTAAAGAAGTTATGATTTTTTTTCTGAGGGTACTTCAAATTGAGAAAGTGTAAAAGTACAGGTGGCGCCCCCGGCCACCAGGGGGCGCTACCAAAGTGTTTCTATATCCAGAATGATTCGCAATGATCCAATGTACAGCCGTGCCAAGTTTGGTGCTTGTTTCCAAAAGTGCACAAACATTGGACTTATCTACCTGACTATAAGGGGCACTCATTGAAAACGTAACTTGAATCTCTAACTCATTAATATTCATGAGCGCCCAAATAGTATGACAATTGGTCGCATCATTGCTAGGCCTATATTGAAGAGGCCTAGTAAAGCTGGGTACTTTGTATCGAGATTTGTTATAAAATATTTACTTTGTTCAACTGGAAACTGTGTACATGTTTGTTTTTACATGCTTGTTTGTTTCATATCTTTTTTCAGTGAAATAGGATACATTGACGTATCTGTTAACTCATTGTGGCTCATAAATTTTTAACTATCATTCTGTTAACTCATTGTGGAGCTGAGGGTAAAAAGATAAAAGGAAAGTAGTTTGGCAGAGGGGTGATCTGTGAAAGTAGTTCTGCAGAGGAGTGATCTGCAAAAAAAGAAACTCATAGGTGCAGAATACTCTCTTGAGAGTATGCGATAATGCACAAGCTTAAATAATATTACAGATGAACAAGGGCTCAGGTGAAAATCAACATTTGTCCCACAAGACCACATGCTAACTGGCAACCATATTGACCTATTCTTTATGTGTCACAAGTGCCTTCAGCTGGGAGGGATTGCAATCTTTTACTTGTGCAGCTTTCTCTCACTTGCACAGTTATCTCATATATGCAACTATCTCTCACATATGCAGCTATCTCTCATTTGTGTAGCTTATGTATCCATCTCCAGCAATCTCTCACTTATGCAGCTGTCTCTTTGTTGAAACTATCTTTTACTTGTACAGCTATCCAACTGTTGTAACTATCTCTTACTTGCACAGCTGTCTCTCAGTTATAAAACTATCTCTCAGTTATAAAGCTAACTTTCATTGTTGTACCTATCTCTCACTGATGCAACTATCTCACCTATGCAGATATCTCTTACTATTGGATCCATCTCTCACTTGTGCAGCTATCTCTCACTGTTGTAGCTATCCATCACTTGTGTATCTATCTCTTACTTTTGCAGCTATTTTCACTTATGAAGCTATCTTTCACTGTTGTAGCTATCTCTCGCTGTTGTGAATATCTCTCATGTATGCAGCTATCTTTCACTTATGCAGTTATCTCATTCTCATGCAGCTATCTCTCACCTTTGTTTCTGCCTTTCACTGATGCAACTATCTCTCACTTGTGTAACTATCACTTTCTGATGTACATGTATTTCTCACTGTGGTAACTATCTCTTACCAGGTCCTGTTACTTTTGTGGAGCTAACTCATTCACTTCTATAACTGTCTCTCACTGTTGTAGCAATCTCTCACTTATACAACTGTCTCTCACTTGTGTAGCTGTCTCATACTTGTGCAGCTATGTCTCACTTGTGCAGTCATCTCACTGCTGTAACTATCTCTCACTTATGAAGCTTTTTCACAAAAGTATAACTGTCTATGTATTTGCATTTAACTGTGAATTCCCCTTTGTGCAAAACCTTGCGGGACCTCTACTGGCTCAATAATTAGGTCAAATTCCTGATTGAAAATAAAGCTCTAATACAGAAATACAGGCATATTGTGGGTAAACTTCTAACATGATTCTGGCAAAAAATAAGTGAAGACTACTCTGTTCCAAATACTCATATTGTGCAAAACATCACATAGACTTGCAAATATAAGGTGGAGAAAGGTTTAGCGTCAATAAATTTCACCAGAGGGCAATATGGTGATCCAATATGAGATAGCACACTCTTATCAGTGGCAAATGTGAACTCGGCCAATGCCACATGCAGCAACTTTTTTTTTTTTTTTTTTTAAATCTCGCCACACTTTCTCTCTGATCACATTCATGCTTTTTATATAGTATGTAAAAACTGTTTAAGGGTTTGCATCAGTGTAGGATGCCTAGAGCCAATTCTGGTCCTGGTGGCCAATTTGGAACTAAAGGATTTTTTTATAAAGTGACATGTGAATTTGAATATTTTTTTAACAATGTTACTTTAAAGGCTAGAATTCTCAAAATTTGAGGCATAATAGAAAAAAGTTCAAATTTTTATGCATATTTTTTTAGATATATCATTATTAATTAATATTTAAATTTAAATTGCAACAAAGGTTATGAGCAAAAATGTGAGAGCAACTTTTTTGTATGAATATTTTTTCAATAAAAAAAGGGAAAATTTTCTCACTGGTTTACACTGCAATCAGGAAGTTAATATTTGCAAGTGTGATAGAGAATTGCCTTGGCTTTCTTTTGGTGGTAAAAGTAGCTAAATCAGATAATTAGTTAAACATACATGTAGGCATCAGAGATGCATCAACCCTCAGCCCTGGCAACTTATTGCACAACATTCGCTCCACACAATATTTGTGAACAAAATGTCACTGCACCAAGGCAAATTGATGCAGGAGTAAAAAAAAACCATAAAATCTACTTCCTTTGATAACTTATATGTGTCAATTATCATGAAACTGTCATAATTTACTCTAGAATTATTGAGATGATGGGCCGGTGACCTTGAAAAGCAGGTTAAGGTCACCGTCCATCAAACTCATCTGGAGTCTTCCCAGATGCTTATGTGTGTCAATTTTCATGAAGTTGCCATTATTTGCATTTTAATTTTAAAATGGCTGCCAAACTTGAATGGTAGCAGTGCCAATGTCTCGAGTAAAACGGGAGTCGTCTTATATACGGAAATTACACAGGCACAGGACAGACAGAGTGATTTACCTTCCAGTACCTCAATACTATGTGACTTGTCACTGGCATGAACTCTTTGTAGATCATACTTTTTCAGTTAACACTGAAAGGTGTTTTAAGGTTGAACATGTATATTACCTGTCATAGTCCTGAATGACTGCTCCCACAGACTGGATTGCTTTCTCATACTCATTGGGACTGTTGGGATGGATGAAATGTAGAGACTGGTTTGTTCGGGGATCTCCATTGGAAGCAGTAAAATCAATGCAGACCTGGGTCAAATAAGAGGATTTTACATCATTTTGCACAATGTCCAGAAGTTAAAATCTCACTAAATATGATATTTATTTATTAAAAATAAAAAATAGGAGACATGAATATCTAATTTTGAGAGCAGTCTACAATTTTAAATTATCTTAGATTATTGGTTGCCATGGAAACAATTATCATTTTATTTCTCCCGTGGTCTCCATTTAAACATAACAATGATCACATCATAAGATGGCAAGACAAAAAGGGCCATAATCAATGTATTTATTGCACCAACTGATAAAATAAGAAGGTTGCTTTGAAAATAAGAAAGTATAGAAATTTGATAAAATTGGTTTCCATAGCAACCAATATTCTTTCAAAATGATTAATTTTGTATTTTCTGTGTGTGTGCTGATGACCTTCACATTCATGCCAAATATGATATTAATTTATTAAAAATCAAAGAAATAGGAGACATGAATATCTAATTTTGAGAGCAGTCTACAATTTTACATTATCTTTGATTATTTGATTATTACATTATCTTTGATCATTTTATTCTGCCATGGGCTCCATTTAAGTACAACAATGATCACATCATAAGATGGCAAGACTAAAAGGGCCATAATCAATGTATTTATCTCACCAATTGATGAATTATGTATGTCTCGTTGAAAAAAGTGCGGAAATTTGATTAAATTGGTTTCCATGGCAACCAATTTCCTTCATTTTTGTAAGTTATTGGTATGTGATAATGACCAACTCATTCATGCCAAATATCAAATTCTTTCACAAATAATACATGAACTTGGACACAAAAATATGTAATTGTGAGATAATTCTGAAACTTAGCTTGATACGTTATTAATGGTTGTCAACATTAGAATTTATATCATGGTCTCAATTTGTTTAAAGCATGAATATAGTATTATGTGACAGGACAAAAATTGTCAAAATCTATCCATTTGTGTCACCCTCAAACAGCTTCGGAAGGTCATATTTTGAAAAATGGCTAAAAATGCCCATATAACTGTTACCATGGCAACCAAGAAATATGTTAATTGGCTAATGACCTCTGACCAAAAGTATGTTATGGATTTGATGTGTTTGCAAAGTTAAAGAATTCTAATACATAAAATATTTTAAAATTTTTTTTGCTTTATGATGTTATGGAAAAAGTGGTAAGAAACAGCTGTCTTGGCCCCAAATATCATGTGATATTTCATATCGTATACACATAGATAATAAGAATTTTAACTTTTTCATTTCACATAGATTATCTTAATAAGAACAGATCATTCTTAGAAACTTGGATGGAAAAATGCACTAAATGTATACATACTGTGAAATTGATCTGGAGTCCTCCAAATATAAAATCCAGAAATGAGTAATCTTTAGTTACCTGTATGGAAAAATCTGATTTGTAAAAGGATTTAGCAACAACATTCAAAGCTCTCATCATAAATATATATAATAATAATACAGGTTTGGGTCATTAAAGAGAAATGAAAACTCTAATCCATGAGTCTTTCAAACAAGAAGTTCTAAGAGGAATACCGTAGTTGAAATTTATAAGTAACAAATTTATTTCACTATTTTTTTTCACTAATCTGTAATAATGGCCACATACCCTGCAAGATGTCAAAACTATAGTTCCTGAATTCCTATATGACGATTTTTTGGCCTTTTTCTTTGGGTTGATACAATCCCAAGACAACTGAAAAGAAAAAAAGTTTGAATATCAATATCAAGCAATACTGAGTAAAAATAATGGAATTTCTATTTCTATTGTGAGCAAAATACCACAGCTTTGATACAGTTCTAGGAGAGGGAGGCAACAATATGGTATTCAGGGGAAGGGAGGCAACAACATGGCATTCAGGGGGAGGAAGATAATAATATGGCATTCGGGAAGAGGGAGATAACAACATGGCATTCGGGGGGTGGAAGATAATATGGCATTCAGGGGGAGGGAGATAAGAATATGGCATTCAGGGGGAGGGAGGCAACAACATGGCATTCAGGGGGAGGGAGGCAACAACATGGCATTCAGGGGGAGGGAGATAATATGGCATTCGGGGGGAGGGAGATAACAACATGGCATTCGGGGGGAGGTAGATAATATGGCATTCAGGGGGAGGGAGATAAGAATATGGCATTGGGGGGAGGGAGATCACAACATGGCATTCAGGGGGGGAAGTAACATGACATTCAGGTAAAGGGAGGTAACAATATGACATTGAGGGAGAGTAAGGTAACAACATGGCATTCAGGAGGAGAGAGATAACATGACATTCAGGGGGGAAGTAACATTGTTCATTATGGCTAAAATAAAATAAAAATTAGTTGATACCCTTCTATATGTATTTTCTTTGATATCATATACTTTAAGGAAGATATCTTTTGAAATTCTGTTACCATAGCAACATATCAAATACATGGTCAAAGTTTCAGACACATAATAAATTTGAAATTTCATAGTACTTTGGGTGTAAGTTATAAACATAGGCATCAGAGATGCAACAACCCTCAGCCCTAGTAACTTACTGCACAACATTTGCTCCACACAATATTTGTGAACAAAACGTCACTGCACCAAGGCAAATTGATGCAGGGGTAAAAAAAAAACATAATAGTGCACATCTACTTTCTTTGATAGCTTATGAGTGTCAAGTATCATGAAACTTTCATCATTTACTCTAAAATTATAGAGATGATGGGCCTGTGACCTTGAAAAGCACGTGAAGGTCACCGTCCATCAAACTCATCTTGGGGTCTGTGGTCAAATGCTTATGTGTGTCAACTCTCATAAAGCTGCCATCATTTGTTCTCGAGTTATCACAATGATCGGGATTTCACATAATTGTCCCTGTGACCTTGAAAAGTAGGTGAAGGTTACCATTCATCAAACTCTGTTGGGGTCTTTACCAGATGCTTATGTGTGTCAAGCCTCATAAAGCTGCCATCATTTGTTCTCGAGTGATCACAATGATCGGGATTTCACATAATTGTCTGTGACCTTGAAAAGTAGGTCATGTTCCATAAAAAAAAGTTTGAGGTCTTCACCAGATGCTTATGTGTGTCAAATCTCATAAAGCTGCCATAATGTGTTATCGTGATGCTTGGGATTTCATAAAATTGTCCCTGTGACCTTGAAAAGAAGGTGAAGGTCACCGTCCATCATACTCGTCTGGGGTTTTTACCAGTTGCTTCTATGTGTCAAGTCTCAAAAAGCTGCCATCATTCGTTCTTGATTTATTGCAATGATGGGGATTTCATGATACAATTGACCCTGTGACCTTGAAAGTAAGTGAAGGTCATGTTCCATACGAAAATGTCTGAGATCTTCACCAGATGCTTATGTTTGTCAAATCTCTTTAAGCTGCCATCATTTGTTCTTGAGTTTTTGCGATTCTTGGGATTCTATGATCACATTTATAAGATTGGTCATGTGACCAACCCCAGTAGTGTTCCCAATTGCATTTCTATGAAGGAACCCAGCCCCATGGGTAAATATTTTGGAATAGCCCACCATTCCAAAAATGACATGAAAATTCAAATCATTGAATTTATCCACACAAAAAAAACACATTTGTTGGAAACTACCAAGTTTAGACACAAAAAAACTTCACTGGATGTACCAGTTGAAAACCGTTGATCCCCTGGGCATCAATTCCATGGAGAATGTAAGAGAGGCACTAGCCTGTATATAATTTTTTGCATTTTAACAGTCCCCGCATCTCCAAGATGAGAAGACTCATGCCTGGCACCATGAGATATTAATAACTACCTGATCACAGAGGTGAATGCACCTCAGTCACCGTAGTGACCCATCCAGGAAATTACCTGGCAGCCAGACCCATCTCCTGTAGGACCAAAACTGGGGGTGTGATACATCAATTTGGATGTTTCGACCCCAGGTGGTGTTGTTTTTAAAAAACAAAGAAATTGCACCCCGGACAACTTGTTGTCTTTTGACTTTTTCCCCCCATAAAAGCCAGACTTGGGACGGTCCCCGGGTCGATCGTCAACTTTGAATACCTCTTTACCGGCATTTGATATTCAGCAATTTTCTACTCACGAGCAGTAGAATAAATACCATAACAGCAGTACCAGACAAGTCAGCAACCGCGTGCTATGTAGAAGGTTGTTTACATTCTACCTCATTTGGATCTGTTTTGATCCTGCCTCCTTCAGGTACATCAAAATTTTCTTGTCTAGCGTCTGAATAGGCACCCTGAGTGAAGAAATGCGTCAGGCATCTATTTTTGACAGAAATTTTATAAGGTATCTTAGAAATACATATCATTATGAAGAAATTCCATTTCTAAATAATGTTTTGGTTTCCATGGCAACCAATGAGTTTCTCAGAAATAATGAAAAATTGACAAAACTTTAGGTTTAGTTCATCAGTGTTAATTTGAGCTGAAACAGCCCCATAAGGTAACATTTACTGGTTTTACTGATATTTCATGATTTAAGCAAGATATCTCAAGAAATATAGTTGCCATGGCAACAAAGCCATCAAATGGTCATATTCTCCTGAAATATTCTCCAGTTTGAATTCAGTTTCATATTAACAAAACAATTTTTCCAAACCTTTCAACTTCATTGAGTAGATATTTATATCTATAAATCATGGTTGCTATGGTAACATCTTGAAAGATCATTTAGTTAATATGAAGCTGCATTCAAACTGGTGAATATTTCAGGCAATATGACCTGTCAAGGTAATCTGGATACCCCATTTAAATCATGCAATACCACAATTTTTCATGCACTGCCCGGATTCTCAAAACTCCATGTCTGACCAACAAAATGATATCAAAAGCTAGTTGTTATACTTTGGGGACCACTCAATTCCTAAATTCTGGATCTGGCTCCCCCACTAATTATGGTTGACTGCTAAATATCTATTTATTAATATGACATGTTACCATGGCAACCATGATATCAAAGGATCTTTTATCATATGGGGCTGTTTCAGAGAGAATTAACATAGATAGGATGAAGTGAAACTATATTTGTCTCAATTTTTATTATTTCTGAGAAACTCATTGGTTGCCATGGAAACCATAACATTATTTTGAAATTGAATTTTCCCATAATAATATGTTTTTCTAAGACACCCTCAACCATACCAGAAAGAAATGAGCTGTGCATTTTTGTTTTGTTTTATAAGGTTAAAAGGGAATATTTTATGGGCCTGTGAATCTTGATAAATGTGCATTGTCATTGCATGTCCCCTGAGGATAACCATCATAGTGATATTGTTACCATGGTATCAAATCTGATATAAATATGTCTAAAAATGATTTTTCTGTTGTACATGTATAAGGGGTGGGAGAGCTCTGAACCAATTTGGGCATTAATCGAAACATATCTGGGTGGTATGACATCATACCATTGTTCTGAACCAATTCTGAACCAATCTGGGTGATTCTGTCATATAGCAAGTTTTTTACCTTTCACAAAAGGCATTAAAATCGCATTAAAAAATCATAACAAAATTTAACAAATTTCATTACAGTTGAGTGTATTGCAGTGTGTTGAATATGATGGTGTAAATTTTATATAAAATCTTTAACGTTTTTAAGGTAATATTTGTGTCCCCATGTTGGGAATTACTCCTCGTCATGCAATCTTAAATTGGGGCACATTCCTGTGCCAAAATCTCGTTATAAATCAATTTCAGACGATTATATGTGATCAGCATGTTATTTTCTTAAAAATTTGTTTATGATAGACGGTATATAAAGATTAAAGAATGCAACTTTTTCATTCTAGCTATTGTCCACCGTATGGTGATGTTCAGAAACCACTCAGATTTGCTGCAATTTAGTGCCCAGATGTGTTGCGAACGACCAGAATGACGTCATTTAGTGCCCAAATCAGTTGTGAGCATCCAGAATGACACGATTTGACCAGATTGGTTCAGATTTACTGCACAGATTGGTTCAGAGCTCTCCCATCCCTCTGTATTTGACTTAATGAATGTAATAAAGGACAGTTTTAAGCCAAATCATTGTTACCTGAACATTTTTCTCATTTTATGATATTTTGATAGGTTACCATGGCAACAGTTATCCTAAGATATCAATTGTCCTGTTGTTCTCATGTATTATGACAAAAGACAGGTGTTGGCAGTCAGGATCGAGCCGCCCTTCAACGGGCGATTGCCTTTGCATTTTGCCTCGTTTTGAACTACGTAGATACCATTCATGAATTTGGTTGCTAAGTGTTTGCAAAAATGTGCGGACGCTTCAGAAAACAGCTTTGACTCGTCTGTACCATTGAAACCAATGGACAAAATCATGGGACCTTGCCTTACTGGAGGTTGTCAATCGACACTGCTACACTTTTTAATTACACATAGCACCACTTACACATTCATAGTGTACAGAGATAACAGTCTATATTTCCACATGCACTCATCAAAATTGTGAAAATATGCGTGCCTCAAAAGTGTAGCAGTGTTGATTGACAGCCTCCAGCAAGGCAAGGTCCGATCTGTCAAGTGCTCCTGTTTGACCCCAAATGAATTTTTAATGGTAAAGTCATCCAGTAGTAAATAATAGTGTAATAAAACTCTCAGTCTTGACAGATTTTCAAAATCTTTTTGCCTTTGTGAAATGAATTGAATGAAAAAAAAAACCTTGTTTAGACGCTGATCAGTTATATTGAAAATGGTGTGACGTCAGATTTAAAAGAAAATGTTCCATCTGGCGGAAAAAGCAGGAGCTCCATTCTGACTGTTGGGATAAAAATAATTTTAAGTTCAAAAACCTACACTGTAATAAAAGAGCAAAACTCATATGTCGACCCACCATGGTGGCAAAGTTAAAATTGACTGCATATGCTCTGGTTCAATCAGGCTTTTGGTTAAAAGATAACAATGGGTCATAACAATCTGTTCTTGAGAAAAACCACCAAGTACTGCACAATTCCTCCAGTATTAGGGCATAAATATATGACATACTGTGCAATATCGAAGTAATCCATCAAAGTTCTCCTTTTATCAACCAGAAATTATAATGATACAAAATATCTCCTGTGACCTTGAGAAATAAGTGAAGGTCATCCTTAGCAAGGGATTTGGAGGATACATACTAGTACTTAATATGTCCAATATCAAAGCCAAAATCCGAATAGTTCTCAACAAATCATCCTGAAACCAGCAAGTACTGCATAGACACAGAACTGCTCATGTGACCTCGAGAACTAGGTCAAGGTCAATCATATGCAATCCTATGCAAGGTATATACATGTAGGACTTACATAATCCTGTGCAATATCAAAGTAATCCACTAAACGGTTCTCCTTTTATCATCCGGAAACCATGATTATACAAAACATCTCCTGTGACCTTGAACAATCAGTCAAGGTCATTCATCAGCAATCCCATACAAGGGAGTTGGGGAGACACATAATCTTGTGTGATATCAAAGCCAAATACCAAATAGTTTTCAACATATCATCCGGAAACCAGCAAGTAGTGCAGAGAAACAAAATTGCTCCTGTGACCTTGAGAGCTGGGTCAAGGTCAACCATATGCAATCCCATACAAGGTATATAGGACTTACATAATCCTGTGTAATATCGAAGTAATCTATTAAACGGTTCTCCTTTTATCATCCGGAAACCAAGATTATACAAAACATCTCCTGTGACCTTGAGAAATCGGTCAAGGTCATACATCAACAATCCGATACAAGGGAGTTGGGGGACACATAAACATGTGTGATATCAAAGCCAAATACCAAATAGTTCTCAACATATCATCCGGAAACCAGCAAGTACTGCAGAGAAACAAAATTGCTCCTGTGACCTTGAGATCAGGGTCAAGGTCAACTATATGCAATCACATACAAGGTATATAGGACTTACAAAATCTTGTGTAATATGGAAGTAATCTATTAAACGGTTCTCCTTTTATCATCCGGAAACCAAGATTATACAAAACATCTCCTGTGACCTTGAGAAATCGGTCAAGGTCATACATCAGCAATCCCGTACAAGGGAGTTGGGGGACACATAATCATGTGTGATATCAAAGCCAAATACCAAATAGTTCTCAACATATCATCCGGAAAAGAGGCCACGGGCCGTGGCGCAGTTGGTTAGAGCGCCAGCTTATTAGCACCAGTTCCTCTGTGGTGATCCAAAGGTCGTGGGTTCGAACCCTGGCCGTGCCAAGATTGAACTCATGATACATTTTCCCATATGAGCTGAGGCCCGTGCCTAAAGGGTTAACCCGTTGTCCTTGTAAATCTGTGACCGGGTGGGTTGTCATGTCAAGGACTTGCGACATGACAATTCAGTGAGGCAGCACTATAGGTCTCATCACGAAATGACTGAAATAATGTTGAAAGTGATGTAAAACCCAAAACAAACAAACAAACAAAAATCATCCGGAAACCAGCAAGTACTGCACAGACACAAAATTGCTCCTGTGACCTTGAGACCAAGTTGAAATACACAAATACAAGACTTTCAAACAATTTGAATTCTATAAAGTTCTTGATTGTATCGATTGAATGCTAGTTTCATTATTGCACATTAAATAGTTTTTTGACTTGGGCACTAGAGTTTGGGAAGCTTTAGCCATGAAGAGTAATAAAACTAGAGACCAAAAATGGAAACAAAGGATCTCTTTTAACAAATATTATTAAAATTTTAAATAATAATAATAATATATAATAAAAAAAAATACATTCACAAACTTAAAGTAAGTTTGCTTCTAACCTTGAGGATTATGTATAAACAATGTTTACAGAGGGCATAAAAAACTAAAGTCATACTCCAATTTCCATAGTAGCTAAAATCAAGCTACTATCTCCATGTGTATTTCAATCTGCCACAATGTATACAGCACTATGTTAACCAAAATAGGTTCAACACCCCCCTGCCTCTCATTGATACCCCAAAGTTGCATTAAAAATAGCTATGGTCATAGCCATGGCAATTAAATGAATTAATAGCCTGGCCTTGCATTTTAATGAGAATAATAATCACTTTCTTTCTGCAGTAGTAAAGTGATCAGTGGCAGATTAATACTCTTGTACCTGGTCAAATGTACATTTGCTTTGATATTGTGAGTGAACCTAAAAGATTGACTTTATTTTGAAATAATCTATATAATATTTCTGTACTAGTAAGACTTACATATCCAATTTGAAAAAAACTTACATCTAAAACTTACATGGTTACACCTCTGGTAAATCAAAAAGACATGGTCAATATTCTATCTTCATACCTTTTGTTTCTTTTTATTTTCTTATCCAACAATGACTCATTGCTTAGGTTTCTAAATAATGAAATGACATAACACATAAAGACATCTTTATGTGTTCTTGGTACATCTGATACAGCGCCACGGCCCTATTCAAGCTAATGCAAACTTCTATCTATTCACTTAGGGGCGATCCATTTGATTTTTGTGGGGTGGGGTGGGAGATTTTGGAGAAAAAAATTTATTCACCCACCCCATCCCAGAAAAAAAATTTATTCATTCACCCTACCAAAGAAAAAAAAATTATTCATCCACCCTACCAAAGAAAAAAAATTTATTCATCCAGTACTGCTGTCCCACCCCACCCCACAAAAATCAAATGGATTGCCCCTAACAAGAAAAAAAATTTATTCACCCACCCCACACCAGAAAAAAAAATTATTCACCCACCCCACACCAGAAAAAAAAATTATTCATCCACCCTACCAAAGAAAAAAAATTTATTCATCCAGTACTGCTGTCCCACCCCACCCCACAAAAATCAAATGGATCGCCCCTTAAACTGTGTAAATCTGTGATTGTGTGTGAACACTGAGTGGGACAGGAAAGGATAAAGCTGCCTCAAGTGAACATGTAACCTCTGAAAATCAATACTACAATTGCATATCATAAACCAACAAGCATAAGCATAACATTGGGATATTGTCTCTCTTTTGATTTACTGGAAAAAAGATAAATAGCATAGATATGATGAGTTTATCATGCACACTGAAAGAGCCGTATATCATGTTTGGCCACTCAGAGGGACATAACTTAAATGTAGGTCAACTATGCCAGCCTAACAACCTCCTGATATACTAAGATCAGCCCCATGACACCACCATCTTGTGAATATCATATCCCAAAATATATTCAGAACACTCACAATATTAAAATATATTTTTTCCTAAACTAGCACTAACCCCGATTTATAAAGACACAACTGATCCAGTGAAATGTGTTTTCCACTGCCAATCTATTTTTACATACAGATGGGATAGTCACTTTGTAGACTGGCTACTTGTCATAGGGCTGTGTGTGTGCCGCCCATCCATCAAGCATACACAGTGTCACATCCCAACCGCAGGCATCATCGTATGTGCATTGTTAACATTGAACTCCACAATACACATATACACACAACCACAACAGCAGGTAAGAACTGTGCTTATGTTAGAAATGATCAATATGTAAACTAGTGCATTTACCATCTGTTTGGTAACAGCATACAACATACACTGACAACCAAGAAATATAACTTTACAACTTTCTTTTCACAGTTTGTACAATAATATATTCAAACATGTGCCAAGTTGTAATTTTTACTCAGGATGTAGTATCATGAACTGTATAGATATTTAGACAGATAAACAGTGTGAAAGTTTTGCATAATTTTAAGGAAATTTTAAGGAATTTGAATACTATTCTCTTTTGCATCAGCATCACTGTCATAACACCCTTTGCAATCATGTGATTATTTTGGCGTGATTGTAAAACTGCCATGTCTCCTTAGTAGACTGGGCATGGCTTGTTCGTCAGAGCCTGATATACATGACTTCATGCTCGATGATGTGACTTCTAAATCTATGCCATGCAATATGAAATGACTCTCAGTGGTATCTATATAATGTGATAGGCTGTGTGACTGAATATTTATTGAGCAGTCAAATTGAACACTGGTATGGATTATAAACTTAAGGCCAGTTATCAGAGAGAGTAAAGTCTAGCATTGCTGGGTACATACATGTAACTTTGAAAAAAAATATACATTTATATATTGAGACATACCCTAAGTGATTGTGTTTGGTTCTCATATTCCAAAGAAAATCATAAAATATTTGTAAACTGGTGTAAACTATGGATATGGAGATGCACTTGACGAAGTGGTGCTCCCCTTCCATGCCAGACATAACCACCCTCTCACTTTTTTGAAGTGTGATCCACTGAGTGCCTGACACCATACATAATATATAGAAACATAGTAACTCAAATAAAGAATTATAGCACACCATTTAATACGATCTGTATTTTGGCTGTCAGATTTCTATGCATTAATAGGATTTCAAGTTGATGCCAGCTTTACCAACCAACTAGCAGAGGAATGTGATTCTAATGTGATACAAAGGTCTGAGGTCTTTATTTGCATTGACTAACAAAATTACTCATAGCCTGCACACATGACACATAACACAGCAAACAGTATACAACGTAACTCCTGATGCATGGATAGACACTGGGACTAACCTTCCAGTGCCTGACTTACTGAGTTACTGATAAACACAGTAGATTTGTGTAGTCTGGCATTATGTAATAGTGATATGATGTGCAAACTATCACCACCCTGTAAGCCTGCCTTGCTTAGTGTACACTGCAGATAAGCCTTGTATACTCAAATATCTCTTCTGATGTTAATATTTGAGAAAATAGATTCAATCTAAAACAAATCCAACAAGTTACTGTTACTGGAGAGAATATTACCTGTATTGGTGTTTAACTATTTATGATTTTCAAAATGCTATTAAATATACAGCATATTGCTAGATGTCCCACCCTGTGTAAAACTTTGGCACGAAAGACGTTGCCACCATTGTGGAAAACATTTTGTGGTGATATATTAAACAATTCTGTGTTTCATCATTTTTCTGCAAATATTCTTCTATGCGTGCTTATCATTATATAAATATGTAAATCATTCATATGTCTGAGAAAATCTTTCTTGTTTAAGGATATTAGTGAAAGTAACTCTAAACAAATCTATGGATTGCGTAGAATACAGAGTAGGTATGAATAATGTTTAATTTTGTATGAAAAAAGAAGTATAAACAAGATATATCATTAAAATAAAACCCTGAATTCTGGTAAGCCAAGTTCCAGATATTTACAAACATATCAGGAATTATCTGTTTCACAGTTTATACCTGGAAACTATTATGATGATTGATTCACCTGATAAGAGGTAGGGCTCCTCATGAACTTTGTTTTCTGCATATAGTTACTATTATTCAAATATCTTCCACATTTGCAAAAAGCAATTAAATTCTATATGCTCTGATGTGCAGGTCACTCAAATAAAATCCTAATATGAAGATTTCATTTTTTTTCATATTTTCATATTACTTTTTCTTACATTATTTTATACTGACCTGATGTAAACTTCTAAGAAATTAACCATTCAACTGAAAAAATTAATAAGTATGCTTGTGGCCAAGAATCTTAGAAATAAATTTCAATCTATGCTTGACAGAAAGATTTTATTCTCATGAAAAAGTCAAATTTACCAAACAGATGATGAATGAAAGTAACTTCATTGTCACAATAGCCTTGATTTTCATATCAAGCTTAAGCACAAAATATTAATGAAAGAAAAGAAGTTATGAGAATCTTTGAAATGTCCAATATTGGCTAAAATATGACAATTCTTCCAATTACAGAAACTAACTGAAGATGGGTCAAGGTGAGGGTCTAGGTGAAGGTCGTGGCACGGGAGGAGCAGGGATCCTGTGGGCCATTCTCTGGTTCTTGGGACTCATCTTCGTGGGATGGCCAGTCGGCTTTTTCATTGCATGGCTGTACATCTTTTTGTTGCCATTCGGAGCATGTATTGATCCAGTGAAGGATGTATGTGATGCTCTACTCAAGATCGTACAGTTTCCATTCACATTTGCTCAGAATATGGTGAACCAGAAGCCATGCTGTTCATAAACATACTCAATGACATTTTAACCATATGCCAGACAAGTGTGGAATCTTAATGTCAGAGGCATGACATTGAACATCAATAAATATATATCTAATATTAGTTTTCACTGTGTTATCTGCAATACCCTGAATATCATAGTGGTATCCAGGTCATCAATGACTAATTGCCTGTGGTAAAAAGGCAGAACCCTTCATCTGCCTGGAAATACTATGCAATCATCTTTTTCTTTACCTTTTCATCCAATGATAATGATTTCCTGATTATCAAACGTGAGACATTACATGCCACTCAGGTGGCACCAAGAACATGAATTGTGTGGGAGTGAATATGGACAACTGTTCTTGTGTATTGGTGGAACCACCACATGGCACATGCCCCTTTATATTTAAGCATCTGTATTCCCCCTACCCCAAAAAGTTGTTGTTTGTGTGGTTAAGTACATTCACACAAAATCCAGTTTTAAAATATATGTTGGGGCAAAATTAATTCTCAGTCACTGCAGTGGGGCATATTCTTCATAAAAACCAGGCAGCAGACCATAAACACATATTCCTAGATTTATCACTCAAGTAATTGTAAACTTTATGGATAATATCGAAGCAACAATTTTATACACAATACACAATACAGTAATTTTTGTACTCTATATTTTGTTATATTCAATTTTAGTCATGACTATTAATCAGTTTTATAGGATTATAATTTCATAAGATATCAATGTTTTTTTAAGATGTTCATGATACACCCTACAGCCTGTTTTATATTATTCTGTGTGAATCATTTTGATTATTGTACAAGAGAATTATCTTTTTAATAAATAGCTTAGAACTATTGCAGTTTTTCTTTACATAAAGTTCATTCTTAAAAGAGAAACAACGTTCATAGGAGAAACGATTACCGTATTTACTCGTGTATAAGTCGAGGTTTTTTTCCAAAAAATCTTATTTAATGTTTAGGGGGTCGCCTTATACACGAGAGCAACCTGTGGACGAGGATTTACGCCAAAAAATTACGACACTATGAGTTTTCATAACGAACATTCTTATTTTCGAAATAACGAATATCGGACATAGCGGGTCGGTTTAACAGTCTTATACTCGAGTAATTACGGTAAAACGTAAATACGATGTTCATATTTTCGAAATAACGAATATCAGACGCAGCAGATTGATTTTAATTGCATTTTAAATGATAAAGAAAGGTATTTACCCAATATTATTGGTCTATTATTTCCAAACGCTTTGTTTTGACTTTGTTCTCACTGATTCCAATTATCAGCGTTCAGTTTTGCAATACGTCTTTGTTTCCACTGCTTTGAGTCGTGTCTTCCCTTTTTGACAGAAATACTTTCACACGTGGATCGATTTTAATTGCGTTTTAAATGATAAATAAAGGTATTTACCCAATATTAAAGGTATTTATCACAAATTATTTTTCGCAAGAATTTCTCCACGATGTAGAACGTAATACGATGTACGTGACGTCCTTAATCTTAGCGTCAAAACCAACACGTGGGAGAATATTTCTTTGTGTATTATAAAGCCAATGATATTCATTATATCGCTTTTAATTATTATTGTTTATATCGATCTTAGCATCAAAACAAAGCGTGTTAATACACAAAGAAATATTCAACCACGTGTAGACAGTAGTCCGCCTGTCCGATATTTGCTTTCACGCTAGTATTGCGTAATGCATGTTAAATGAATGGATGGTTTTGTTCTGTTCTTGACCTGCAAAGCGAATTTGTGATAATATTGGGTAAATACCTTTATATATCATTTAAAACATATTATTTCGAAATGCTTTGTTTTGACTTTGTTCTCACTGATTTCAATTATCAGCGTTCACAGTTTTGCATTTCGTCTTTGTTTCCACTGCTTTGAGTCGTGTCTTCCCTGTTGACAGAAATGCTTTCACACGTCCATCGATTTTAATTGCGTTCTAAATGATAAATAAAGGTATATACATAATATTATCACAAATTACGTTTTGCAGGTCGAGAACAGAACAAAACCATCCATTATTGCGCAATATATTAACAATCGTTTTCGCGCTAAAAACAAGAGCCACTTGCCGTCACTTCCGCCTTTCAAAATTGCGACCACGTGTTGCTTTGAGTCGTGTCTTCCCTTCTTGACAAATGCCTTCACACGTGGATCGATTTTAATTGCGTTTTAAATGATAAATAAACATTAACATAAAATATGCCTTGCAGGTCGAGAACAGAACAAAACCATTCATCCATTTAAATGCATTACGCAATATGAGGTCGTCATTTTAAAAAGCGGGAGTGACGGGGACAAGCTCTTATTTTTGGCGCGAAAACAAATGGAGTGTATCAACTCGCATTGAAAAATTTAATATATTGCGCAACGATGGATCCCTGGCTTCTCTTCGTGTTGCCGCTCATCAAATTTACCGTGTTCCGCACATCGAAAACGTAACACGATGTACGTGACGTCCTTGATAATTGGAATCAGTGAGAACAAAGTCAAAACAAAGTGTTTCGAAATAATATTGGGTAAATACCTTTATTTATCGTTTAAAATGCAATTAAAATCGACCCGCTACGTCTGATATCCGTTATTTCGAAAATACGAACATCGTATTTACATTTTACCGTATTTACTCGTGTATAAGACTGCTAAGATCTTATATCGTAAGCATATTTAAGTTTCACTTTTAAAATGACCGCCAAGCTTCAGCTGAAGCTTGAATGGTAGCAGAGCCGATATCTCAAGAAAAACCAACTCGTCTTATATTCGGAAATTGGTTTTTTTCAAGAAAAATAACCTCAATTTTGGGGGGTCGACTTATACACGAGTCGACTTATACACGAGTAAATACGGTACTCGCAAAGTTTGGTTGACAATAAGGCCAGCAAGGCTATGATATCTGTCAGTCCTGCTGGAATCATGCTGGTACTAGTCAACATTGTGAAATACATTGCTGTGTGTTGTTGACCTTAATCTGTGATCTATTCATATGAGATCACAGATTAGGTATAAAACACGGACAAATTTACATGTCATTTTATCATAGATTAATTGAACATTCAACTGTTGCCATCCCTTATGAACTTATTTATGTGGTGAGGGTCCATACAGAGATGGAATAAAGTTCAGATTTGTACCAACACAATTAGTTGTGTGGCTCTTATCAATGCTCATCTTGCATATATGAATAATGAATAATGAGCAGATTGCTTGGAAATAATTGCTCACTATGGCAGCCCCTTTTATTGAGGGAGGACACTGTAACTCAGTCAAATGGAACATAAGCAAGTGTCAAATTCTGAAACACAAATACATGCCTCAAACTTGATGGCATCCATCATCTCTGGCAAGTACCCCACTAATAGTTCTTAATCCTAAATGAAAATTTATTAGTTTTTTTTTAATAGAAAAATCTCATGAAAATTTAACAGGTTTTTTTAATGGAAAAATCTCATGAATAATAACAATAAGTTTTATTTCATTGAAGGAGACCCTGGACAAAAAGCATTGCACTAGAACAAGATTTTAATTTTGCAATCTTCAATCTTTTGCAATTCCTTAAAGGGTAACTTTCACTTCCCTGATACACCTTTGTGGTATGATGGAGAATCATAACGCACATCGAACTGTGGCTCTGTTAGGATGACAGCACAAGGGAAACATGTTTTTTGGGAGAAGAATAGCTCTTTTACATGCACATGCTGAAAAAAAAAGAATGACGTCATCGTGGGGCAATTACCTACTTACATAACTAATTAGTAAACAAAAGACAATGCCACAAAAAATAGCGGTGTCACAATTTCCGGCCTTAGATTTGACACATGATAGAATGGTTATGTGCATCGGAAAGAGCATGAAAAATGTGGCATTTTGGTTTGAACAGCATGACAATCGGACCAGTATTAACAAAGTGACAAGTTTTATAAAAAATGAGGATTATTGCAGTTTGAGTTGCACATGCATTAAGTCCCCCATGATGATGTCACTGACTGCAATAAATGATCATATTTTATAGGGGTTGCAAGATGAGTTTTAAATGTTGGTTTATGTTTCCATGGTTACTGATATAATTATTTTGTTTATCAATTTCAATGTATTTACACATATATGATCATTTAATAGTGTAATTTATATAATTTATTTTACTAGAAAGTATCTCTTTAATACTAAATACATTACACTAGTTGATATCTGACCTAATAACATGAGTCTTTTCCTCTGTGCTGAAGGCTATTATGTGCACTTATACTCTGATCTCTGATCTAATTCATAGACCCTATTCAATATCAAGACCCCTGCCCCATCCCCATGCCAGTGGCCTAAACACAGATTACAACATAATCTACTGTATGCCTTTTATAACACACATATCGTAATTTCTTCCCAGATTGTTGGCGTCATTGTACATTAAGTTTACATGGAGGGGGACACACTGTGTGAGCTTCTGCTTAAATGCCTTTACTTCATACAGCACTCAATACCAACAGCAGTTAAGTCAGAGGTTAGTTGTAGCACTGGTTCATAAGTAGGTCAATAACAAACATAACCCTATGGGTTGATAGCTCTGCTGACTTGAATGAAAACACATGAACTGAGATAAAATGCAATAAGCAATCAAGTTATGATTTTCCATACAAGATCCCAATTCAGTTTTGATGAGATATTCATTAATATTTTTTAAATCATTATCATGTTACCAATGCAATATTTCATGCACAAAATTTGTGCTTTTTTTCAAAAATCTAATAGCTATCAGTAAGTTGTCAAGGAGGCTGCCATTTTGAATAACATAGCCAATGAGAATCAAGATAACAAGTTGGGGCCAAATTTGATATGTAACATGCATTTTGATTGGTCAAAATCATTATCTGCTCAATTCTGCTCTTGAAAAGGATTTAAATGATCATTTAGGAAGAAATGTTAAAAACATTACAAAAAAGCAATGATATGCAGAGCTCAAAGGCCATTGATATATGTTTATTCGCTTTTGATGGTTGTGAGATTTTGCATGTATACAAATTTTGAATTGAAGGTCAATGTGTCAAGGTCAAAGGTCACATGACTAAGAAATTATAAAGAGGCACAGCTATGACCTTAGACATTTCTGTATACCAAGTTTTAATTTCCTCTAATAAGTGGTTGCAAAGATATGCTCCGTACAAAATTTGTGACCTCGAGGTCACTGCACTAAGGTCATTGGTGATATCACTAAGATTTGAAGGAATCTGAACCTTCACCTCAATATCTACCTCTGTATAAAACTTGAAACATATATTACTGGTAGTTATGGAGAAGATTTTTTTTAAACATAGTGTTGATACAAAACAGATATTTAGTATTTCCACTTTATCGTTCATGAGCTATGGCCTGCACAATAATACAAAGGTCAAAGTCACAGAATCAAGGTCAAAGGTCAAATCTGTATAAAATGTATATGGTGTTTGAAAGAGTGTTGATATATAGCAGATATGAACTAGATTTCATTCACTTTTAATGCTTGAGATGTTGCATGTTCACAAATTTTGAATTCAAGGTCAATGTGTCAAGGTCAAAGGTCACATGACTAAGAAAGTATGACGAGGCACGGCTATGACGTAAGACATTTCTGTATACCAACATTCAATTTCTTCTTGTAAGTGATTGCTGAGATATGCTCCTTACAAAATTTGTGACATCAAGGTCACTGCACTAAGGTCAATGGCGACATCACTGAGAATTGAAGGAATCTAAATCTTCAACTCTCTATCTAGCTCTGTATAAAATAGTGTTGGTATATAAAAGATATGAAGTGCATTTAATTCACTTCTAATGGTTATGATGTGGCATGTTCACAAATTTTTAATTCAAGGTCAATGTGTCAAGGTCAAAGGTCACATGACTAAGAAAGTATGATGAGGCACGGCTATGACCTAAAACATTTCTGTATACCAGGTTTTAATTTCTTCTTATAAGTAGTTGCTGAGATATACTCCTTACAAAATTTGTGACATCAAGGTCACTGCATTAAGGTCAATGGTGACATCACTAAGATTTGAAGGAATCTTAATCTTCAACTCTCTATCTACCTCTGTATTAAATATGAAACAAATATTACTGGTAGTTTTGGAGGAGAAGATTCTTAAACATAGTGTTAGTATATAACAACCATCACTTCTGATGGTTGTGATGTGGCATGTTCACAAATTTTGAATTAAATGTCAATGTCAAGGTCAAAGGTCACATAACTAAAATTGTATGACAAGGCATAGCTTTAACATAAGACATTTTTGCATACCAAGCTTTAATATCCTGTAATAAGTAGTTGCTGAGATATACTCCTTACAAAATTTGTGACATCAAGGTCACTGCATTAAGGTCAATGGTGACATCACTAAGATTTGAAGGAATCTGAATCATCAACTCTCTATCTACCTCTGTAATAAATATGAAACAAATATCACTGGTAGTTTTGGAGAAGATTTTTAAACATAGTGTTAGTATATAACAGATATGAAGTGTTTTTTATTCACTTCTGATGGTTGTGATGTGGCATGTTCACAAATTTTGAATTCAAGGTCAATGTGTCAAGGTCAAAGGTCACATGACTAAGAAAGTATGATGAGGCACGGCTTTGACCTAAGACAATTCTGCATACCAAGATTTAATTTCTTCTTGTAAGTGGTTGCTGAGATATGCTCCTTACAAAATTTGTGACATCAAGGTCACTGCACTAAGGTCAATTGTGACATCACTAAGATTTGAAGGAATCTGAATCTTCAACTCTCTATCTACCTCTGTGTTAAAAATGAAACAAATATTACTAGTACTTTTGGAGGAGAAGATTTTTAAACATATAACAGATATGAAGTGTTTTTTATTCACTTCTGATGGTTGTGATGTGGCATGTTCACAAATTTGAATTCAAGGTCAATGCATCAAGGTCAAAGGTCACATGACTAAAATTGTATGACAAGGCACAGCTTTAACATAAGACATTTCTGCATACCAAGTTTTAATATCCTGTAATAAGTGGTTGCTGAGATATGCTCAGTACAAAATATGTGACCTCAAGGTCACTGCACTAAGGTCAATGGTGACATCACTAAGATTTGAAGGAATCTGAATCTTCACCTATATATCTACCTCTATATAAAATATCAAAGATGTAGTACTGGTAGTTTTGGAGGAGAAGATTTTTAAAGAAATGTTGACAGACGGACGGACAGACGGACAGACATTTCCCCCCCTCCTAAAGCTCTGCAAGCTAAAGTCTCAGCAGAGCTAAAAATACAGACTATAGAGTGATGTGTCATGCCTCAGTCACATTTGCATCGGGCGCCGGCCGGGAAGGAAGAGTTGGCCAACTTCCCAGTCTGCCGGGTGCCGGGGAGTTTATCAGCAACAATCTGAGAGATGCCGTAGCTGTGGTCACATTATTAAAGGGCACCGCACGGCATGTGCAAGATTGAATGGCGCAGACGTCTGTAGGATATCCTAAAGACGTCTAGATCATTGACAGATGTCTGTAGGATATCCTAAAGACGTTTAGATCATATGATAGACGTCTGGAGGACATCCTAAAGACGTCTATTTCATATCATACGGAGCCTGTTGGATCATCTGACAATGGCCTGTGAACACATGAATAAAAAAATCCTATTTTCACCGCACAATGCCACCGGCAGCCCTAAGATAATCTGCTGATGTGCCTGTGGGTCATATTGCTGATAAGACATCGGGGAAACACCTGCAACTTTTATGTTGCAGCTAACAGTTCCCGATGACCCGCCTGACGTCTTAAGGATGCCCAATTGTGGCAGATGATCTCCCTGCATGGCAATCTGAACTGCCTGCCGATTTTGTAAAAAATACCCATCGGCCTGGCATCTTTACTGAAATTGGCACAAATGTGACTAAGGATCTGATTGCCCAACTCAGTCACAGTTGGCAGCAAGCCAAAATGATGATTTTCCTCACCCCCTCCAAGTCAAATGATCAAAGAATCATGCCCCCCTCCAATGATGAACCCACCCTCTCCCCTCCAAGCCAAATCATCAAAGAATCATGAAAACTTGTGAATTCCGATCTAGATACTTTTTAGGGTATGTTATATTTTTTCCATAAAACAATCAACAAATTAAACATTTTACAAGCCTCAAATCTATACCTTAAAATAAGCCAAGCGTGATTAATTTTCTACCTGTTAAAACGGCCGGTTTTTGTCACAATGTACTGTAGTAAACAATGATACTGAGTTACTGGTACATATATTTTTTTATTTATTCAAACACATTTCTATCGTAATTTGCAATTAATGTATAACTTGTTTCTGATTGGCTAGTACTACTAGTACTATAGTCCCTGTAACCACCAACAAAAGATGATTACAAGATCAGAAAATTTGACCTTATAACATGAAAAGTCTTCTTTTCATGTTTTGTATGTGTTCATATTGATGAAATTTAAATTGCTCATCCACAACTGGTGAAGATTTCCTTCCCCATTAATTGAGTCAATGTGACACATTGTGAACAATCTGCAGTGATATGGCACAGTACCTTCTCAATCACTGATGATATTGGCTCTCTGAAACAATACTGACATGTTCCATAGGCCCCCTGCCAATCTCTCCAACCAATGATTAAATATATAGTTCTGGTTCTGGTACTTTTCAATTGGGGGGGGGGAACAACATGAAGATCGGCAATCGGCCTACTGTTCAAATCTTGTGATCACCGAGCCTAGAAAGTGCCAATCAGAAACATGATATATAGTAGAGCCCAAAGTGTACACTCTCCATGAAGCATGCTTTAGTAAAACTTTTTTGTACCTGAAGGGGGCAACACTTTATCTCATGCATCTGCATGTATCAGTGTCTCACAAACTCAAGCTTTAACAAGGACGCAGCTTTAACAGGGATTAAATGAGAATGTCAAATGATATCCTGAAATATTTTAGAACTGAAAATTTATTTTTGCCCAAAAAATTCTTCGAAGTCTTATATCCAGAGAAACATGATAAAATTTGAAATGATCCCTCAATATTAGTAAGACATTTGTTTTCTAACAACAGCGGATAAAAGTATCCAGAATTTATTTTTTATAGATGACTTGTTATAGCAAGAAATAACTTGCTAAATATCAACATACCAATGAATCACTATCTTAACATTAATAGCTATCATCACCAATATGAAGGGATCATCTGACAGCCATAAATGTATTTGCCTGACTCATGGACGAGCCTTTTGGATGTATCTGCATACATACTTCTGTATATTCTGAATAGATAAAAGCTAGACCATATCCCTGTTGCTAGATAGATATACAGAGTCTTTGAAAACCTGATGTGAACTGAAGAACACCTCCCTCCCAATGCTGAACTGTCTCAGAAAATCAGACAATACAAAAAATTATCCTCACCCAGTGATAGTGTCTGGAATTTCTAAATTTACCTCTGTGTCGATTGCTTTAATCATTTCTGTGCCAGATGTAGCAAATGTTCCAATAAAGTCATGAGACCCATCACTGTCATAATCGTAACATTCCACCTACATGTAAAAAAAAGGAAATCAGTATTAAGAGAAATATCATAATTACCTCAAGATCAATAGCTGATTTCATTTGCTCAACTGATGTCAAACTTTCGCCAATCAAGTCGTGGTCATCACTTTCATCATAATCAAAAGTAGCAATCTGCAATTACAGATATCACTAGTAAAGCTGTCATCTTTACACGATTCTTCTTATCATTTCAAACATAAGCCAATGGCTTTAGATAATTGATAATTATAACTGCTTAAGTTTTTGTTCCAGGAAAGCTTTTTCCAAAGTCATTATGCTTATAAGCAATAGGTCTGGCATCAGGGGTGGGAGTTCTTTACTTCTCTTAAAAGGCATAATAATTGTTTTAAAATCAGTTTTAAATTTCAGTTAAGTATGTAACAGTGTCTTGTTAATGATAGTATAAATTTATGATAGTTATTACTGCTCCTTATGCATATCCTGTTGTTAAAATTTGGCAAAATTCTATTTAATAACAGCCTCCAAAATGGTGTTATTTGTCCAGATTGGTTCAGATGTACTGCACAGAAAGGTTCAGAGCTCTCCCACCCCTGGGTATTTTCCAACTTGACAAAAAGGTCAGAGAGGGGTCAAGGTTGAACTCATCCAGGACATTTCCCCACATGAACACACACACACATACAGACACACACACATGCACACAGATAGGCTCACCTTTATTTGCCTGCTTAAATCACCAGCACACAGCTTCTGTGCCTTTATCAAGAATGGTCGCCATGTTGGGTTCAAGTTGTTTTTCACTACCTTTTGATCAGAAAACATCAAAATATCAATAAACTAAAAAGTTGTGCAGACAGCTTCCTTTAAAAT
Organism: Amphiduros pacificus; assembly: GCA_949316495.1. Lineage (NCBI taxonomy): Eukaryota > Metazoa > Annelida > Polychaeta > Phyllodocida > Hesionidae > Amphiduros > Amphiduros pacificus. The sequence goes on from OX439001.1 coordinate 31,216,833, forward strand.
TACCGCTTACAATAAATGTGAATTCTGAAATACTGTCATGCATATCAACCTTTTTGATCTGCCGATATCTTTGAAGTTGCATAGCTTTAGGAATGGATAAAATGTTTGTCTGTCTGTCCGTCCGTCTGTCAACATTTCTTTAAAAATCCTCTTCTCCAAAACTACCAGGAATATATGTTTCATATTTTAGAGGTTAATATAGAGGTGAAGATTCAGAATCCTTCAAATCTTAATGATGTCACCATTGACCTTTGTGCAGGGACCTTGAGGTAACAAATTTTGTATGGAGCATATCTCTTGAATACAGAATACAGAAATGTCTTAGAAAGGTCATAGCTGTGCCTCGTCATACTTTTTTCACCTTGACACAATGACCTTGAATTCAAAATTTGTGTACATGCAACATCTCAAATATAAGCTGTGTTTCCATATGTGCAGTTCATTATGCAGAGCGTCATGTGGTGTTCACATGTATGTGTCAGTTTTGTAATGTTTTCACGGTCAAATTTCCAATTTGGTGCCATAATTAGACTTGCAACCTATGGGAAATTTATGCATCACTCTGTGCATCAGATTTTCATTCGCTACCCTATGTGAAAGGCTATCCGTCAATATGCTTACGGACGTCATTACGGACAGCAAAACACATACATGGAAACACCTGCATTGTTCAGTATAGTGTGTGAAAAAATAGACGCACTGCATGACGCTCTGCACATATGGAAACACAGCCTTAAATGTGAATAAAAGGTACTTCATATCTGTCATATACCAATACAATGTTTAAGGGTATTTATGGGTGTTGGTAGTGAGTGCCTCCTAGTGGCAGAGGAGTAAATTACCAAAATACTGTACTTGATAGGAATTCCCTATTAAACAGACATTAAATAGACATTCCCTATTAAATTAAAAGCATTAATGACATGAATCAATATTTAAACATCTCTATATTTGAACTATAACGTATGATAACAAGTATATTTCTTTCAAAATAGTTTTTTGTCCTAATTTTACTTGATGATAGTTTTCATGAGAAATGAAGAAGACAAGCAAATTAGTTCTGCAGATTACACAACATGGGTAGGCTTGTTTTTAGCTGTGTTTATTTCATTTCATTGGGAAGAAAATTCACTGTGATCCTAGTGAAACAGATTTTGTCATTTTGATTTGTGTAATTAGGTAAACATAACCCCATGGGTTGATAGCTCTGCTGACTTGAATGAAAACACATGAACTGAGATTAAGTACAACAAGCAACCAGGTTATGATTTTCCATACAAGATCCCAAAGTAGGCAAGATGTTGTATTTTCTGAGGTCTAATTCTATCTATTTTCCATTAGACTCAGTTCTTTTTCCATTTTGTCATGATTTTTTCAAAAATATAATAGCTATCACTAAGTTGTCAAGGAGGCTGCCATTTTGAATAACATAGCCAATGAGAATCAAGATAACAAGTTGGGGCCAAATTTGATATGTAACATGCATTTTGATTGGTCAAAATCATCATCTGCTCAAGTTTGCTCCACTTTTAATGGTTGTGAGATTTTGCATGCACACAAATTTTGAATTCAAGGTCAATGTGTCAAGGACAAAGGTCACATGACTAAGAAAGTATTAAGAGGCAGGGCTATGACCTAAGACATTTCTGTATACCAAGTTTTAATTTCTTCTTATAAGTGGTTGCTGAGATATGCTCCTTACAAAATTTGTGACATCAAGGTCACTGCACTAAGCTCAATGGTGACATCACTGAGAATTTAAGGAATCTGAATCTTCAACTCTCTATATATCTAGCTCTGTATAAAATATGAAACATAAATTAATGGCAGTTTTGGAGAAGAAGATTTTAAAACATAGTGTTGGTATATAATAGATATGAAGTGACACAAATTTTGAATTCAAGGTCAATATGTCAAGGACAAAGGTCACAAGACTAAGAAAGTACGACGAGGCACGGCTATGGCCTAAGACATTTCTGTATTCCAAGTTTTAGTTTCTTCTTATAAGTAGTTGCTGAGGTATGCTCCTTACAAAATTTGTGACATCAAGGTCACTGCACTAAGGTCAATGGTGACATCACTAAGATTTGAAGGAATCTGAAACTTCAACTATATATCTACCTCTATATAAAATATGAAAGATGTAGTACTGGTAGTTTTGGAGAAGAAGATTTTTAAAGAAATGTTGACAGACGGACGGACAGACGGACAGACAGACGGACAGACGGACAGACAGACGGACAGACATTTTCCCCCTCCTAAAGCTCTGCGAGCTAAAGTCTCAGCAGAGCTAATAAAAAGGAAGTTTGGCAATCAGATATGTGAAGAGAGGTGAAAATATTTTCAAATAATAAATCAATAATTTTATTACAAAAATGAATACTTTAAAATATCGTTTCATGACTTGAAAGTTTTAATGAAGAACTCTTTTTGACAGTTGAGTATTTTTCCCATACTTTTTTGAAAAGAAAGTAGTTCCCTCAGGAAATATGCCACCAGAGGACACTCACTACCAACACCCATAAATACCCTTAAGAAGAGCATGGACTCCCCCACACTTTGGATGGTTGCCATGGCAACAAAAACCAACCAATCACTGCCATATCCAAATCAGATTGGGGAAAGGGCCCCAGGAGTGCATGTGCGCAATATCTCAGGTAAATGTCAAACCATTGTGGCTGTATCGTGCACAAAAATAATTTACCATGGATGGACGGAGCTCAATTTAATGTGACCTGCTTTTCCCGTTATAAAAACCTTCCTCTCTAAAACTACCAGTAATATATGTTTCATATTTTATACAGAGGTAGATATTGAGGTGAAGATAATAAATATTGGGCATATATGACAACCACAGTCAGTTTTATTTTGCCCTTGCATCCATTGATCTCAATACAGTGACCTTCAGTTAACAAATCTTGTGTGTGAAATATTGCAATGGTAACAAGATAATGATTTACAAGACATCAATGTATACCGTATTTACTCGTGTATTATACGACTTGTGTATAAGACGACCCCCCCCCCCTCCAAATTGATGTTATTTTGCTGGAAAATACCAATTTTCCAATATAAGAAGAATCGGTTTTTCTTGAGACATCGGCACTGCTACCATTCAAGTTTGTCGTCCATTTTAAAAGTGAAACGTAAATATGCTTACGCAACAAGATCTTATACACGAGGATTTATGGTAAAATGTAAATATGATGTTCGTATTTTCGGACTTAGCGGATCGATTCTAATTGCATTTTAAATGATAAATAAAGGTATTTACGCAATATTATCACAAATTACGCTTCACAGGGCAAGAATTTTTCCATGTCCTTGACCTCAGCATAAAAAACAAGTGTTTTCATTACGGACTTTCGTATTTTCGAAATAACAGATATCGGACGTAGCCGATCGATTTTAATTGCGTTTTAAATGATAAATAAAGGTTCCGTATTTACTTGCATATAAGACGAGGTTTTTGTACGAAAAACCTTAGTTAATGTTTGGGGGTCATCTTATACACGAGAGCAACCTGTGGACGAGGATTTATGCCCAAAAATTACGGCACTACGAGTTTTCATTATGAACATTCTTACTTTAGTTATCATTTAGTTATCATTTAAAACACAATTAAAATCGATCCACCATGTCCGATTTTCGTTATTTCCACTGCTTTGAGTCGTGTCTTCCCGTTTTTGACAGAAATGCTTTCACGCTAGTATTGCGTAATGCATGTTAAATGAATGGATGGTTTTGTTCTGTTCTTGACCTGCAAAGCGAATTTGTGATAATATTGGGTAAATACCTTTATTTATCATTTAAAACGCAATTAAAATCGATCCGCTACGTCTGATATTCGTTATTTCGAAAATATGAACATCGTATTCATGTTTTACCGTATATACTCGCATATAAGACTGATAAGATCTTGTATCGTAAGCATATTTACATTTCACTTTTAATATGGCCGCCAAGCGTCAGCTGAAGCTTGAATGGTAGCAGAGCCGATATCTCAAGAAAAACAAACTCGTCTTTTATTCGGAAATTGTTTTTTTTTCAAGCAAAATAACCTAAATTTTGGGGGTTGTCTTATACACGAGTCGTCCTATACACGAGTAATTACGGTATTATAGATATATTATGTGTGTGAAAGCATTTCTGTCAAAAAGGGAAGACATGACTCAAAGCAGTGATAACAATGACGAAATGCCTGTGAAGAGCTGTGAACGCTGATTGAAATTTGACTAATTTTCACACCACTGAAAGGGAAGACATCAAAGGCTGTATAAAATTGAATTTTGCGATATAATTAAAAGTAGAACATAAATACGATGTCCGTGATGTCCTTGACCTTGATGTCCGTGATGTCCAACCATCATTGCGCTTTGTTTTGACACTGAGGTCAAGGATGTCAGGGACATCGTATTTACGTTTTACTACCTGGATAAAATCTTGACCTGCGAAACGTAAGTTGTGATAATATTGGGTAAATACCTTTATATATCATTTAAAATGCAATTAAAATCGATCCCATTATTTCTATGTGTATTTTAAGCCTAAGATATTAATTACATCGCTGTTGGGGGAGTTTATATCTGGACAGTATGAGCAAAGTTTATTTACTTTTCACACTGATAAAGTTAATCATTCTTGCATTAAATCACCGTCCACCCCCCAAACATTAACTAAGGGTTCGGGTTTGAAAACCTCGTCTAATACACGAGTAGATATGGTAACTCATCACAACTAAATTGGGATCTTGTATGGAAAACCATATCCTGTTTGCGAGTTACACTTTATTACACTTATGTGTTTTCATTAAAGTCAGAGGAGCTATCAACCCTTGTGGTTATGTTTTCATATTTATTTGCTATCATAGGTGTAAGTGTGGAGGATATCATATTGCTGCTTACCTCGGTTCTGTGCACCACCTGCCATTGCCCATTGGATGCCTGCCTGGAAAACTCCAAATATGGATCAGACTTGCCAAGAAAATCCTGTAATCATGCCATAAAAACTGAATAAATCTGCAGTCTACATTTAAAAAAAAACAATTTGCTCTACTTCTCTCATGTTATTTGGTAATAAGTGCCATTGTTTTAATTTTGTCTGCTTAGACAAATGTCAGAATAGGTATTAAGGGTAATAAAACAGCAAAATAAAAACCTGGCCTTGAGATTTAAAATTCTAGTATGGATCAAGACTTTTCTGAAACTGAATGTGATATAAAGCAGAAAATTGTAATTTCATTGCAATTTTAATGTTGTCCAATGTGACATTTTAAAAAAAGCCAAAAAAGTTAAATATTTTCTCTACATTACAATTAATATCCAATATATGGGGGTTGTTTGCAAAGTATTAAGAAATATTTATTATTTTTGTGATAAAATTCAACACACCTGTACCCAATACATCTTTAATTTATATCCAATAACTTTCTAAAACATCTTGTAACATCTAAACCATTTTGCAACTATATATTAGCAGCCAATAGACAATGAGACAAATATTTTGTCATATGGCCAACTGGTGTTATTGTTATTATAATTAAGTGAGTACAATAACAAACTAGATAGTTTTTGAGTGGCACAAAAATGAAGTCAGCATGAGGTGTTTCTTCCATGAAGCAATATGTCTTAATTTTGGACCTCCGTTTTTGCCATTTTGTTCAGAAAAGCCAGTTTATTCATTTGCTTAAATCAACAAAACATAAAATCCCCTTGTAACAACTGGGTGTCAATTTTGTTTTCCAGACTGTTTTCACTGTGATTGAGCCTTGATGCTTACAGGTTCGTTCACAGCATGGCACCCTCCATTATCTGTTATGATAACAATTGACAAGATTGAGCTTGTACTATCTCAGCACAGCCGGGGATTGAACCCATGACCTTTGGATCACCATAGAGGAACTGGTGCTAATAATACCTCAGTCACATTTGCGCCGATTTCAGTAAAGATGCCCAGCCAATGGGTATTTTTTACAAAATCAGCCGGCAGTTCAGATTGCCGTGCGGGCACCGGGAGATCATCGGCCACATTTGGGCATCTTTAAGACATCGGGCGGGTCATCAGGAACTTTTTTGCTGCAACATAAAAGTTGCCGGCGTTTCCCTGATGTCTTATCAGCAAATATCAAAGGTGACCGAGGCATAAGCTGGCCCTCTAACCAACTGTGCCACGACCCATGGCCTTCTCCATCAATTTATTTCCCCTGAAGGTGATCAGAAGACCAAGGGTGTTCCCCAGTCAGTGGAAAGGCTCTTTGATTCAGTGAGTGGATAGGATAGGATATCATTGAATTTAATGATATCAGATTTATATGTTCACATAAAAGTTGTAGCCCCCTTGAAATACTACCTCATAAGTGAAGGTACAGTACTTGTCACAGAACTCAGAATAGGTGTACCTATTCACATCTGAAGGCTCAGGTCTGTAGATGACTACAAAAGTTATCTTCCTACCCTTTATCAGCAGAGAGGCTTCCATGAGCTCCATGGTTGAGACACATGGTTGAGTTGACCTTTAGGTTAAGAAAGGTAGCTAGCTCACGGCTGTAGGGAAGGAGTGTAATATGAGATTAGGAGGAAAAATTTCTTGACTTTTTCTTCTTGGACAAAACTAATATGTCAGGCCTCATCATAAAATGACTGACATTATGTTGAGGGTGATGTAAAAACCCCTAACAAACTGATTTATCAATGTTTTTCAATTATAACCCCTCCCCTGCCAAATTATGAATGATCCATTCAGAATTACATTTGAATATATGAAATGGGCATTAGGACATGTACAGTTGTATTGTTGTGCATGAGCATGTACATGGTCAATTGGCCAATTGGCCATCTGTATGGTAATTGTATGATAATATGTGAGGAAAAACTCTGTGCAAAGAGCAACATATTGCAGCAGAGGTAGTATATGACCCTACCTTGCCATGCAGAGTAAAAGAATGTAGACCTTGACCTAATTTGGTGGGCTAAAAAGTATCCTAAATAGGTAAAAGGTATATTGAAATAAAGCGTCTACTTTAAAGCATGGTCTAGAAAACTCTGCTCCAAAGTATTATAATGGAACAGTTTAAACTTTGTGGCATTTTCAACGAGCAATATTAAGTGAAACTCAGAACTGAACCTCTGCCTGCACATGCGCATCTTCGCATACAAACTGAAGTGTGTATCCTCTGAACTCTCTGACAGAGCAAAATCCCTCACATCAAGCAGGGTGGGCTAGGTGGGAGAGCTCCATGGACAGTGTTTTCTTGGCCACACTTAGAAACACACCCCTTATTTCAAAGGGTCCAAATTTGCATGGTAAAAGGCCAGTCTACACACAGCTAAATAATATAAAACTTATGACATAATTCACTCAAACACTGAATATCTTCACGACTTATTTCAACACACACTTAAACATACCGGGGCCTGTCAGAGAGGATACGCACTTCCGTTTGCATGCGCAGATGCACAGTGTGCATGCACAGGTTCTCTTCCAGGTTTCACTTATTATTGTTTGCAATGACAATCAGTAAAAGGCAGTTTGCACAAAGTTTATAGGTTTAATTGGCCACCACACAGGAAACTCATCAGTTACAAAATTGTTCCATATATTATACGCCTTATTGAGAAATGTTTACTTTTGCAAGAAAAACAGTGATACACTATGCATTTACAAAGTACAGCATTTAATGAATTCAATGTCTGGCATCTGAACACTTAGTTTCAGTAACCTAGATTCAGTCCGATGTGGAACCTGTTGGGGTGAAGCTGCTGTCAATTCTGCTAAATTGGCTAATCAATCCTGCTACCCGTGGTAGTAATTGCACATTCAAATAACCCCCACATATAGCCAATCAGGCCTTGAAATAATGATAAAAATGTTGGTTACCCGGTTGGGCCACCAAAGCATGAGGAGCTGTGGACCAGAGTTTCTAAGGATAATAAGATGGGTAATATAATAAAGAGTATATGTATATAAAACTGCATTGTGACTAGTGTTCTCCCAGTCAAAATTTACAAGACTGATGATCCTGATATGAGATAAATATCTATCAAGGATTAAACTCATGTTAGTTTGGGACACTAAGTGACCAAAAATATGGTTGCCCAACTGGGCCACTACAACAGACCATTCACTGGCCCAAACAGAGGATCATGACAGATTGAAATTATAATAGACTAATAAGATAAGTTGCTATAACACATAAAAGTTGCACTCCCAGCAGAGGTCTGTCTAAGCCATACGCTGCACGTGATGGGTAAACACGAATAGCGTGAACTATGTTTGACCTAAAATGAGGCACTGTTTGACACCATTTGGCACTATTCATTTCATGACATCAAAAGTATTTTGCAATACTTTTATGACATCATTTTACCTTTCAGTGCCTCTATGATAACACTCCACATATAAATGACGCCAAGAGAGAAGTGTGCTTTCAAAAGTAGGCTGTGCATTTATCATCAATATGGGAATTTTAAAGGGATTAAGCTCCGATTTTGAAAAAAATATGTTTAAAATTCACATATTGGTGATAAATGTATTTGTCTTTCATATCTATAAACGTTTTGATTGATGGATCGCCATAAGTGTCTGTGAAATCTGTTTGAACACGACCCTAATATATATAGGCGCCTGATGAAAGCACACTCCTTTCTTGGCGTCATTTTTATGTAGAGTGTCATCATAGAGGCACTGAAAGGTAAAGTGACATCATAAGAGCATGGCAATATGCTTATGACATCATGAAATGTATTGTCCTTTGAATAGCGCCAGAATGATGTCAAACAGTGCTACCCCACTTTGAGCCTCAATTGAGGTCAAACAAAGTTCACGCTACCCGTGTTTCCCCGTCACGCGCAGTTTATGGCTGAGACAGATCTTTCCTGGGAGTGCAACCTTTATGGCTTATAGCAACTTTCTTTTTAATCTATCATAATTTCAATTTGTGATGATGGCCAAGCTTTGAATACACCAAATTGTAGAATTGATGCTTAATACCTTTAAAGGTTTTTTTTTTGCAAAATGGGTGCTTTAATCCCTTTAAGGGTTGACTCATCTGAACTAAGTTTCTGTTAATAAAATAAATTATCTGATTTACTGGAATGAGTGACATTGTATGTTGTGTTACCTTATTATCCAATTTATGAGCCTTGAATGTTAACTGAAGAACATCGTTAAGACCTTCCATTTCATCTGCAGAAATCTAAATTAAATCATAAATGTGCATAATTATCTATAAAATTATCAAACCTCCAGAACAAAAAGGATGGTACTCTATCAGTTGTAAAAGAAGGTATTGATTAAAATTCCACACAATATAACTTGAACCAAAAACAGGATTTTTCAACTGACTGTAATATGTTTCACCTTTCAGGAAAGAATTGTTTGAATATGAATGATGAAAGTGATAAGATTTTATACTTACAGAAATGGTGCCTTTACCAGCTAATTTGCCTCCTCTTAACACCAAGGGTCTGGTATAAGGACTACTTGACACCACCTTCAAAATACATATCTTTTGAAAATCAACCTTATAATATTATGGATCTCAGTCAATTCAAATGGTTTAGCTGGTAGATTTGTCTGTACAAATAAAAATGAAAATGCAAAATGTAAAAAGAGTGATAAAGTATCATCATATACTGACATCACACAAACCTGACCCAGTGTACACTCTAAGCCTCACCAGCCATCATCATCACATACTTACCTGGCCCAGTGTACACTCTAAGCCTCCCCAGCCATCATCATCACATACTTACCTGTCCCAGTGTACACTCTAAGCCTCCCCAGCCATCATCATCACATACTTACCTGGCCCAGTGTACACTCTAAGCCTCCCCAGCCATCATCATCACATACTTACCTTCACATACTTACCTGGCCCAGTGTACACTCTAAGCCTCCCCAGCCATCATCATCACATACTTACCTGTCCCAGTGTACACTCTAAGCCTCCCCAGCCATCATCATCACATACTTACCTGGCCCAGTGTACACTCTAAGCCTCCCCAGCCATCATCATCACATACTTACCTTCACATACTTACCTGGCCCAGTGTACACTCTAAGCCTCCCCAGCCATCATCATCACATACTTACCTGGCCCAGTGTACACTCTAAGCCTCCCCAGCCATCATCATCACATACTTACCTGGCCCAGTGTACACTCTAAGCCTCCCCAGCCATCATCATCACATACTTACCTTCACATACTTACCTGGCCCAGTGTACACTCTAAGCCTCCCCAGCCATCATCATCACATACTTACCTGTCCCAGTGTACACTCTAAGCCTCCCCAGCCATCATCATCACATACTTACCTGGCCCAGTGTACACTTTAAGCCTCCCCAGCCATCATCATCACATACTTACCTGGCCCAGTGTACACTCTAAGCCTCCCCAGCCATCATCATCACATACTTACCTGGCCCAGTGTACACTCTAAGCCTCCCCAGCCATCATCATCACATACTTACCTGGCCCAGTATACACTCTAAGCCTCCCCAGCCATCATCATCACATACTTACCTGGCCCAGTGTACACTCTAAGCCTCCCCAGCCATCATCATCACATACTTACCTTCACATACTTACCTGGCCCAGTGTACACTCTAAGCCTCCCCAGCCATCATCATCACATACTTACCTGGCCCAGTGTACACTCTAAGCCTCCCCAGCCATCATCATCACATACTTACCTGGCCCAGTGTACACTCTAAGCCTCCCCAGCCATCATCATCACATACTTACCTTCACATACTTACCTGTCCCAGTGTACACTCTAAGCCTCCCCAGCCATCATCATCACATACTTACCTGTCCCAGTGTACACTCTAAGCCTCCCCAGCCATCATCATCACATACTTACCTGGCCCAGTGTACACTTTAAGCCTCCCCAGCCATCATCATCACATACTTACCTGGCCCAGTGTACACTCTAAGCCTCCCCAGCCATCTTCATAACATACTTACCTGTCCCAGTGTACACTCTAAGCCTCCCCAGCCATCATCATCACATACTTACCTGTCCCAGTGTACACTCTAAGCCTCCCCAGCCATCATCATCACATACTTACCTTCACATACTTACCTGGCCCAGTGTACACTCTTAGCCTCCCCAGCCATCTTCATCACATACTTACCTGGCCCAGTGTACACTCTAAGCCTCCCCAGCCATCTTCATAACATACTTACCTGTCCCAGTGTACACTCTAAGCCTCCCCAGCCATCATCATCACATACTTACCTGGCCCAGTGTACACTCTTAGCCTCCCCAGCCATCATCATCACATACTTACCTGGCCCAGTGTACACTCTAAGCCTCCCCAGCCATCATCATCACATACTTACCTGTCCCAGTATACACTCTAAGCCTCCCCAGCCATCATCATAACATACTTACCTGTCCCAGTATACACTCTAAGCCTCCCCAGCCATCTTCATAACATACTTACCTGTCCCAGTGTACACTCTAAGCCTCCCCAGCCATCATCATCACATACTTACCTGTCCCAGTGTACACTCTAAGCCTCCCCAGCCATCATCATCACATACTTACCTGTCCCAGTGTACACTCCAAACCACCTAGGTAGTCATCATCAGAGAGCTCTGGTGTCTTGTTGTCCAGATCATAAACTTGAAACTTCAGATTCTGGACTTCCTCAAAGAAGTAATCAATTTCAAAAGTGGTGATGAATTGTGGACTCAGGCAGTTTTGGATATTTTCTGTTCTGCCTAACTACAACAGAGACAAAAAGATACATATTGCAATATGAAGATATTGGTATTTTCACCTATCCTCCTACCACTGAAGCATTCAACCCTATATCTGATGTGTCCATCTGTCTGGTGGACAGTGTGACCACCCAGGAACTCTTTTAAAGCATATAGCCTCATATGAACATATTAGATATGTCCATCTGTGCTTCAACAACCTGAAGCTGCAGTCTTCACTCTATTAATCGACCAAAAGCATTAAATACATTGTATTCATACCAGCATTCAGATGGGTGAATTGATAAATCCAAATTATTCAAATTAGCTCAACATTTGAACAGTCCATATATCAATGCTTCAATCTCACGAAACTCTATTTGTGAATCTTTAAATAAAAATATTTTTAAACTTGCATTGATAAGAAAATGATATGCCAGTAATTTTCATATTTTTAAAGGATTTCTGGGAATTTTTAAAACTTCCCACCAAAATTTATGAGATGAACTGTCTAATCAGCTGTAAAAATGTGATATCATTTCCTGACCAATTAGAAGTTCTCGCATATCCCAGAAAACAAAGATGGCAGCTGATGCATGCAAAACATACAAGTGACTTAAGATTAGGGGTGGGGGAGCTCTGAACCAATCTATGCAGTTAATTTGAACCAATCTGGTCAAATCGTGTCATTCTGAATGCTCACAACTGTTCTGGGTGCTAAATGACGTCATTCTGGGCACTCGCAACACATCTGGGTACTATATCACAGCCAATCTGAGTGGTTTCTGGGCGGTGCCGTATGGCGAACAATGTGGCTTTCTCTAATCTTTATAAATCAGCTAACATACCATTTTTTAAGGAAAATAACATGCTCATCAGTTACATATATACGAACATGATCATCTAAAACTGATTTTTAACAAGATTATTGACACATTTTAACACAGGAATATTATCGTAAAAACGTTATGAATTTATCATAAAATTTACACTTTAGTAGTAAGACACTGTTACACACTCAACTGTAATGAAATTTGTTAAATTTTGTGATGATTTTGATCCGATTTTGATGCCCTTTGTGAGACATAAAAAAGTCGTTATATAACAGAGCCACCCAGATTGGTTCAGAATTGGTTCAGAACAATGGTATGACGTCATACCACCCAGATCTGTTTCGATTACCGACCAGATTGGTTCAGAGCTCTCCCACCCCTGAAGATAGGGCTGACAAGCATGTGTTTGGTCAAGTTTGAACATGATCAAATAATTTGGGCACTCTAAACTGCACTATTTCATCATTTGGGCTTTCCTGGTACATGAAACTATGTGATCAAAGGATGGTTCTGCATTACTTCATTCAGTCATGTTTATGGGTGACTAAATAAATGCTTGAGCCCTACTGTCTGTATTATATATTTGCCATGAAAATTATCCACCAAGATTATTGAATGTTTACATGTATATAGAATAGCACAAATGTTTGACTGACCTCATACCAGTGTCCTCTGTCCTGGGCATACATCACCACACATGGATCAGACTTGGATGTGACATCTTTGTCCAACAAGTTTGAACATTGAATCTGGATTTCAACTTTCGAGCAAGGTCCAGCTGACTGTGGATATGCCATTTTGATGTTTATATTCCAGGCTCAAATCTATAATTTAAAGATAATCCTTTGTAATATTTAGTACTTCTGAGATTGCTTAAAACGTTTAGAGTAAATCTTTCATGAAACCTTTTTGGCAATTTTGCATTTTCTTTTCTGTTCAACCATGTACAAATCATTTGGAAGTCAGTGATGAAAAAGTCTTGTTAAGTTTGGCATGAACTTTGCCATGACAATTGTTTTTCCTAAATCTTCCTGGAAAAGAATTCATTTTAATTTACCTCAAAATACTCCAAATTTGAGATAGTATTTCCTAACACACTGGAAAAGGTGCATGATGAAAATGGCATCATATACACAGATCTATACACAAGATACTGATAATCTTCACTTCACCTCCTCCCACTTGAAACACTGCAATACGGGTGATCCATATGGGCAATTCCTCAGAAGTAGAGGAAGTTGCAAAAATATTGAAGACTTTGATACATTCCAAAGTCAGACTACCAAAGATGACATCCTGACATCCTTGAGACCTCATAATTGAAGGCCAGAAACACAGAGAGGATTTGCTAAAATTGGAAAATATTAGCCTCATCTCAGACAAAGTGGTCAGAGCCAATTGCAATACCACAACAAACAGAGTAAGACCAACTTGCAGAAGACCCTGGAGGTGCCTCTTCCATACAAGATACCAATAAAGTTTTGATAAGATATTCATTAATATTTTGTAAATCATTATCTTGTTATCAATGCAATATTTCATGCACAAAACTTGAGATTTTTTCAAAAATCTAATAGCTATGACTAAGTTGTCAAGGAGGCTGCCATTTTGAATAACATAGCCAATGAGAATCAAGATAACAAGTTGGGGCCAAATTTGATTTGTAACATGCATTTTGATTGGTCAAAATTATCATCTGCTCAAGCCTGCCCTTGAAAAGGATTTAAATGATCATTTAGGAAGAAATGTTCAAAAACATTATAAAACATAACCCTATGGGTTGATAGCTCTGCTGACTTGAATGAAAACACATGAACTGAGATAAAGTGCAATAAGCAATCAGTTTATGATTTTCCATACAAGATCCCAATTCAGTTTTGATGAGATATTCATAAATATTTTTTTAATCATTATCATGTTACCAATGCAATATTTCATGCACAAAATTTGTGCTTTTTTCAAAAATATAATAGCTATCAGTAAGTTGTCAAGGAGGCTGCCATTTTGAATAACATAGCCAATGAGAATCAAGATAACAAGTTGGGGCCAAATTTGATATGTAACATGCATTTTGATTGGTCAAAATCACTATCTGCTCAATTCTGCTCTTGAAAAGGATTTAAATGATCATTTAGGAAGAAATGTTAAAAAACATTACAAAAAAGCAATGATGTGCATAGCTCAAAGGCCATTGATATATGTTTATTCACTTTTGATGGTTGTGAGATTTTGCATGTATACAAATTTGAATTGAAGGTCAATGTGTCAAGGTCAGAGGTCACATGACTAAGAAATTATGAAGAGGCACAGCTATGATCTAAGATATTTCTGTATACCAAGTTTTAATTTCCTCTAATAAGTGGTTGCTAAGATATGCTCCGTACAAAATTTGTGACCTCGAGGTCACTGCACTAAGGTCATTGGTGATATCACTAAGATTTGAAGGAATCTGAACCTTCACTTCAATATCTACCTCTGTATAAAACTTGAAACATATATTACTGGTAGTTTTGGAGAAGATTTTTTTTAAACATAGTGTTAATACATAACAGATATTTAGTATTTCCAGTTCATCGTTCATGAGCTATGGCCTGCACAATAATACAAAGGTCAAAGTCACAGAATCAAGGTCAAAAGTCAAATCTGTATAAAATGCATATGGTGTTTGAAAAAGTGTTGATATATAGCAGATATGAACTAGATTTCATTCACTTTTAATGCTTGAGATGTTGCATGTTCACAAATTTTGAATTCAAGGTCAATGTGTCAAGGTCAAAGGTCACATGACTAAGAAAGTATGACGAGTCACGGCTATGACGTAAGACATTTCTGTATACCAAGTTTTAATTTCTTCTTATAAGTAGTTGCTGACATATGCTCCTTACAAAATTTGTGACATCAAGGTCACTGCACTAAGGTCAATGGTGACATCACTGAGAATTTAAGGAATCTGAATCTTCAACTCTCTATCTACCTCTGTATGAAATAGTGTTGGTATATAAAAGATATGAAGTGCATTTAATTCACTTCTAATGGTTATGATGTTGCATGTTCACAAATTTTGAAGTCAAGGTCAATGTGTCAAGGTCAAAGGTCACATGACTAAGAAAGTATGATGAGGCATGGCTATGACCTAAGACATTTCTGTATACCAAGTTTTAATTTCTTCTTATAAGTAGTTGCTGACATATACTCCTCACAAAATTTGTGACATCAGGGTCACTGCATTAAGGTCAATGGTGACATCACTAAGATTTGAAGGAATCTGAATCTTCAACTCTCTATCTACCTCTGTATTAAATATGAAACAAATATTACTGGTAGTTTTGGAGGAGAAGATTTTTAAACATAGTGTTAGTATATAACAGATATGAAGTGTTTTTTATTCACTTCTGATGGTTGTGATGTGGCGTGTTCACAAATTTTGAATTCAAGGTCAATGTGTCAAGGTCAAAGGTCACATGACTAAGAAAGTATGACGAGGCACGGCTATGACCTAAGACATTTCTGTATACCAAGATTTAATTTCTTCTTGTAAGTGGTTGCTGAGATATGCTCCTTACAAAATTTGTGACATCAAGGTCACTGCACTAAGGTCAATGGTGACATCACTGAGAATTGAAGGAATCTAAATCTTCAACTCTCTATCTAGCTCTGTATAAAATAGTGTTGGTATATAAAAGATATGAAGTGCATTTATTTCACTTCTAATGGTTATGATGTGGCATGTTCACAAATTTTGAATTCAAGGTCAATGTGTCAAGGTCAAAGGTCACATGACTAAGAAAATATGATGAGGCATGGCTATGACCTAAAACATGTCTGTATACCAAGTTTTAATTTCTTCTTTTAAGTAGTTGCTGAGATATACTCCTTACAAAATTTGTGACATCAAGGTCACTGCATTAAGGTCAATGGTGAAATCACTAAGATTTGAAGGAATCTGAATCTTCAACTCTCTATCTACCTCTGTGTTAAATATGAAACAAATATTACTAGTACTTTTGGAGGAGAAGATTTTTAAACATAGTGTTAGTATATAACAGATATGAAGTGTTTTTTATTCACTTCTGATGGTTGTGATGTGGCATGTTCACAAATTTGAATTCAAGGTCAATGCGTCAAGGTCAAAGGTCACATGACTAAAATTGTATGACAAGGCACAGCTTTAACATAAGACATTTCTGCATACCAAGTTTTAATATCCTGTAATATGTGGTTGCTGAGATATGCTCAGTATAAAATTTGTGACCTCAAGGTCACTGCACTAAGGTCAATGGTGACATCACTAAGATTTGAAGGAATCTGAATCTTCACCTATATATCTACCTCTATATAAAATATCAAAGATGTAGTACTGGTAGTTTTGGAGGAGAAGATTTTTAAAGAAATGTTGACAGACGGACGGACAGACGGACAGACATTTTCCCCCTCCTAAAGCTCTGCGAGCTAAAGTCTCAGCAGAGCTAAAAAGGGCTTTCTTAGCCAAATCACTCCATTGTCTCAATCTAAAGGTGCCCTATTGTTAACAAGACTTTACCTGCACAAATTACAATACAGTTATCAATATAAATGCTATAAAACAGTTTCTTTATAATCTACTGCATCCACTTAACATCAACACAATGATCCAAAGAAAATAATGTGGTTCATTTGCACAAAAAACAGTGAAAATTCCCTTCACATGCTCGCCAAATGGCAACATGTGGGAAACAGGAAGTAGCGACATCGATTCACCTGAGGAATAATTCAGAACTTCAGCTTGTTTCCAATCTCTGTTTTAAATGTCTCTGATTTTACTGAGCAGGTGTTTGCACAAGATCACTGGTCAGCTAAACAAAGTTTGTTGACAAGTGCCCAATGAATGTTAGATGTTAACAGAAGATCCATCCACTTTCAAATGACACAGAAATTTATGTAGGGGAAATATGATGGGTAATAACTGTTGCCGGAGAACGAGTTCTACCAGAGTCATGATCTGTTGTCGTCGCCTGTAAATATGATGGGCAATGCATGGTGTTTCTAGAAACAGTGGGTTTCAAGTCTATTTTGATGATGAATAAGTATCGATAACTGCCAACACTTGTACAGCTGATGACATCACAAGTGCATTTAAAGTGCATCTGCACTTACAAAAATATTCTCGTCGGGTTGTTTTCTGACACTTTAAGGCTGTGTTTCCATATGTGCAGTGCGTCATGCAGCGCTTCATGCAGAGCGTCATGCAGTGCGTCAATTTTTTTCGCACACCATACTGAACAATGCAGGTGTTTCCATGTATGCGTATTGCCGTCCGTAATGACGTCCGTAGGCAGATTGACGCATCGCCTTTCGCATAGGGTAGCGAATGAAAATCTGACGCATAGAGTGACGCATAGGTTTCCCATAGGTTGCAAGTCTAATTTTGGCGCCAAATTGGAAGTTTGACTGTGAAAACATCACAAAACTGACGCATATATGTGAACACCGCATGACGCTCTGCTTGACGCGCTGCATCACGGACTGCATTACGCACTGCACATATGGCAACACAGCTTTATGCTTCAAGAACATGAAATGGTGTGATAAACATTGGCAATAAGTTGCTTAACTGAAATGCAGCTTTGTTGTCGTCCTCAGCTCTGTTGTCGTCGGCTGTACAGACGACAATGCAATGGGCTGTACAGCCGACGACAATGGACTGCAGACAACAACAAAGTTACGATAAAGTTCATCGATTGATTGCAGATGTTTATCTCAACATCTGAACCTTGTTTGCATATGCAAGTGTCCCACAACAACCTGGCGTGAGTACATATGCACTTTAAAGGCTTTGGAAATGAAACCGCAGCTCTGTTGTCGTTCGCAGCTCTCTGAGTCTGATGTCGTTGGCTGTAGCAACAGGACAAGCTCTCTTTGCACCTTGGAGATTTCTTTTTTCTAAATATTTTTTTATCACTCACAAATTTGGTCTCTCACCCTATTAAAAAGATATCATCCATATATCGGCGACTGTTCACGAAGATCTCATTATAAAATATATCCTCAAATCAAACCAGGAAAAAGGAAATGCTGTACATGAGCGATAAGTCATATATCTCCACAATCCCACACTCCAATTGCGGCCAGCTTATGATTTCTCCACAATCGTCGCTGTAGGAAATGTGCAAAATGGTAACTGGATGTGCCCTCTGACGGAAGTCATCAGGAGTGTCATCTTTTGGATACGTGACAGGATATGAGACCCCAAAAAATTATGAGGGTGTGTCTTCACAAGAATAATCCTTTTCTCATACAACATTTATTAGAACAGTTTCTATAACTGTTTAGCATAGTCAAATTAGAAATTTTGTTATTTTCATACATACACAAGTGCTTTCGGCTGGGAATGCATTCTGTCTGTCACTGTTGTAGCTGTCTCTCACTTATGCAGCTGTCTCTCACTTTTGCTGCTATATCTTACTGCTATGACTGTCTCTTGCTGTTGAGTGTTGTAATTATCTCTCACAGATGCAGCTGTCACATGTACAGCTATCTCTCACTTATGCAGCTGTTTCTTACTTGTGCAGCTATCTATCTCTGGTGTTACTACCTCTCACTTGTGCAGCTATCTCTCACTGCTGTATGATCTCTCACTTTGCAGTTATCTCACCTATGCAGCTGTCTCTCACTTGTGCTGCTACATCTTACTGCTATAACTGTCTTTCGCTGTTGTAATTATCTTTAACTTATAGGGCTAACGACCGTCAGTTTCGCGCATTTTGGTCTTTGTCAATAAATAAATAACCTCACTTGACATGAACAGTTATCTGTACGTGCGCTATAGTGGGGTATATCCATCAGTAAGACTAGTCATAACTTTATCTTAGAAAACGATGTGTGTATGCAAAATTCTTACAAGATTTACAAGTCAAAGTCACACCTTTGCGCATACAATCTTGGCCTTCGCGCACTGACCTTTCTTCAATGCCAAAAGATGAAAATTAATATATCGATCATCTGACTTACATATTTGAAGAGAATAGCTCAATAGCTCAATTTTGAGTTGTCAATGATGTAAATCGGCCAAGAACTGACTGAGCAGCGCCAATTTGTATACAAATGTAACAAGCTGGAACTCCCGCACATGCACATTGTGACAAAATCGGGGTCAATGGGTGCAATTTTCATAACAATTTATTCAAACCATTCAAATAAACTTTTCTGTGCAAAAAAATCCAATGTTCTATTAATTTTGCGGTCACAAGACATTTCCAAAATTATCAGCCAATCCTATGATTGCGCGAATCCTATGGTTGTTAACTCTACAGTTGTCCCTCACTTGTGCAGCTATCTATCTCTATTTCTCACTGTTGTAAGTATCCCTTACTGCTGTAACTATCTTTCATCTATGCAGATATCTCTCACTTGTGCAGCTATCTCTCATTTATGCAGTTATATCTCACTGTTGTAACTGTGTTTCATTCACCATTGTAACTATCCCTCCCTGTTGTAACTTCTCTCACTGTTACAGCTATCTCTCAACGTTGCAGCTATCTCATTATTGTAACTATTTCTCACTTGTTGTAACTATCTCTCACTTTGTGCATCTATTTTTCATGTCTCAATGCAGCTATCTCTCAGTCAACTCTCACTGTTGTACGTAGCTATCTCTTATTTATGCAGCTATCTCTTATTTATGCAGCTATATCTACTTTATGCAGCTATCTCTTATTTATGCAGCTATCTCTTATTTATGCAGTTATCTCTTATTTATGCAGCTATTTTTTATTTATGCAGCTATCTCTTATTTATGCAGCTATCTCTTATTTATGCAGCTATTTCTTGCTGTTGTAGCAATCTCTCACTTGTGCAGCTATCTCACTATCCCCGGGTCACTATCTCACATTGTTTCTCACAATCGTGCTGGCTAAAAATATCTGTATTTCACCCATGTAGGCTCTTTGTACAAAACCTAGTGGGACCTCAATAATTAGGTCATTAATTAGGTCAAATTGCCGATGTTGAAAAGCTCTAATACAGAAAAATAGGCATATTATGGGTAATGTTTCACATCTAACATAATTCTGATAAAAATTGAGTGAAAACAACTCCATTCCTAACGTACATTTTGCACAAAGCATCGCATAAACTTGCAAAATAAAACTGAAGTGGCGTCCACCAGAGGGCAACGTAAAACACAACAACGAGATTGCACTCTCACTGCTATAGCTGTCTCTCACTGTTGTATCTATCTCTCTCTTATGCAACTTTTTCTCACTGCTGTAACTATCTCTCACTTGTGCAGCTATCTCTCACTGATGCAGCTGTCTATCTCTCATTGTTGTAACTGTCTCTTAGTCTTACTGTAACTCTGCAGATGTCTCACCTATGCAGCTGTCTCTCACTTGTGCAGCTATCTCTCACTTGTACAACTATCTCTCACTGATGCAGCTATTTATATCTCATTGTTGTAACTGTCACATACTGTTTGTAGCTATCTGTCACCTATGCAGCTGTCTCTCACTTGTGCAGCTATCTCTCACTTATGCAGCTGTCTGTAACTATCTCTCACTTGTGCAGCTGTCTCACACTCGTGTAGCTGTCTGAGTAATGTTTTGAATTTTATCTGTGAAGGCCCCTTTGTGCAAAACCTTCTGGGGCCTCCATTGGCTCAATAATTAGGTCAATAATTAGGTCAAATTGACAGTTTGAAACTCTTACATCACATGTGTACTGCACATGCCCAGCCTTCAATTCCGCTATCAATAAATCCTCACTTTTGGCAACCTGCCTTGAGTTATGAGTCCGATTAGATATGGAGCGAAATCCCGGCTGCTGGATTCCAAAACAGACCCAAACTTCAGACTGTCTGTACCCTCTTTCGATGCTCCCACTCTCTCTTCTTTATTATTATTTATTATTATTATTATTATTATTATTATTATTATTATTATTATTATTATTATCATTATTATTATTATTATTATTATTATTATTATTATTATTATTATTATTATTATTATTATTATTATTACTATCATCATCATCATCATCATCATCATCATCATCATCATCATCATCATCATTATTATTATTATTACAAGTGAGCCGACAATAATATGAAATGCAGAGGTGCAAGTTGATATAAACCATAGTTTTGTCAACAATTGGAGTAAATGGAGAAAGAAGTCTTGACCGTGACGTTGCAAGCAAGGTAAACACAGTTGTGCACAAGATGCACAATTCTTTCAACTGAATATTAGAAAAACAAAACACCACAATTTCGTCAATAACTGGAGTAGAAAGATGATTTAACCTGCAATGAAGACGTCTTGTTGCGTGGGGCTACGAGATGCACATTTCTTTCCACTGAACATCGTATATACAAATGACCACAGTTTAGTCAATAATTGGAGTAGAAAGATAAGGGGCGATCCATTTGATTTTTGTGGGGTGGGGTGGGAGATTTTGGGAAAAAAATTTATTCACCCACCCCATCCCAGAAAAAAAATTTATTCATTCACCCTACCAAAGAAAAATAATTTATTTATCCACCCTACCAAAGAAAAAAAAATTATTCATCCACCTCCTTCCAGTTTTTTTAGATGGTTTATATTTTGTAGTTTTGTCCTGCCCAGTAATTAATGACGGATTGTTAACAAGAAAAAAAATTTATTCACCCACCCCACACCAGAAAAAAAATTTATTCACCCACCCCACACCAGAAAAAAAATTATTCATCCACCCTACCAAAGAAAAAAATTGTATTCATCCAGTACTGCTGTCCCACCCCACCCCACAAAAATCAAATGGATCGCCCCTAATTTAACCTGGAGTGAAGTCGTCCTGACGTTGCGAGCAAGGTAAACACAGTTGTGTGAGGCTACGAGATGCACATTTCATTCAATCGAATATTACATATACAAAAGACCATACCTTCGTCAATAATTGGAGTGAAAAGGTGGTTTTTTGTGCTCTAAAACTGTATTGACGTTGCGAGCAAGATAAATATGGTGACGTCATACAGGAAAGTGTCATCATAGTGACGTCAGACAAGAATGTGTTGTCATAGTGACATCAGACAGGAAAGTGTCAACATAGTGACGTCATGGTAACATCATAAATTATGTTGATGTGATCATGTAAAATACTGCTGTTACCTTTATGCTTGAAATACCAGTTTTTGGCTATTTTGACTAATAATAAAAGGAATGTATGCTATGTCCCTTCCGCCTTTCTTAATTTCTCAACTTTTTCTTTCAAATGAGCCTAAGATCAAGCTGATTGGTGCAGCGGAGTTAATTAATGACTCTATCATTCCTATTCATATTATTGATAATTATTATTATATATATGTTGTCATAGTGACATCAGACAGGAAAGTGTCAACATAGTGACGTCATGGTAACATCATAAATTATGTTGATGTGATCATGTAAAATACTGCTGTTACCTTTATGCTCTGTCCAATCCAGAAAAACGAAAATGGTGACGTCATTCCCTGAGTCACGTGAGGATCTCAATAAATCCTCACTTTTGACCACCTGCCTCGAGTCATGAGTCCGATTAGATATGGAGCGAAATCCTGCTCTCACCTAAAATCCCTTAACATGACTTTAGCTATCTCCCCAATCCAAAACGGGTGTTTTAAGGTTGGCCAAATGCAAACCTCAACCTTAAAACACAAGGATATCTTCTCTTTATATTGTAATATATGTCCTAAACTAAGAACCCTCTCCCAAATAATAACATAGGATTGAAATACTCACCTTAAAAGCCCCTTACCACTCAAGACCTGAACACACACAAAATGGACACTGCAAAACAATAATCAAGAGTTCAAACATTTATTCTATTCCTCAATAATCCACATGAATATCTAAACACTGAGGAATCACCAGCAGAAAATAATGGCTTCAAATGTCTGCAGCCAATATGCTTATAGTCCGAAATGTCTGGATCCAGAGTTAATATATACATATATGTGTGTATATTGTCATTTTCTGCTTTCATAAAATGTAACCATAATTATTTGAAAACGGAATGTCCGATCTCCCATGGTTACCAAATTCATTTGATACCTCCCTCTTAGAAAAAACAAAATACAATTCCTATCTTAAACTCCTGGGAACAGTATGCCTGATTCCTTAGGAACATGTTTGAATTTAAGCCTGGAATTACCCATAACGTCCAACAATAAAACAGATATTATATACAAAGAGACAATTCATGAACATATCATCTGCTCATTGTCTACTATCTTAAACCTTCCTCAATCCAGAATCTTACCATTCTATCATTTATAAATTCGTCCTTAAATGCAGCGTCCATAGCTTTAAAGATCAGCCTCCATCTCCCATCCACAAATAAATGTAACTGGCATATTCTGGAAAACGGAAAGCCCGATTTCCTTGGCTACCAACCTTTTTTTTTTTGTGATATGCTCTCTTAAAATAATAATATCTCACTGTTTATATTTAACTCCCGGAAACAGCATGCCTGATTCCTTTAACACATCCCTCAAACTATAACCTCCCTTTCAACAAAATCAACTAACATAGGTTTCCTTCTTTGTCTTAAGCCAATAATTCAACAACGTAACAAATACCCTTTTATCCAGCACACAACCACTCTAGCCTTGCAGCTTTCCTGAGTATTCACTTCCTACCATATGCATGACTCCCACTCCCCTGCTCCAAATAATTGCCGCCTTTTTTAGAGCCAATCTAAGCAAATTTTTGTACTTTTGGATACCCTGAGGGGTGTTAGGATGGATTCCATCTATACTCCATGCACCTACCGGTAGCTCAAATTTCTCACCAAGTGCCTCGTATTGGTAAAAACCCTTGTGCATATGATAAAAAACATAGGCCTCCCACTTTCCCGAACATAATTATTAAAATCCGACATCCTTTGCCAGAATGCAACCACCCCTGAGGCCTTCATATTCCCTTCCCTTGGTACTACCGACATGAATCCCACTATACATTGGTATTCCTTTTTAATCCAAACTGCCCCCTTTACCAGTACCTGTGCTACACACTTCCAGTCACCGTCTCCAGTGATATCATTGCTACCTAACTCTATCGAAATGACTTCTGGGTCAAATTTTAACACTTTTGCACCCCTTTTTCCCCACAAAAACACCCTTGGAAAAAATCTGCTAACCTTAAGGTCACCTGCCACAAATGCCTCAAGGCCACTGGAACTACCTTGCCCCTCATACTCTTCCCAATATCTTCTGCTTAAACGATCTACAAAATTGTGACCCACCAGGACACAGCTCCTATATGACAGCGTCCTCCAACGAAGCATGGTCTGCATTAAAATACAGAGCTGTCAAACAATATATACCAGCAATCATATTAATATAAACTGAACCAGCACACCTTTTCCATAAATAATAACAAACTTCATAGAATTCTATACACAAGGGTTCTCTCTAACGATATGCATATCTCATTCACTCTATTTACTAAATACTTTCTCCAATCCCGCAAAACTAGTAACCTTAAATTCTCATTCAGATTGGGCCCTTCTAACAGGGGAAGCCAATAATGAAGCCAAATGATCTGCTATCCCTATAGATTCATAGGCATCACTTTCAGAGTATGACTCCCATGAGGAATCAGATTTCCACCGCACATGCAATTTTGTCTCGTCCTAGGGCACCCCTGCCAACTTCAAGCTGACAGCACATCCAGCCCTTTTACTGTGAACCATCTACCCCTCATACAGACCAATCACCTTCAAGTGCATTGTCAACCTATTTGACATCGCCGTCATGGCCAGGGGTTCAGGTATTAAAGCCTCCCCATTGTTTGATTTTCTGAACACGTACCCCACCGACATATCCATTCCCAAATTGGATGCGAACTGCATGTAATCTTCTAAAGACTTTATTGGACACAAGTCCTGATCTCTGCACCTTAGGCCACGGGCCGTGGCGCAGTTGGTTAGGGCGCCAGCTTATTAGCACCAGTTCCTCTGTGGTTATCCAAAGGTCTTGGGTTCGAACCCCGGCCGTGCCGGGATTGAACTCATGATACAATTTCCCACATGAGCTGAGGCCCGTGCCAAAAGGTTAACCCGTTGTCCTTGTAAATCTGTGACCAGGTGGGTTGTCATGTCAAGGACCTGCGACATGACAATTCAGTGAGGCAGCACTATATCTGCTACAAGTAGGTCTCATCACAAAATAACTGAAATAATGTTCAAAGTGATGTAAAACCCCAAACAAACAAACAAACAAACAAATCTCTGCACCTTTTAATCACATAAATATTCTCATTCCTTTGTTTTCCAAATGTCTGTCGAAAAATGAAGCCTGAATCATCTGGCAACTTTCTAACTTCCTGCACTAGCAACTGACCCAAATCCCCTCCACGATCACCTGCTGAATACTGCAGACTGAAGAAAGCTTTGTCTCTAAGGAGAATAATTTTTTCCTTTTTTGACAAACCCTGCATTTCCATCTCTTTACTAAGGTAAGCGCACAAGTGTGCTAGCTTCTCAACACTCATGGGTTTTGCCTTTTTTTTAACAACATATGAATGGGCTTGCTCATTCTCAATACCCCTTAAAAATAATACAACATCCTGTGCTGAAGCTGGATTTCCTATCCTTTTTATTGGATCCCAGTCCCCTAACCTGCCTTGAGCATCTAATCCCATCTTCAATTTCGACACCAACCCTTTCATGTAATCTGCTGACATTCTAACAGTGCATGAACATTCACTCATGCCTGGGACAGCTAGAAACCTACACTCAACCTTATGAATCTGTGTCTTGCCCAACCCGAATTATCCTTCTGTGTCAAAAATCTCAAAATTTCTCTTGGGGCACATGAGAGGCAATCCACCTCACATGGCAAAGCATGCAGAAACATATTAAACTCACTCCATACTGCCTCTTTCCTTTTATTATATCCTAAAGAATGTGCCCTCATAGTAATCTCTGATATTCTGGCATCTATCTCACTCACATTTGCCTTGGGCATTCTCTGGAATAAAAACATGCATCTCCCATAAACATTATCACATATCCAAACATAACAGATCATCTACCTGTTTATAAACACTAAACTTCTCTTAATCCAATTTCATTCCATATATATATATATATATATATATTTTGAATTTATCTAAATTGTCCATACATATCCAACTTTATATTATACCTCCATCTCCCTTGTAATTAAGATTTACTTTTTCACACATACAGGGACAGTGTGCCTGACCTTATTCCTTACACACACAGGGACAGTGTGCCTGACCCTATTCCTTACACACACACAGGGATAGTATGCCGGACCCTATTCCTTACACATGTACAAGGACAGCATGTCTGACCTAATACCTTACCCACATACAGGGACAGCATGCCATTCATTATGCAATTTTAAGACTTCATGAAGCAAAAGCACTACCTAAATGACAACCTGTAAACATAAAGATCCCATGCCAAACCAATATCTCGAAATTGACATCCTTTTTTAGTAGGATATATTAATACTTCTTTTTCCCCTTTTTCAGCCAGAAGAAAACGATCCAATTTCACTCTTTGTATTAATGGCCACCACAACTGAGTCTGATCCATCTGTGAGACCACCATAGTGCACAACTCCACACGTTGCTCCTGCAACAGAGCCAACACTGGACTAATCAGGGCCACCGGCGGGAACACATATGGATTCTGTTCAAGTCGAATGTCTTGCGTAAACACATTTACTCCACTCGACCCTGGAGATTGACCCGGGGTAAAATGCCTCAGTAATACTCCAGATCTATCTCTCATAACATTTGAGTCTAGAGCCATTAAGTCACATGTATGAGGGCCAAACCTAGCCTCAATCATTGACCAAAATGTTGGCATCAGAGAAGCATCCTGAGCTGATAATCTTCTAGATCCCTCATCAGCTGGATTAATATCCGTTGGAACATATTCTAATTTCACACAAACATATTTTTTAACAGTTATCTGAAAAAGCTCTTTCAATAAATTGTTGAATTCAATAGACCTTGGTCCTTGACCCTCTCAAGCACCTATCAAAGCCATGCTGTCTGTCCTGACATCCAGCCTAAGATCATGCAACCTATCATCCATAGAATGTAAAGTTCTAATAATTGCCTCAAGCTCTTTCATATGAATAGGCCTTTCATCACCTTCTGACCAGTAATCCCTGATAAACTCTCCTTGCTCCTCACCTGATAAAATAATTCCAGCCCATGCATACAGTGATGAGTCTGTAGCAATGACCATTGATTTGTGCGTCTCTGATCGGCACTTCGAACCCCCACCCAAGGTCTTCAGAAACTCCCAATATTCTGTCTCTTCTCTCAACTCCCCTTTAATTTGTATCATCTGGCCTGATTTCTGAGCCACTGATATAGCTTTGTTCATATATCTAGTGTAGAATAAAGTACCTGCAATTGCTATTGCCATTGATGCACACTTCCCAGTAAGGCACTGTAAAGTCCTCACTTGTATTTCCTTGCAACTCAATATTTCCTTCAATAGTCCCAAGAAGGATATCCTTTTATCCTCCGGCAAGAAAAAAGCCTTTTCTTGTGTATCCGAATAAAACCCCAGAAATCGCTTTCTAACTCCTGGATTAAAATCTGATTTCCTGGAAAATGTATAGCCCAGCCTTGAGAAAAAGGCAAGAATGCCACCACATGCCACAGACTTTGCACTTTGTTCCCTACTAACTGCAATATTCTTCATCGCTACCCCCGGATTCAAATACTTATCGTCAATGTACTGGAGCGCTGGGATGCCTAATCTACGTAGGTAGCATGTAGTAGTAAGTCCAATTGTCTGATATACATAACAAATGGCTTTGAAACCAAAAGGTAGTACCGTGTACACCATCACCCATCCCTGAAAACTGACCCCAAAATATCTCTGAGATTTTTCAGCCAATATAACATGGTCATATCCTGACTTCTCGTCTGAGTTATAACCTGGTCTCCCTTTGTAACCATATGTGGCACTTCTCGTAAAGTATCCAACCTAAATCCTTAATGAATAGGTTCAAATATCTTTCATCATGGCACAACCTTGGCTTGCTTGGCTCCAAAGTAAGCGGCATAATACAAATTGGCCATTCTTCAGGTTCATTCGCCTACCTAACAGTCACATGGAGCCATTTCTCAACCTCTCTTCCAAAGTCCTTGCTACAAAGTCTATATTCTGCTTGCATGTTTCAGAATTTCTCAAGCAAATCGGAGGGGAATGCATCTTTTTCTTTCCGCTTTTTAAAATGCTACATTGGCGACACTTTCTGTGGAGGCATAGGGTATGCTGATGATTTGTATGTACTTGTACCCACCGTCTCCTCCCTAAGAATAATGATAGGGATTTGTGAAATGTATGCCGCTGAGTTCAATATTAAGTTCAATGGTGCTAAAAGTCAGCTAATGATGTTTGGTAAGGGCAAGCTGAAATTGGACATATTTGTGTGTAGAGACAAAGTTGAGGTTGTCAAAGAGATGAAGCACCTCGGCCATGTTGTCACCGATGATGTGAATGACAGCCTTGTTGGCCCTGTGATTAATGATTTTAATGTAAAGGTCAATACTTTCTTAGCATATTTTAATAATGTTAGATCTGATGTAAAAGATTTGCTATTTAAACAGTATTGTACCAGTTTTTATGGCTTCCAGAATTGTGCTATGTATCATAAGGATTTTGAAAAGCTGTGTATTTCATGGCGCCAGTCAATTAGAAGAGTATGGAAGGTGCCTCGTCAGACTCATAACAGATTGTTGCCACATCTGTCTGACCATTTACCAGGTGATGTGATGTTTGCTAAAAGATTTGTAAAACATTTCTATAATGGTTGTACAAGCGAGAATGAACTAGTGAGAACTGTTTTTAGGTCATCATGTTTTAATATCTCTCGCCTTGGTAATAATGTTAGATATGTTTGTAATAAGTTTGGATTCAATGTGTGGGATTTTTTAAACATGGATAAATGTGATTTTGATGTAAGAATTGTTTCTAAGTGGTATGATGGCATAGATCTTGAGAATGAAAGAATTGGTTTGCAAATCAGAGAACTGTGTTTGCAGCGTGACAATTACAAGCCATGGATTTTAGAGAGAATGGATGTTTGTGATATCATCCAATTCCTCTGTGTTTCGTAATATGATGCTTTTTATTGTAAACTGCTATTTATTTTAATTTCTTATGTTCATGTAAATATTGTATATTATAGCTATAAGAATGGATGTTTAGTCCGAAATAAATATAAATAAATAAATAAATAAATAAAAAGGACCAGTATAAAATCGAAAGAACTCTTCCACATCCACACCTTCCCGCAACCAAGCTAAAATTTGTTCATTAACGTCCTACCGTCCCAATATCGCCTCCCAATATCCAACGTTTGAATGTAACCCCCCCCCCCGCTACAAAACAAGTTGAATCTCTAACAGGAACCTGCGAAGGTTCCCCAATGTATCCCTTCTTTAAAATCTTCGCTATGTGAGGAATACTATCTAACGGTTGAGGATCCCCACCAGCCAGCATCAACCACTTTGCACAGTATCTTCTTTGGCTAGCTGCCTGACTCGGCTCAAAAATTATCGAAAACTCCCATTCCGGTATATTCATCTCGGCCCTCTGTTAATAGAAAATTAAATAAATAAATAGTAACGCTGGGTAGCTAGGTTCCCCAACCGTATTGACCACGTGGCAATACATATAATATTAACCACTAGAGAATCAGTGTCCCTGGTCACGGCTAGGAATCCTAACAAACTTATTAAGCATGTTAAGATTATCTTCGCCACCTTTAAACCAACCTATTTTATTCTTTTCATTTATTTTTTTTTTCAAATTATTAATTCTATCCCTTATGCATTTTATCCCTTTGCTCTCTCTTTTTTTAGAACCCTTGTAAACAGAACCTTCCATAACATATATGTCCATACAAAAGGAGAGAGAAAGTTTTGATTAAGACACATATACATACACATATGTAAATACCTGCCTATATACATGTATGTATTCCTACATGCCCACCCAAACCACATCATACACATCCCTGTTATAAATCAGTACCATAGACCCCGAAGGAAACCTTTTAACAACATGAACAAATTCATAACCAACTCGCACCAACATCAATGACAACCTATTCCTGCCCCATTTTTTTAAAGAATTTTTTTCTGACCTCACAGTCAGTTTTTACGTGCCCTTCCTGGTCACAAAAGAAACACAAGTTTTCTTTTTTTGTAAAAACCACCCATCCCACTCAAACTACCTGCCTGAGATTGAGCTGCCTGTATCCCTCCCCCATCTGCTCACTGTATGTTGGGAAGCCAGGAAGGACATCTGCCCCATATTCCGTTGCCCCCCCCCCCCATGTCATTGCCAAACTGAAGATGATACATTGGAAAAATGGGCATCTGGGGGCGTTGCATCTGGTGCTGTTGGAACTGATGCTGCGGAAACTGATAGCTTTTCTTTTCCACCCACATTTTTTCTGCTTTTCTCTTCTTTAAGAAGATTATCTTCGCCACCTTTTTGCAGACGAGAGCCTGTCATCCCCCTTGTTAGCCAGCACCTCCAAAACCAAACCCGCCACAGACAACTGGTCCTTCAACCTTAGAGCCTGAGCCCTCAAGTCTTGGTACAACCCAGCATTCTTATGCCCCACCCTCACAGCTACTTCCACGAGTGAATCGAGCCCTGCTAACACCGCTCTGTCACCCGCTTCCGATGCTGCTGTCACTCGCAGAGAAGAAATAACAGATTTTAGCTGTCCTTATTTTAACGCCTCCAACTCTGCTCTCCACTCCTCTTCTTTCTTTTTCCCCTCTGGGCCTCTGATCACCTCCAAGGGTTGGTTACATTGTTGCCCAAACTCGTTCGCCATCAAAATTGCGTGATGGAGGAGGGCCCTCATACCCACCACACCCTCCTCCAAACCTGCCAGCCGAACCATCTCACCAACCCCCCTCTCCCCTGTTAGATTCTCAATAGCTTGACGCAAGTCTGAATCCTCCATGACCTCTGTCCTCAGATCCTTTGACAACCTAGCCAATGGCTGCAGGGCTGGCCACTCACAAAGCCGCACCAACAACTCTATCAAAGACTTTCCTTTCAGCGTGTGCTTCCTCTTTAATACAACAGCCATTTTGGTTTTCTGAAACTGATAAAATAAACGGCATCTATCATAGCCCTGATAATATAAGCACGTTTAAAGTCATAACAATTTTTTTTTTTTTTTTAAATCTCACAATTTTACCACCAGAAAGAAAACCAAGACCTCTCTCCATCAAACTGATAAGTGTCATCCTCCAATTTTAGTATCAAATCACAATGCACCACCCAATTCTCAAAAATTGAGACATAAATTGAATCAGATAAGCAAAAGTCGCCCTTTAGGAATAATGACTTTTATACAGGACAGAAATTCATATTGATGTTCAATTTGGCAACATGTAAATCAGAACACATAGAATTCAAATCATTCTTTTCAAAACATAGAACTCATCAAGAAATACTTTCTAATAAATACACTTATAATTAATCTTGCAGTTCCCATACAATATGCTCATTCATTGCAAATTGTATCAAACAAACACCCCACTCAAATTATGAAATGCCTTTCATAAACTGACTCTTTTGACCTCTCATTTAAATATAGATTTAAAAATGAGCAAAAAGATGCATTTTTGGTGAAGATATGCTATAAAATATAAATCTTTTGTACAGAGATTGGTTTCACCATGTCTAATCATTATGATACCTGGCGGCCATCAGGAGAACTAATGGTGGGCCATAATATAAGTAAGGCCAGTGTACTGTATAGGCATATTGTGGGTAATATTTCATATCTAACATAATTCTGACAAAAAACGAGTGAAAAATACTCTATTCCTAATGTAAATATTGCTCAAACCATCGCATAAACTTGCAAAATAAAAGTGGGGACTGTTTTAGCATCCACCAGGGGACAACGTAAAAACGCAACAGCGAGATCGCACTGTCTTATCAGTGGCAAATTTTATTGCAGCCCATACTTCACACAGCAACTTTTTTTTTTCGTCACCCGTCCTCTCTGATCACGTTCATGCTTTTTTATATTTGTATGTAACAAGTGCCTTCGGCTGAGAAAGGATGCTGTCTCTCACTTGTAACTATCTCTCACTTATGCAGCTGTCTCTCTCTTGTAACTATCTCTCACTTATGCAGCTGTCTCTCTCTTGTACAGCTATCTCTCACTGATGCAGTTGTCTCTCACACGTGCAGCTATCTCACTGTTGTAACTATTTCTCACTTATGCAGCTGTCTCTACCTTGTGTAGCTATCTCTCACTTATGCAGCTGTATCACTGTTGTAACTATCTCTCACTGACTGATGCAGCTGTCTCTTACTGTAACTATCATCTATGCAACTGTCTCATTAATGTAGCTGCCTCTCACTTGTACAGCTATCTCTCTGTTGTAACTGTCTCTCAATGTTGTAACTATCGCTCACTTATGCAACTGTCTCTCCCTTGTGCAGCTATCTCTCACTTATGCAGCTATCTATCACTGTTGTAACTGTCTCTCAATTGTGCAGCTCTCACAATCATAACTGTCTGTAATTATCTCTCACATGTGCTGCTGTCTCTCACCTATGCAGCTATCTCTTACCTATGCAACTCTCTCTCTCACATGTGTAGCTGCCTCTCACTTATGCAGCTGTCTCTCACTGTTGTAACTATGTTTTGTGCAAAATCTTTTATTTGACCTCCACTGGCTCAATAATTAGGTCAATAATTAGGTCAAATTGCCGATGGTTTAAAACAAAGCTCTAATACAGAAATATAGGCATATTGTGGGCAATATTTCACATCTAACATAATTCTGACAAAAAATTAATTTTGTCAGAATACTACTTTATGTCTCATATACAGAGGGCAATGTAAAAACACAACAGCGAGATCGCACGCTCTTATCATTGGCGAATTTGAACTCGGCCAATACCACGTATAGCAACTTTTTTTCTCCAAAATCTCGCCACACTTCCTTTCTGATCATGTTCATGCTTTTTTTTAATATATATGTAGCAAGTGCCTTCACCTGGGAAAAGATGCTGTCTCTCACTGTTGTAGCTATCTCACACTTATGCAGCTGTTTCTCACTTGTACAGCTATCTCTCACTGCTATAGTTGTCTCTCACTGTTGTATCTATCTCTCACTTGTGCAGCTATCTCTCAATGATGCAGCTGTCTATTTCTCATTATTGTACAGCTGACGACAATTCAGTGACCTGCGGATGACAACAGAGCTGCGGTTCCATTTTCAAAGCCTGTACTCTCGAAAATATTCACATCAGGTCATTCTCTGACACTTTCATGTACCAACAAGGTCAAATGGTGAGATAAACATCGGTAATCAACTGGTCAACTGAAACGCAGCTTTGTTGTCGTCCTCAGCTCTGTTGTTGTAATTATGTATGGAGTAATTATGTATGGAGGCTCAACAACGCAAGATCATAAGTGACATCATAGTTGCCGCCTTGACCATTGTTACGATGACGCCATATAGGTGCAAGATGAGAAAGTTTTGACGTAATTCTTTTTCAAACCAATTTTACTTTATGAAAACTACAATTTAGAGCTATACATATCGCGAATGAAATGTTCTCCTTGTTTCACTGATTATGAAGGTATAAATTTAATTTCTCTGCTCCATGTTTGGGCGATTTTATGAACAAATTTATACAGTCATATCAAAGCTATGAAAATGAGCTAAAATTGTTCTTACAATATCAAATACTGATAAAACCACATGTTTTATTGTTATTTTTTTCATTCCAGTTGATTTTTAGTTATGAGCGCATATATTGGCAGGTTAGAAAAATATATTACATTGTTCAGTGAAAAAAACACTATCAGAAAATGTAATTTATAGCACTGCCAATATATGCGCCCTAAATAAATTAAGCTAAATAATACATATTATGTCATCATTTAAAATCAACAAAAAATAACAATAAAAAATTGCAACAAGAATTTTATAAAATGCTATATCATTAACAATATTTTGTTTTAAAAGTTTTTAAAAAGTAATAGGAATAGTGACATATTTTTTTAAACATGTATAAAAAATTTGGAATATGCATTTTCTCTTATTTAAGAAATCAGAAAAGAAATGAACAGATTTATTTGAAGTACTTTTGAGGGGATGGTATTGTAAGCTTCAAAAGAGCAACTATTCTGACTTTTTCTTTAAAAAAAAAACCAAAATTTGGTATGATACTTGAATAAAACTTTGGCCAATTAATTTTTTAAAGATATGAATCTGAAGTCGGCAACTATGATAGGATCAGAGGATTTTGAATCCATTGTGTGAAACAATGCATTGCTATGACGCCATAGCTCAAATAACAGCCATTGTGCCTCCATTCATCATTACTCCAAGCTGTAACTATCTCTCAATTGTGCAGCTGTCTCACCTATGTAGCTGTCTCTCACTTGTACAGCTATCACATTTGCAGCTATCTCTCTGTTGTTACTGTTTCTCATTATTTGCACTATCTCTCACTTATGCAACTGTCTCTCTCTTCTGCAGCTATTTCTCACTTATGCAGTTGTCTCACTGTTGTAACTATCTCTCACTTGTGCAGCTATCTCTCACTGCAGCTGTCTATCTCATTGTTGTAACTGTCTCTTACTGTAACTATCTCTCACCTATGCAGCTGTCTCTCACTTGTACAGCCATCTCTCACTTATGCAGCTGTCTCACATGTGCAGCAACCTCTCTTTTGTTACTGTCTCTCATTGTTGTAACTATCTCTCACTGTTGTATCTATCTCCCACTTGTTCTGCTATCTCTCACTGATGCAGCTGTGTATCTCTCATTGTTGTAACTGTCATTTACTGTTACTATGTCTCAATTGTGCAGCTGTCTCACTTATGGAGCTGCCTCACACTGTTGTAACTATCTCTCATTTGTCCAGCTATCTCCCGCTGATGTAACTATATCTCACTTGTGCATCTATCTCTCACTGATGCAACAATCTAGCTCTCATTTACTGTAGCTATCTCTCAAGTGTGCAGCTGTCTCACCTATGCAGCTGTCTCTCACTTGTGCAGCTATCTCTCACATGTGCAGCTATCTCTCTGTTGTTATTGTCTCTCAATGGTGTAACTATCTCTCACTTGTGCAGCTATCTCTCACATACTGTTTGTAACTATCTCTTACCTATGCAGCTCTCTCTCACTTGTGCAGCTATCTCTCACTTATGCAGCTGTCTGTAACTATCTCTCACTTGTACAGCTGTCTCAAACTCGTGTAGCTGTCTGAATAATGTTTTAAATTTTATCCCCTTTGTGCAAAACCTTGTGGGGCCTCCACTGGCTCAGTAATTAGGTCAGTAAAGCTCTAAAACAGAAATATAGGCATATTGTGGGTAATATTTCATATCTATTTCAACTCTATTCCTAACATACATATTATGCAAAACATTGCATAAACATGCAAAATAAAACTGAAGTGGAGACCAGTCTAGCGTCCACCAGAGGGCAACGTAAAACCGCAACAGCGAGATCGCACGCTCTTATCAGTAGGATAAATTTATGTAAATATAAAGCCCAAATACAGAAATGTATGCAAATTGGAAGTAATATTGCATATCTAACGTAATTATGACAACAAATAAGTGATAGTGTAGGATATAGAATACACACCCAGAGACTCTTGGAAATATATAGACATTCATAGACAATCACGAACGATACTGATGGTTGATGAGTCGCCATAACCACCACTCTGTGAGATCACGTGTAGACGGACGAGCCGATGTATGGATATGCAGGCAAGACGAGTCCATCTGATGATGCGTGAGGAAGCCACGTAGGCAAGCCCCCACAGATGACGCGGAGTGGTCCCTTAAAAGAGGCGCGCAACCGTTGGATCCGGGTTCAGACCGTCAGAGGAGCCGAGCCGACCGCGACCACTTGCCACAGAAGATCCACGACTCTCAGTATCGTGACTACATAGACTTGGGTGTTTTGTGTATAGATAGGGTCTCATAAGTATCATGCAATTGGGTAGTTCACATGCCTCGCTCATTGCCATGCCGGCCTAGCCAGACAAGGAGGAATCACAGCACTGAATAAAGGTAACTATTGCATCGTGTATATCCTGTGTCTGCAGTCCTTATTGCCTGTCACCTTTTATGAGGGTACATAGGGTAGCTAGGATCCGTGCCCCAACTCACAGCCAGAGAGTTAGCGAGCTATACTTATTGTACAGTACAGTACGGTAGAGTAGAGTAGGTTGGAGTATTTATCTATTGGTAGAGTATTGATCCCCCGTCCATGTCCCCAACGACGGATACTCTCCCATTTAGTGGGTAACAATAATTGTGCCATTCATAATATGCCCAAAGGGCAACCTTTCACATATACTTGCAAAACAAAGATGAAGTGGAGCTTGGTTTAGCATCATTTCCACCAGAGGGCAGGTTAATAACTAGGTAAAATTCCTGATGGTTGAAAACAAAGCCCAAATACAGAAATGTATGCATATTAGCTGGCAATTTGATTATTATTAGAAGTTGAAATTTTCAACAAATATATGTATATATATATATATATATATATATATATATATATATATATATATATATATATATATATATATATATATATATATATATATATATATATTTATTTATTTTCAAATAACCCAATTCTACTCCAGACCACATGGTAACATTAACTTTGATATTTTCAATACAAAATGAATATTATCAGTAATATCTAAAGAGAAAACACCAATACATCCACAGATATATACATATATGAGGAGAATCTAAGCCATTATTATGAGCTGTAATAAGTGACTCCATGTCTCACATTATACAAATAATCATGTCATGGAGGGAATTTGGGCAAATTTGAACACCAAAACCCCAACAATCATGCAGAGTGTAACTCGCTTATATATCAATTACTGCAATGTGTGTAAGACATCATATAAGTGTTCAAAAGATTAGGTTTAAAATCCACCATCTAATTAAGTCAATCACAGGCTGTAGATATCACAGTCACATTCTAAGTAAATGTATTGTCCATAATGGTACCAAACATGCAGCAGCTACAATTCTAGCCACTGTCGCCTCCCCGCCAGTCAGCTCAATACTAGAAGTGCTTGTAGCTCTGCACCAGCTATGTTTCTGCGTTTGTGTAATCACCATCACCTCTGCCATCTACCGGCAGACAAATTGGTTATTCTCAGGTCCATAGCATCTATGGTATCCTCTAGGATTAGCCTCACCCCGAGTACCATACCAGTATACCTATCAGCAGTAGGACCCATTGACTCCCACCCCTGTTCATAGGCTCCACCAGCATCCAACTAGTTCTTAAGTCGATACTCACCAGTTCCACCCCACCACTTCTTCAAAGCCTCACCCCGAGTACCATACCAGTATACCTATCAGCAGTAGGACCCACCCCCGCTCATAGGCTCCCCCAGCGTCCAACTTATCACTAGAAATGGCAGACATAGGGATATAACTTTTTTACTACTCAGAATACATCTACAAATGATATGTGATCAAATGTCAACCTTCTTAGGCTATTTTGATAAAATATTGCCAGTGATCTTGAAGAGACCTTTCAATGACCTTGAAAATAGAAAGC
This sequence comes from Amphiduros pacificus, assembly GCA_949316495.1. Taxonomy (NCBI): domain Eukaryota; kingdom Metazoa; phylum Annelida; class Polychaeta; order Phyllodocida; family Hesionidae; genus Amphiduros; species Amphiduros pacificus. The sequence goes on from OX439001.1 coordinate 31,254,988, forward strand.
CTATTTCCACGAAATTATCTACATGTTTTATTATCCTATCATCTACATCTTTCAAATACGAGCTCGTAGAGTCCTTATTCATCAAAATCTGTTCATAATTAACAATTTGAGAGCAATTTATAGTTTTGTGGTCAATCTATAAGGGAAAACAGAGGAAAATACTATAATACGAAGTCTTTTTGAAATAATATAAAAATGCCAGCTTATTGGGGTTAGTTTATGAAAATATATAGAATACTGCACAGAAAAACACATTAATACCAAAAAGAAATTGAAAAAAAGTCTGTCAATTTCAAGATTTATTATGAAGCGAAATGATTAAAAATAGCTTAAATCGGTAGGGTTAGAAAAGTGACAAATTAACGGACTTTAATTTGATATCACATTTATTTTTGAGATATTAGATAAATTCAATATTAATCTCATTTCAGAAAATAATCAGCAATAAGTTGCTCTTATCATAATAATACCTAAAAAAAAAAGAAATATTCCCTGAAAAATATCAGAAAATTAGTCATGAATAGAAATGATTAAAAAAAAATAATAAAAAATATATTGAATGTAGTCAATTGGGTTATAACATTTTGATAATTTTTGAAAAAATGGCATTCTATATGGTTGATTTGGTGTATGTGACATGGCCAATATTACATGTCACTGAAAGTGCTCTGCAGGGTGCTTTCTGGACGTCCGCTCCTCCCACTGCTATAAACCCATTACATGCCCTATGTCACTCATTCTCGCTGATGAGTTCTTAAGTCGATACTCACCAGTTCCACCCCACCACTTCTTCAAAAACCTCCCCCCACAGGTTCCAAAAATAAATTGGTTCCTCCATTCACAAGGTATATGCTGTTTGTTTAATGTGGTCCTACTTATTGGTCAGGTCTAGTCTAGCTCCCATTAGCCCCAAGGACCCCCTGCTCCAATTAGCGTCTGGTACTGCAATCAGCAAGGAATCATTAAATAGGTTGTTAGACAAAAACCCACCCTCTACACAACCCACAGTTTGAGAAGTGCATCTCAAGCAGGATCCAATAATTGGAGCGAATTTGATGTCTCAAAATTAGGTTATGGAGGTCTCAAACTTTTATTAGGCAGAATGAGCACAATTAAATCAACTATGCTTCAAGGTTAGCACACTACAAATAACTACAACCCACTACAATACATGGGCTATTAATATTCAAATGCATATTTTGATATGAATCTGTGATTTCTCATGTATTGTTATCTTAAAATAGTTCTAGTATGTTATAAATGTTCAAGTTAGTGCAATAATTGCATAATTGAATGCACCAATTAACAATTTACCCCGTACATGCCGTATGTATGTTTGTAATAAATGTTCACCCCACAACTCTCCGCCAGATGGCACGGCGGCAGCATTGTACATGTCGCGTGACCATTATGTATTAGTTGAGGAAGGTTGTGGAAAGATTTATAGGAAATAAATCAGTTGTGTGAAAACCAATTTTATGATTATCTCCCTTTATTTAATTGTCAAATAAAACTCATATTTTTAATCTCTACCGCTGGTACCCTGATCTGAGGCTTTCCTCTTTTTGTGAGGTATTTTGGCTAAAGGGAAAAACACGTAATGTCCTGAGTTGTTTTTGAATTCCTCCCAGCTAATGACATGTACTCGTGAATTGCAAGTTTGGCATCGGCCCATGCCACCAGGAAAGTGCCAAGAACCACTGTGGAATGGAATGGCTTCGCGGATACCCCACCTCTATGACCTTTACACATTTTTCTTTGAGATACAAGTTTTATCAACCAAACATGTCGTCGCCATGGTGTTTGTACAAATCTGATAGCGTATGTATGAAGCTGGGATGATTTCTCACAACTTGTAATTAACCTTGACAGGCAAACTTTACACACATGTACACGCGTCTAAAGCCGGACACAAGGCATGCACCGGCATCATTGAACCTTAAAATATTACACTGCCAATTTCTGCCACCTTCACATATCTCCACAAGACCACACACAGAATAACACCATTTAATGAGAGACGTGTTGCGTGCTGGGCAACCTGAGGATGTCTGGTGTCTGGACACTTCTCAACACATCTCCAATGACTTGGAAAGATCAACACAAAGACTACTGCCCTGTGTGACAGCTATATGCCTATTCAGCTCTCACCAATTGCAAGATAATTTTAAATTAAAGTTTGAATATGCACACTGTTGCAAACTGGTGACACATGAGACTGGCAGATACCAAGTGCCTGTCCACTATACCTCAATGTATCGGATTTTTACATTGACTTTAAGAGGAAATCTTTGTTCATACATACATTCTATCTACTAAACTTTAATAAGTATAAATATGTGGCAGCTGTAATATATTCAAACTAAGTTTATCTTTTAGATTTGTGTCAAAATGAAATCAGCGAAACAAGCTGACATTCTTTATTGAAATGATTTGATGTAAGACTACCTTTGGTTGACCTTGATCCTCGAAACCAATGAACCAACATATATTTTGGCAAAATAAATTGAGATTATTTGCCTAATGGCGAGTGAAAAATCTTGGCATGAGAACAGTTCAAGAGCAAATCATCAGACTTGTGAGACACACTGATGCTTAAACATTTGGAATTATTGTATTGCACTGAATACATTCTTTCATGCTCAAGGTTGGCCTCATGATGAAGTCATGATGAAGTCATTATTAAAATCTACATTTCTATTCTCAATGTTCTGATTTTCATTTTGAAAGTGTGAATAACTCTTTTCAGGATTCAAAAAGCAGATGTCCCAACTGGGAATTGAACCCCAGACCTTCAGCATAGAATACAGATGTCTTATCCACTGCGTCACTTTGAAAAGTACATTGTGACCTTTTCAATCGTCAATCAAACAAGTGGTCAAAATCTTCATCACAATATCAAATTATTTTTTAAAGGATGCTATTCATTAATTTCAGAGAGCATCCTAAGCTTAACGTATGGACCAAAATTTCTAC